>CM039679.1:160727379-160964879 GCA_022537955.1 Schmidtea mediterranea | reverse complement strand
TCAAATTCTAATCCCATGATAATCATAAATTACGTGTATTTTCTTAAAAATTGTCCATAGTTTTTCTTATATCGGTAAAACAAACACACATATTTCAATCAAAAAACACGTGTATATACATTTTCTTAACAATCTCAAACTTTACATAAATATTGAACTATTTTTATGATTTAACACATACACATTATTAGCCATAAAATAAATATTTCATAAATTGTTGAAAAATTACACATATTTTCATTAAAGTTTTTCCATAAACACTGTAACATATCGATGGTTTAACACACACATGTAATAATAATAGTAAAAATAATAATATTTAAAACTAAACTTATAAAAATAAGTAGTAAATTTATATTAAAAATGTCAAAAAATACTATGACCTTGAAAGTTTTTGAATGACCTTGAAAAATTATGATTAGTCATCCAATAACCTTGACAATAATAATATTAAGAAGAAAAAATAACAATAAGAAAAATAAATAATCATTCTAATTAATCATATCATTAATCATATTAATAATAAAAATAATAATACTAATAATAACAATTATAATAATAATAATAAAAAAAAAATAATTAAACAATATTAATAAGTAATCATGCTAAATAATAACATTAATAACCATATTAAAAATATTAAAATTATTTCCTTATAATAAAAGTTTTATGTAGTTGTTTTGTTTTTATTATACATTATTAATAATAATAATCATAATAATTATAATAAAAAAAAAATAATAATAATAGAATAAAAATTAAAAAACATTAAAAAACACTACTTAAAAAAAAGTAGTATGATAAAAATAAAATAATGATAATAAAAATAATAATAATAATAAAAAAAAATAATTAAACAATATTAATAATAAAAATAATAATAATAATCATAATAATAATAATAATATTAATAATAAAATAAAAATAAGGATAATAAAAATAATAATAACAATAATAATAAAAATAATAAAATAATTATAAAAAATATTATTAATAAAAATAATAATAATAATAATAAGAAGAATAATAAAAATAATAATAATAATAATAATAATAATAATAATATTAATAAAAATAATAATAATAGAATAAAAATTAAAAAACATTAAAAATCACTACTTAAAAAAAAAAAGTAGTATATTAAAATTAAAAATGTTTAAAAATACTATGACCTTGACCTACTTTTAAATGACCTTGAAAAAAAAATATTATGACTCACCCAATGACCTTGAAAATAATAAATTAAAATTAAAAAAATATTGAAACATTACTTATAAAAATAAGTAGTAAATTATATTAACTTGTAATAATAATAGTAAAAATAAAATAATGATAATAAAAATAATAATAACAATAATAATAAAAATAATAAAATAATTATAAAAAATGTTAATAATAAAAATAATAATAATAATAAAATAATTATTAAAAATATTAAAAATAAAAATAAAAATAGTAATCATAATCATAATAAAAATCATAATAATAATAAAAATAATAATTAATAAAAATAATAATAATAATAATAATAATAATAATAATAATTAATAAAAATAATAATAATAGAATAAAAATTAAAAAACATTAAAAATCACTACTTAAAAAAAAAATAAGTAGTATATTAAAATAAAAAATTTTAAAAATACTATGACCTTGACCTACTTTTAAATGACCTTGAAAAAAAAATTATATGACTCACCCAATGACCTTGAAAATAATAAATTAAAATTAAAAAAATACTGAAACATTACTTATAAAAATAAGTAGTAAATTATATTAACTTGTAATAATAATAGTAAAAATAAAAATAATGATAATATAAAAAACAATAATAATAAAAATAAAAATAATGATAATAAAAATAATAATAACAATAATAATAAAAATAATAAAATAATTAACAAAAACGTTAATAATAAAAATAATAATAATAATAAAATAATTATAAAAAATATTAATAATAAAAATAATAATAATAATCATAATAAATATCATAATAATAATAAAAATAATAATTAATAAAAATAATAATAATAATAATAATAATAATAATAATTAATAAAAATAATAATAATAATAACAATAATAATAATAATAATAACAATAATAATAACAATAACAATAATCATAATAATAAAATTTAAAAATAGTAAATAAATAATAAAATATTGACTTAATTAAAACAAAAAAAATAATTAAAGTATTTAACATAAATAAAATAAAATAAAAATAAATAATTAATATTATTGACTTGATTAAAACAAAAAATTATAGCATATAAAATGAATAAAATAAAATAAAATAAAAATAAATAAATAATATTATTGACTTGATTAAAACCATATTCAATTCATTAAAACAAACAATTTAATAATAATATTATTTAATCATAAAATAATAAAATAATTGACTTGAATAAAACAAACAATTAAATTTAATATTAATATAATTTAAAAATAAATAAATAATAATATTATTGACTTGATTAAAACAATATTCACTTCATTAAAACAAACAATTTAAATATAATAATAATATTATTTAATAATAAAATAATAAAATAATTGACTTGATTAAAACAAACAATTTAAATATAATAATAATATAATTTAAAAATAAAATAATAAAATAATTGACTTGAATAAAACAAACAATTAAATTTAATGATAATATAATTTAAAAATAAATAAATAATAATATTATTGACTTGATTAAAACAAAAAATTATAGCATATAAAATGAATAAAATAAAATAAAAATAAATAAATAATATTATTGACTTGATTAAAACAATATTCACTTCATTTAAACAAACAATTTAATAATAATAATATAATTTAAAAATAAAATAATAAAATAATTGACTTTATTAAAACAAACAATTTAAATTTAATAATAATATAATTTAAAAATAAAATAATTGACTTGATTAAAACAAACAATTAAATTTAATAATAATATAATTTAAAAATAAAATAATAAAATAATTGACTTGATTAAAACAAACAATTAAAGTATATTAAAAAAAAATAAATAAAATTAAAAATATATATTATAAAACTTGATGAGTCATCCAATGACCTTAAATGAGTCTTGGTCTTTGTTTAAATGACCTTGAAAAATTATGACGAGTCATCCAATGACCTTGAATGAGTCATGGTCTTTGTTTAAATGACCTTAAATGAGTCATTGTCTTTGTCTTAAAAATTTTTTGTACTTTTTGACTTAGAAAAATTTTCTTTCAGCGGGGGGGTAGTGTGCTGGAGATGACATGTGCTGGAGATGACACATCCCACTACTTATTAGAGATTTATAGAAGAGTCAGGAGCCTAAAGAAATTACTTAATTGATTTTAAGACGAGCATATTAATCAAACTAATGGTCTGCAGAGATTTAGGATAATGGACAATAAATTGTTAGCCAGACTGAAAATGTATTACTCGCATTAGCTCTCATAAGCACATCCACATACAAGGGTATACATTTGGTAATAGTATACATTAAGTAATATAATTATTATTCGCAGCAAGGTCTTATTTTGTTACTCACTTATCTGATATATCAATTTATGCTGCTACTAAGGAATCACCGTTTTATACTTATACAATAAATTGGTTAGTTAAAATAAAGTTTTGTTTTTCAAGAATTATTCAGAGCCTAATATGTTCTTATTTTATTATATATATACATATACATATAATCAGTGGTGTTGCCTAGCCGGAACGCTCCGGTACTTCCTTTTTGAACAGGAGCGCGTTCCGGAACTAAAGATGATTTCTGATAACGAGAATTGGCTGACGTATTGAAAAAAAAATTAAAAAGAATTACTGATTTTTTTTCTAATTTTTGACGAATTTTTATATGTATTATTAATACGTGTTTATTTTAGGTCTTATTGAGACCTAAAAAAATGTCACCGCCAGGATTATCATGGAAAATCACCCCGTCGTTAAATTTGGGACATGAAACCGCACAGAGCGGCCGCCTACCCAGGATCGGCCCTGTCTATATAATTATATATACGCGTTCCGGTAAAAAAAAATTAGCACAACACCACTGCATAAAATAAATTGGATTAAAAGATTTTATAAAGAGGTATTAAATTATTAATTTTAATAAGTATTTTAAAGGAAAAATTTAATTAGTTTTGTTATTTTAAATTGTTTAACAAGATTGTAAGTGTCGATTCGAAATGAGTTAATATTATAATTGTTAAATAAGTGAAATTAATGTTGCATTTTAAAATTTCGAAAGGGTTTTATTTAACTAAAAAGTTTGTTATTATACATTAAAATTTAATTGAATGAAAATAAATTGCTCGCTCTTAATTTGTTTATATAACACGAGAGAAGTCGGGTTTTGGAATTTAATTTAAAAAATACTTTGTATTAATGAAATGTCTTTTGATTGTGAAATAAAGAAAGAAGTTTTAAGAACATCTAACATATATTTAAATATAAAACCATAAAACTGAAAAAAACTATTTTTAATCAATTTTTATATTTATATTTTGATAATTTGTTTACGTTCTTTGTTTTGGATTTATTGAACATTGAGTTCATGTGAAAATAATACTTATATTTATTTTCCATCCAATTTTCATGGCTGCCCACTGAGCTGGTTGTAAATGTCAAGCATCGCGTGGAATAACCAGGGGAAAATTGTAATAAAAGATTGCATTAATCTACGGAAAAAATGATAGTGGGAAATATTTGATAACAATTATTCAAGTTATTTTTTAATCGAATTAAAACAAACTTTTTTGAGATGTATTATAAATAAATTTATGTAATATTAAAAATAATAGGAAACAAAATAACACTGTACGACATACTTCAATAAAGCCGAAATAGAGGTTTAGATAATTGGTCATTGACAGTATGCCTCATCGTACATATCGTCTATATCAAATTAGGACGCAAAGAGTCCTTGATTCTAGAAGTGTTTAGGTGTTATGCATTGACATCAAATCTTGAGGTAACCTCATGAAAAAAAGTAAAAAAATATTAATTGTTCAGCAAAGTGTTTACTTTTTTATTTCTCTATAAATTTGTCTATTTATTGAAAAATATCATTATAGTGTGTCAGCTCAATAATATTAATAAACACACAAAATTAAATATTCACCACGGAATGCCTTTATCAAGATCAAATTATTATATTTATCAAATTAAACTTGGTAAAGTTATCAGTTTCGAGGGACTGACTTCGAAAAATCTTTTTTAAAAATAGTATCGGAAAATTTATAAATAGTTTAGTATTAAAATCGCATTGAATATCAAAATTAAATTTTTGTTTTAATCAGCAAGTCATCCAAAAACCAAAATCATTTGATTATTGTGATATATATTTGTGATATATATATATATATATATATATATGAATCAAAGTTTATTTAATTATGAGATTGTTTAAATATTGAGGTAAATGAAATAGAATTTATATTTGTGTTGATTTAATTGTTTATTTTCATAGCTTAATTTAATTATTACTATTTAAATATAACATGGCGTCACGAGCAGGGTGCTTATCGGATTGGATTTTTCTGGAGAAAATTTCAAATCTCGGGAAATATAAAAAATGTCCTGTTAAATATAGAAGAGTATTTACAGAAGATAAGAAAAATTATTGATCTGGAGCCAACATTAAAAGAAGATCTAAAAATTGATGTTTTTAGAAGTTCATTCAATGAGAAAATTCTCGGTGAAATTGAATGTATTGAAGATGAAAAAGCAAGAAATTTGGATTTTTATTTAGCAGAGCAGCTGAAATATGCTTTAAAAAAGTAAGCAAAATTCAAAAAAATTCGAAATTTAATGAATGTTGCTCAAGAAATTGGTGAGAAAATAGTGGATTTTGCTACTACTGTTAAAGTTGAAGCAAAAGTCTTGCTTCAAAAACTATTTCTGACGAACTGAAATATTTGGAACCAAAATCACTTGATGAAGCAGTTGCTGCTATTAAAATTGAATACAATCAAGATGCAAGAAAAGAAAATGTCTTCAAAACAATTGAAAAAACTCAAACACCTGAAGAAATTAAGAATTTATAGTTGGAAAATAGTTGATTCTAATCGAAACTGGCAAAATAAACGATCAAACGAAGTTCGATGTTTTGAAGACAATAAGCTAGGTCATGTGAGAAGAAACTGGCAATTTAGAAGAAGAAATTTACAATGCTACCGTTGTAATAAATCTGGTCACATTCAAAGATTTTGTCCAAACATTTCAAATAGTGGATAAAAAGTAAATAATAGACATAGGAATAATAGATATGGGAAATATACAAATAGATTCCGAGCTTTAGAAGAATTAACAAAGACGAACAATGTAAACAATTTGAATATCAAGAATCATCAACAGTGGAGGTCAATTCTATGGAAAAGACAGTTGTAATGAAAAGCATGAAACTATCATTAGTAGATCAATATGTGGAATTTATTGAAGGGTCAACAGCTAAACCAAAACGTAAAATATTTTCAATGTTCCTCTAATATTTCAGAGGATCACACAGAAAAAACCATTAATAAACCTATGATAAATGGGAAAGTATAAGGGATTTTGTCTGACACAGGGGCTAATATAAACGTTGTGAGCAAAAGATTTGTACAGAAGGTTATGGAAATCAACCAGGATTACCTGTTTTAAAAAGTCATGTACGAATTAGCTTTGTCAACGGAACAGAAATGACAAGTCAAGATAAGATTTTGTTAAAAATACAAATAGGTTTAGAAACTGTTAACCAAATATTCGAAATAATTAATGATATTGTTGGATTTCATTTGAATGCGCCGTCGGCATGTAATTGCCGGCGCCCATTTGATCCATATCATCATGGAAATAATATTAACTCGTTTGACCGGTTGAAGCATTATTGGACACCGGAATCTGCTCTTAATCGTTTCATAGCTTTTAGAAATTCTTCAAGGTTCAGCGACTTCCATTGGCTTGGCTAACATCAGAACCTATTTTAGCATCTGTTGATCTATCCGGATCTCCGAAAGAAATATTTAATGTTGTCATAGCTCGTAAAATTGCTATCATCGATTGAGTTGTCTTGTTGTAAACAGTTGGTTTATACTGCTTATTATCCTCCTTTGTAACTCCACCCTCGTAAATGATTGTCATTTGTTTAGCAATAGTGCTTTTGCCGGACTCATCAGCCCTTAAAATCAATAATTTAACATCTTTTGCTGCTTGAACATCATCTTCCTTAATTTACTCACAACATTAAGACTTTTATCTAGAGCTTCACGTTCATCTTTATTAATCTTTTCAGTTGCTGAAACATTAAATTTTTCTGATTTATTTTCCATTTGATTGTATTATTTCAAGAAAAAAACTAATTCAAATTTTAAATCTTTATTTAACAAAATAATCCAAAAATTTTATAATTATTAATTCCTTTTTAAATTACATACCAAACGTAAATCCAAATTTAGCTCCTATCAACAAAATACAAATGTTTTAACTTTTTACATAACAAAAAAAAACAAAATTCCGATTCAAGATTCATCATTCTTCCCGCTTGACACTTTGGTGTCAATACCTCATAATCAACCATCACTCTTCCACTTTATTCTCTTCTACTTTGCATATCTTCTAAAAGTTTTGAAATATGATTTTCTAAATCTTCCAAGTTTTGGCAAAGTCATGCCTTTTCTCTTTCAGTAGTTATTTTTTGTAAATCAATCAAAGACTGATCTCTTTTCACTCAAGTCTTCGTAGTATCGCTGATCAGCTAAAGATTGTTGATGGGTTCCAGGTTCTTTGATTAATTTTTCAGATTGACTCAATAAGTCTCGTAATTCGTGAACCTCTGTTTGGCACATTTGGATATCACGCACATGCCTTTTAAATTTATCTAATAACTCCTGTAACGAATCACATTCCATCCGTAGCTTTTTCAAATGAACTTCATATTTTCATGAATGATCTTTATCTTTAACATTTGAAGATGGATTTCTTTCATTAGATTTTAACTCATTAGACTTTAACTCATTAAGTTTACGCTTTATATTGCTAGGTTTATACCGGCCATGTTTGAGTTTTCTTTGCGACTCATTAATTTCCTTAACATCATTGACTTTATTGCTGAAATTGTTGGATTCGTTTATGGGTTTCCTACTTTTGTAATCTTGATCACTTTCAATAGATCTTCTACAAACATCATTTATATCCTGAGCACTACATTCGGACTCTTTCTTCCAATAACTACGATCTCCCTCCAATGTTTTGATGTGCTCTTTATGAGCTTTGATTTCCCGATTTAAGCTATCTGCAATTGTAGTAATGCAGTCGTTGTCCATTTGCTTGAGTATACTGTTAACACATTGCAATTCTCTGAGAACACTTTTCTCTCTATTTACTAACTCATCGATTCTGTCCATTAATTTCCTATTTTGTATTTCCAGCATACCATCGTTGTGATATTTATTAGAAGTTCTGTCTTTACACCCTGAGACCTTTCCATCTTTAATATCTAATGCATTGCACCGTACAAATTCTTTTTCCGACTCTTCATTTCGAAGTTGTAACAGATGAATTTGCATGCACGATTGCTCATAGATTCTATCACCTGATTGGTTTTGATTTTCAAGAGTTACAGGTTCAATTGTCCTGCCACCACTAAATTCCTTTTGCTTACTCAATGTTTGAGTATAATTTTTCATCTCATGCTCATTTAATATCTTTTGATATTCCGCTCTCAGCTCTTTCTCTTTGTCTACTTTCCGCTTTTGAATTTGTACACGTTTCATCGAAATCAGCCTGTTGTTTGTCAAATCATCCTTTTCCTGCTTCAACGGTAATATTACCTGGTAGTAACTATCTCTTTTTATCATTTTTTCATTTGTAATTCGAATAACTTCCTGATCTTTTCCCGTCAAGTGAATAGTGTTATCTTTGAGATTTTCGATCTCCTTAACCCTTTTCACTTGTTCCACTAACAATTCATTCATTGAAAAGTATGTTTAAACGAAGTTAGTGTGATGAATAAATGGCGCGACGTGTTTCCATATAAGCGGTGTTATTTTGGCGATTGGCTTGCCCAATTTTCCTTCTACCTCTCTCAAAGATTTCTGTAAACCGAGGTAATCCTCTCCAATCAGTACTTCCACTACATGTCGCTAATCCATCATAGGAAAGTGAATGCCATTTAAATCTTTCCATTCTTCTCTTTCTTTGACCAAACTCACCACTTGCATGTTTCCGCACACATCTTTTACCGTATACGCATTGAATTCCTTATTTATCTTTTGCTAATTTTTATTAACTCCTTTTTAAATTACATACCAAACATAAATCGAAATTTAGCTCGTATCAACAAAATACAAATTTGTTAACTTTTTACATAACAAAAAAAACAAAATTCCGATTCAAAATTCAACAGATATCTTCCCAAATGTTTACATAGGATTAAGTTATATGAAACGAAATGGTATTGTTGTTAATCCTGTTAACGATTGCATTGAAATTATAAGTAAAAAAAACCTTATATATATGCTACTTATATATTATAAGCAGCTAATTTAAAGATATGTGGTATTTTATAACATTTTACTGACTAAATTGTTTTTTTCCAAAATTTATTACAAAATATAAAATTTATGACAAAGTTAAAATATTTGCCCGTTTTTCAAACAAGACAAATTTGCAAATTTAAGCTCAAAAAACGAACACTAAATATTATAATAAATTATAGTAAAAGTGAAAAGTTTATATGAAATAAACAAGCTCATAAATGTTAAATAAAATGTTCATTTAAATCTGAATAATTACAAATAAATAAAAATAAAATTGCTATTAGTCCGTTTTTCAGCAGTCGTTAGTTAATTTTTCAGTTAATTATCAAATAAATTTTCTGAAAATATTTAAATTAAATTAATTGTTATTATTTATAACAATTCAGCTTTAAAACTAGAAATGCAAATTTTTTTGATTGCTCACTTATTAAATTATGAGTTAAATTTGTGATGATTATTTCATTGAGACAATGCACTTTACTACACTATTATTTTCAATTAAATTATTATTTAACATAAGTAACACTCATTGAAGATTTGTTTACAAGTGAAATTTAAACTATGAATTGAGGTACATTAATTTTTTAAAAAAATAAAATTATTATTAGTTATTAATTACTTTTACCATTATTATGTTATTAGAAACAACGAAAATTAATTAAATATTTTTATTTTTAACATATTTATTATGCCTATTTTAATTATAATATTCTATTCTTTGTTTTTTAATTGTTTTTATTAATAAAAATAGAATTTTATTTATAAATCTAATTTACTGTTTGAGTAAACAATATTATCCTAAATTTTTTTAATATTGAACAGGTGGCGAAATTGGTTTTAGTAAACAATAGCTTTTATCAGGCCATTAATCTGGCTTCAATTCTTTTGTTCAATTTGTCATTTTCCCATAATAATTTAGAGTAATTTAATAAAAAAAATTATTTTTATGTATGATTTTTTATTATAATCATATTTCGTGCATATTATTTTTCTTTTTAGTAAGTTACCAGAGTTCCAAACGAAAAATGTTTTATTTTAAAATTTTGTTTTCACATATAAATAATTTTAAATATATTAAATTCAATTTCATATAAAGTAAATCAAAAATATTTACAATTATCCTATTTTAAACAAACATCGATATATTAATATCTGTGATTATATTAATATAATTTACATAATTTATATATTAATTTGTTTGTATGTGTAGATTTTCAAAATTTCGAATTATTTTAACACAAAGTCAAGGTTTAAATTAATCATAACATTGTACAATTCTTTTTGCAAAACAGTTTATTAATTTATTAGGTGATTAATTATTCTAAGAAATATAAAATGAATTTAGAAGGAAATTTTTAAAAATTTTATTAATGATTTTTTTACTAATATAACTTTTAAATCATTGATGGATTTATTATTTTCTAAATTTAATTTAAAAAATATAACCTATTTAAAATGAAAATGAAAGTAAATTCTAAATGATGAGATACTATCAAACAAACTACTAAATATTTAAAAGAATTTGAATGTAACAACACTAATTTTAAAATTCATCATAAGACAATAATAAAATTTATTTAAATTCAAATAATTTTTAAAATTAATTAATATAAAGTATATATTTAAACCACTGATAAAAAATAATAAAATCAGTGAAAAAAGTTGGTAATATAGGGAAAGTGGGGGGGGTTTAAAATTTATGGATTAAAAATCGAATTGAACGATTGTGGAGAACTCTAAATGAGTACATCTGAAAAAGTTATCATATGGAATTTAAAGATAAAAACTTTTAATGAGCTTTTAAACTTTTTGATGTATTCAATAAAATCATTTAATTAATTTATTTTTACTATTCTTATTATTTTATTATTAATTATTTATTATAAATATTTTTAATTTTACTAATTTTATTTTAAATTTTAAATTTTAATTTTTTCGATCAATTTAATTTATCAATTTTAATCATCCCAAATTTTCCCTATTACCATCTGTTTATACATCTACTTATACATATATTTACACATCTATTTATACTTTATTTATACATCTACTTATACATATATTTATACACCTATTTATACATTTATTTATACATCTACTTATACATCTACTTATACATCTATTTATACATCTACTTATACATATATTTATACATCGATTTATACTTATGCATTAGGATGGAGCAAAAATCCGAAGCTATATCATTTCAGCGATTAATCCTTGTGTTTATTGCTAGTAAAATAATTTGAAATAGTCATTATAAAAAAAATTGATGTTTAAGGGTCTCGCATTTTCTTCAAAGTTTCGTGCATGTGTGAGTGATATCATATTACAGAGCGAGATTGTTATTTTTACCATTATCTTTTTGTTGCATATACAAAAATAAAGTTAAGTACAAAAAAGCAGTTGTTTTATTTACTTGGATAACGCATGAATGAAATTTATGATAAAAAGTGCATTAGTTGATAATGAAAGGGAGTCACATGCCTGACACACATCCACGTTTCTCATAAGTAATTGGTTTGTCTTATCTTTAGACCTATTCTACTTTGACATCAAACATTGAGGCAAAGTTACTTTTTCTCTTATAGATTATTACCAGTGGTGTTGTGGTAATTTTTTTTTACCGGAACGCGTATATATAATTATATAGACAGGGCCGATCCTGGGTAGGCGGCCGCTCTGTGCGGTCTCATGTCCCAAATTTAACGACGGGGGGTGATTTTCCATGATAATCCTGGCGGTGACGTTTTTTTAGGTCTCAATGAAACCTAAAACAAACACGTAATAATAATACATATAAAAATTCGTCAAAAATTAGAAAAAAAAATCAGCAATTCTTTTTAATTTTTTTTTCAATACGTCAGCCAATTCTCGTTATCAGAAATCATCTTTAGTTCCGGAACGCGTTCCTGTCCAAAAAGGAAGTACTGGAACGACGTTCCGGCTCGACAACACCACAGATTATTACTCATCATGAAGAAATTCTGTCTTTGGTCAGCCAAACAAACTATTAAATGCTCAACTTCTTACAAAAAGAGAAGTTTTAAATGTGTTTTATGACATAGATAAGCAAAAACAACAACTACCAGAGGAATTGTCAAAGTAGTTGTCAGAGATGTTTTTTTATTTTGGAAAAAGCAGGTATACTTACGATTGCTTATGAAAACGTTCTTCAAAGTCAGAAATGTTAATCGAAAAGGAAAAGGAATTACAGAAGTACTCACTTTCAAGGCGAAAAACGAAAGCATTTTTTGAAAAAAGAAAATGTTTTGACATTTGTTCTTTAGATTATGCAGCTTCGTCTTCTTCTTCAAACAATGACTTTGACTCATTATCTGAAGGAACAATTATTCAAAACAGACTCAAATATCCTCAATTAAGCAAGATCATGGAGAGAACTGGGATAAGCAATCGCGATGCGTGAAAGATCATAAATGCTTGTTTGAAAGATATAAAACTAGACACTCCAGATAATTTAATCGAACGAAGCAAGTTAAGAAAACAGCGCATATATTGAAGCAAGAAGGCGATAAAAGTCAAGCTCTTGTGCTTTCAAATTTATTTGGCATTGGTTTTGATGGAAGAATTGATGAGACAAGATTAGTGGAAGATGGTTCTCGAAAAAGGAAAGCGGAAGATCATTATGTTATAGTATCTTATCCTGTGGAGCACAGAGTCAATCATGTATCACCAAAAAGCGAAAAGGCAAATGTTATCACCAGTGAACTTCTCTCAGTCATTCATGAAACCAATTCCACTAAAACACTTTGGTACAATTTTATGTGATGGTACAAATGTCAATACTGGAGAACACAAAGGAGTCATTCAGCACATAGAAACAGAGCTACAGCATCCTGTCCAATGGCTGATTTGCATGTTGCATTTGAACGAGTTACCATTTTGCAAAGTTTTAGACGGACAAGCAGCTGGATCTTGTACGAATCTGAGTGCATCTTGTGGTGTAAGAGATGTTGCAAATGGAAATATAGAAAGAGCATTGACAATATGTTACAAGTGTACTTTCTTATGATTTTTATTTTACGTTGAAATAATTGTATGAATTGTGCAAGATTTTTTTTTCGATTTACACGGTTTTCTGAGGGACCGATCTTCCCTGCAACTCAGCTTTCTGTGCACTTGTTTATTGATACGCCTTTGCTAGTCAATTTTGAAGTTTTATTTGTTTTATTTAATTATAAAAATAATAAGTTAAAACCAAAAATTAGTTAATTAATTGACGAGATAAAAATATTTACCGACCAAAAATTGTAATTAAAAAAAAATAATTATTAATAAATTCCTTCACTGATCCTGTTATCTATGTCTATATTCAGTCTCGGTGATCCACTAAATTATAGTCCATTGACAATAGCTGACACCGTTAATTGAAACCATGTCAAATTATTCTCCTTTTTAATTAAAAAAAGAGATTTTCTTACTTATTTCAGACTTGATTAGATTCGTTAAAACTGAAAAGAGAACTATTGTAAATTTGTTTTTGATAAATATATATACATTTTATGCTATTTAGATGTGGAAATGGCTATTTGTTTATGACAAACATTTTTTGTTTAAGTTGATCATTTATTAAAATCTATTGCATTAAATTATACAATGAAATATGTTTGACTGTTTTTTTATATTTATATCCTTTAACTACACAGTTATTTATAAAAAAGTATTTTAAATTGAAATTCTAGGAAAATATTTTGTTTAATTAACAAACTTTAAGCGACTCAAACGTTTTTTTCATAATTAGCGCTCTAATGCGGTAACATAGAAAGATTAATGCGGAAGGTGGCAACGTAAAACTACGATAACGCCAGTTCCGGTTCATTAACAACTTCTATACTAAAAGTTTGAATGAACATCTGACAGCAGTTATTATACAGTTTATGTATTGGTCATTTTTAAAATGGCTGGTAAGTAAAATTTTTAATAAAGTAGATATTAAGGCTTGGATTGTGATCTCGTAAAATAATGAGATCATAGAAGAAGGCTTAGTTACAAAAAATTTCTACACTCCATTGCGTGTACTATATATCAGATATATCTGATAATCCAGAAACGCTTGGATCCTAAACGTCTCATAAATCACCCAAAGCAATTTTACGCCAAGATCCCTTAGGACGACTATCAATGAATATAAGAAATCTCTAAACTAGAAAGAATAACAAATGCAGTTAAAAAATACTCCTTAAAAGCAGTGTCGTGTTTATGTCCTCATAAATTACGAAAGAACACATGTTTATATGTGCGTTTTGTGGTGTGCCACTGAAGTCATCAGACAAAAAAAATATATTAAAACTTTATTGCTTTAAATTTTAAGTGCAGTATAATTATAATAGTTTAAATAAATAGTTTAATTCGAATTAGTGTAAAAAAACTAATAGAATATTTGTAACTAATTATATTGTGTATAGTTTATTGTATATGATCGAAACCCCAATGAAGTGATATAGTTATTTGGGGTAAGTGATTTCTCAAAATTTCGTTTAAAAATATTAAGTAGTTTTTAAGTTATTATTGCTCAAGAGTATTTTTACGTGCGAGTTGCGCAATTTTGCCCTCTATAGCAAACAAATGTTTTAAGAAAGTGGCGTAGCCTTGATATTGTATTTGTCTTTCTGTTCAATATCTAATATCTGTATCATTCTGGGATCAACAATTTTATCCCTGAGAAGTCAAGCCCTATTCTGAGCCCCAGGCTTCTGTAGCTGTTATACAATTTTTAAGTGCAAAAATCTTAAAAAAATTATTTATAAAAATCAAAGTCAGTAATATATCTTTTTGTTGAAAATTTAAATTGTTTTTTAAAAGTCCAAATTTGTTTTAATCAATTTGTTTCAAATTGATTAATTAGTAATTATAAAAATTTAGATTTTTATAAAAGGAATTTTTTTTTACTAGATCAGTTTTGCGAAAAATTTCACAAAAACAGTTATTTAAACGCATACAAAATATTTTTTTTCATTTTATAAAATGATTTTTCGGCTTTTTGTATGACACATATAATAAACGGGTAAATGCTCACTAATTTATTGAACTGAACACGAACGATAATAATTTCCATTTCCTTTATAATACGATTGTGAATAATTATAAATATCTCGGAGCATTAAAACAAACGACATTGGGCTTTGAAGAAGCTTTTATATCCAGTTCACTTTATAATATAATAAGTTCTATGGGTTTATTAAAAATTATTTTTTAGTGAAAGTTAAATAAAATGTAATGATTCAATTTAATAATAATAATTATTATTATTATTATTGTTGTTGTTGTTGTTTTATTATTATTATTATTATTATTATTATTATTATTATTATTATTATTATTATTATTATTATTATTATTATTATTATTATTATTATTATTATTATTATTATTATTATTATTATTATTATTATTATTATTATTATTATTATTATTATTATTATTATTATTATTATTATTATTATTTTATTATTATTATTATTATTATTATTATTATTATTATTATTATTTATTATTATTATTATTATTATTATTATTTATTATTATTATTATTATTATTATTATTGTTGTTTTGTTATTATTATTATTATTATTATTATTATTATTATTATTATTATTATTATTATTATTATTATTATTATTATTATTATTATTATTATTATTATTATTATTATTATTATTATTATTATTATTATAGAACGTTGTTTCCTTTATAGTAGCATAAATTAAAATATCATAAACGTTAAAAATATCATAAAAGATGAAAAATTTACTTTGCAGCAAGGGCTTATTTTATAATTTACTTGTTTGAAATAATAATAATTAAAATAATAAAAAGAAGAATAGTAATAATAATAATCTAACCAAATAATTTTTAAAGAATTATTTTAAAAGGTCTAACCTTAAAAAAGCACACTAAACTTGCTATTCCATACGTCTTACTAATAGCTTCTGAATAGTTTGAATATAAAACTCGATTATAACCATAAATTTGAATCTAAAATAAATGTCATTAAAACAAATTAAAATAGCAAAATTTTAAATATATGATCATATTATTAAAAGAAAGTTCCATTCAAACTGTTGGGGTTATCGGCGAATTTAAATAGGAAGTATTGTCAATCTGACTCCAAGCATTCTTTTAAACAACAGTAATGAACTCCAAACGATATAAATTTTATTGATTAAAACACTTTATTTCCACTTTAAAATAACACAAGGAATTATCTATTACAGTCCCGACTTGGTGATTATTACGACCTTTCGGGAAGAATAGCACTTTTTGACCAATTAGATTTCACAATCACTTGACTACTATGACGGGTTTCTGAGATCTTGTCTCTTTGCAACTTTCTTTATTATTTTTTCGCTTAATTTCTGTTTCAAATCTCTCTTTTTCTTGATTTCAACTTCTAGTTTTCACCAAATTTCTCTTTAATACCTTTCTTCAATAATTTTCTTTAATTTTCTCCTTTTACTTCTTAGTCCAATTTTTCTCTCTAATTTCTTTCTCTCTTTGATTTCAGTTGCGCTTCCTTTTTTATACTCCGTCACACAATAATACTTACTGATGTCAAATAGAATTTTCAAAATCTTTCACCGCTAATTCCATTTGGGCCTCTATAATCACTGACAGCTGTCCAGATAAATAATTTTTTAGAGATGCCTTTTCCCGGATTCCCAAACAACATTCCTCGCCTTATCTTGAAAGACTTTCGAGATAACGTGCAAATTTTGCTTTTGTTTTTGTTTTCCTAAATTTGCACTCATTAATTATAAATGACCTTCTTTGATTCAATTCTCTTTTTTTGATTTTCCCTTATTCCCTTCTCGTTATTCAACATTTCTTTTTCATTTCCTTTTTATTAAGCTCCAGAACCACATCTTAATCATTTTTCATTGTTTCCCCTAATCATTTTACATGTTTATTAATTATTTTATTCTATTATTTAGGTATTCTCAACAAAACACATGTTTTACAAAATAATTTAATAGATTCACTGTCATCATCAGTTAAAAAAACAAAAAAATATGAATTTAATTTACATATTTAAACAGATTATTGCTTTTTGTTGCTTTAAATCCAAACTTTGCAAATTTATTTGATGTCCAGTGCATCAGGATAAGTGTATAACAGTGTTAACTTGACACTGTTTTTACACTTACCTGGCGTGAAGAGAAATCTGAGCGCCTCTTGCATAGTACTGATGAGAGCCATTAGTTCGAAACTTGTATACTATTGGGAAATGTACTGGATATCACTTAATGTATCGTATATTCTTTGATTAGAATCAAACATAGTGATTAATAAAATTAAATCTTTACATTGTTTTTAAAAATTGTACTTAAAAAAAAATTTAATCCTATCAAAATTCTTAAATTAATATTAAAAATTAATTTTTTTTAAAAACAACATCATTTTTACGTACCCTGATTTCAAACTTTTTCTTACTTATTATATTTTGCTTAATAATTTTCGGATTAAATGACCTTATTAGCAATGCTTTCAATATGACACCTTACCAATAATTATTAAAAATTAGACATACCTGTTTTACTCATACAGCCCCTAATCTGCTCACTAATATTGTTCATTCTTTTCAATCGATAATGCTCAAAACTCGAGTATAAAGATAATGGGAAATCTATATATTGCATTACACCTATTATATGTAAATTGTTTAATGAGATGCAATCATAATTAAACCTGAGATTTGACTTATTCATAAGCATATCATATACCTTACACGAATTAAAAACGATCATTTAATCTAAATTTCCAAACTACTTATTTATATTCCTCTTATAATTTATAAAAACTTTCCAGCACGACAATACCAACACAAATTTAGGTCATCATTCTTACATACGCTTATGCTATTATTTACATCAACAATCAATTTACGTTCATTAGTCAAATTACAATCTCAAGCATGGAAACGTATAATTCTTAATCAGTTTGTCAAATGTCTCTTATCATCAATAATTAAAATGATTTCGAATACCCTTTCTTTAACAACTCAACCAATTTATCAACACTTTGCACTTAATTTTCAAAAGTAAAAGATTTCTTTTATTTTTAAATATAAACACCAGTATCAGTTGGTTTTCTATTATTCTTTGTCTCATAATATTTAAATTTGCCTTGAATTATTAATCCAAAAAATTCAATGTACGAGTTTCTCTCCGTTTTACATGTTAATTCAATGTTTCATGCAAATTATTCATAAAATGTATAAACGACTCAAACATAACTCTAGTTTTCAGATACAAAAAAGATAATTCACATACCATTTATAAACAATAGAAAGACTTCTCATCATCTCTATGCTGGAGTTGTTAAGGAATGTTGATTGAAAGATAGATCAATATCAAAGAGTACAATAAGAGTTTTATGAGTAAAATAGGTGTCTATTTTTAAAATTTTATTAAAATGTTTTAATAATTATTGGGAACGTCTTATATGTGAGGTTATTGTATTTAAAGATTATTATACAAAAAAAAAGTTAATGTAAATATATAATATTAGCATAAGTAAAAATAATGTTGTTTGTTTAAAAGTTTATATAAAGTTTATTCAAATACGTATATAAATCAAATCCATATTATTTTGGTTTGTATTTATCTGATGATGACATTAAATCTGTCGGAACATACCGTGAAACGTGTGTTTGAATGGCGGTTTCTTTTAAGTAAATCATTACCAAATTTTAATTATATATTTTTTGTGACTTATTAAATCTTTGGTTTAATTTAAATATAATATTAATAAATATATTTTTATTTTAATTTTTGATTATGGATTATTTTTTTAATATAGCCAGCTAACTTTATTAAATTATTTAAAAATGAAGAGACTTTTACTTACTTCTCCAGGATAAGTGAAGTTATTAATCATGTGGTCAGATCCTCTAGAGGACTTTTTACCAAATTTCAATAAAATTCGATACACCTCATATTCATACGATAATGGACCTCCTTTGATAGTCACTGAACCCTTTTCAACATTGAATTGAATGTCTTTACCCGTATTCAATGCTTGAAGCTCTAGATTTTCCTGTGAATGTTATACATACATGTTATTTGAAATGAAAAAACAATGATAAAATTGTTGGGTTATTATTATTTAAAGTCGGTTTCCTCTGACTCCTCGTGTCCTTTTCAAATCAAATAAGCAAACCCAACACAGAATAATTTAATTTGAACTTTATCACAGTTACAACTCAATCCGATTTATTTCAACGTTTTGTAATCACAATTTCACTAATTTATTTGCACCTTTCAACCACTATATAAATTTGATTATCTTAGGGTAGATTATCCAATGGAGAACCACCCATGCTGATAGATAACTTTGATTTTACTTGGGTTTAGATTCCTCTACTGACCTAGTTACACTACTCGCTTACGTCGATCCACTGGTCGTTTCGTGTTTTTTCCTTTTCCTTTTATACTCCTGCTCAGACTGTTTTCTGACGATTGTCAACAACATTTGCTACATTATTAAATTATTAACAGTAATTACTTCACACAGACCACCTTAGCCGACATTTGTCAACAACGTTTGCTCCATTACTAAATTAAAAATTAGGAAATAATTACCTCTCCATAGATCAGTGGCGCCCATTTAATATTGTTTAGGCAAATTTACCCTTTTATATTATTCTGTCTACACGCCGGGTTTTCCTCATCTCTCGGGTTTCCCATTGCCTCGGGATTCCCATTAGTAATTAATTTTTTTAAATTAATTTCTTTTTTTGTCTTATATTATTTTCTAGGGACCCCTCACTCAATTTTTATTATTATTTCTGGACTCGTCTCTCAATTTGGCGTTCAACAATACCAATTTCTTCCGATAGATACTACTTTCGAATTTTTATAAATTTTTTAATTAATATTGCACTTTAATCATTTTGGTGTTTTATTGATTTTACTGTGCATTTTCGTAATACCCCAACAAAATAAATATTGAATTGCAAATCTTTTTGGAGGTTTTACAGTAATAACAGTATCTTTATAAAATTACTTGGGAATATTTTCAAAATAAAATTTGAATAATAAAATTAAAAATATAATATTATATCTTATCAGTGATTTGCAAGATTTATGGATTTATGGATTATGTACATTTATGGATTACCTATTTGAAACTTATTGATACAGAGAAATGAGGGGTGGTAGGGGGTGGGTATACCTAACCTCCAGTGTTTTTAAAAATGCGAAAATAAAAAAAAACTAAAAATTCAATAATTTGTTTTTGAATTTAAATAATATAATAAATAATAAATAATTAAATAAATTTGGCAACGATTTAATTAAAAGATAACGCCAATAAAAAACTTTTCATACGATATATTTCGTAGCATAACTATCATCTTCAGGTACTCAAAACCAACTAAAAATATTATTATATTTTTAGTTGGTTTTGAGTACCTGAAGGTGATAGTTATGCTATCGAAATATATTGTACAAAAAGTTTTTTATTGGCGTTATCTTTTAATAATAAATAATATAAGCCTTTGAGTAATAATATTAATTAATTTTAATTTTTAATTAAAAATCATAAAATTAATGGTTTATTTTATTTTTATAAAATAATTTTTGTATATCTCTTTCCTGATTCATTGTATTCTGATAACGACTCAGTGAGAAATTATAAATAACGTCAAAGAGAATAAATAGAACTTGACAACTTAAAGACATATTCAGACAATTTAAACAAAAAGCGTCTCTAAATAATCATCCATAAAGTCTGGGAATTATTACTCTCGTTTTCAACTCTCAAATACTTTATAATTTTTAAATTTATTTGTTTTATTATTAATCTCATTTTTAATCCTTTATTGGTAACCGATTTTCGTTACAGGGTCTTTTATATTTTTCCATACCATCACCAGCTTTAATATGAAGGAAATAGTTGTGATCTGATCACGGTCATAATATGGAATTTTGTTTTTATTTATCATCAATTTTCTATTTCTCTGTATTCACTTTTTAATAAATTTAGATATAAATTGTGGTTTTCATTTTTTTTACTTTTATTGGATAATTTTTTTAATTTTATTTCTTTAAGATTTATTCATATATGAAATCGTAATTTTAAATTATTTTATTAAATTTATTTATTTATTTTTAAGGTTAATTTCAAATTCCAAAATATGGAAATGAATAATTTGTCGAAGTAAAACCTAAATGAGTTGTAAATAAATATTTATAGCTCTTTACCAAGGTCTTTTTGCTAAGGAATTAATGTCCGGTAAAATATGCAAAATGTAAGTATATCTATTTTCACTGGTTTTCAAGTTTGGTTGGTATACAAAGAGAAGCCTCAGTATTACATTATGTTGCCATTTGTGTCCATTTTTAAACTAGAATCTTTAAGGCCTGGTTAACCTAGAAATTTAATAAATCTTACTATGTTGCGATCAGACCCAATTACATGCCGGGAGACCAAACAATTTTAGGGTCTCTCTAATCCAAAGTAAGTCTGAATGCCAACCGTTTACTTATAATATTTTTTAAAAAAAATACTATTAATGTACATAAATAAACAAAATATTATGTTATCTAATAAGCAATTTTACATTTTTTAAATTTCTATTTTGTTGTTATTTAAATTTTACCTTTAAATTTTTTTAAATTGGTTTTTTTCTCGAACCCCTAAATTTCTCTGGCCAGCCTGTGTGTGATACAGTAACAATAAAGAATGGGTGTTATCTGTTAATTTGGACATTCAGTTTCTCAGATAAAATTAAAGAGTGGGTGCCTAAGGGCAATTGTTCTGTTCAAGTACAATTAACAAATGCAAAGATGATCTTTCAAGGTATCAAATATGTGACCATGAAATAATCCGGAATATTAAAGTCTCCTCTTGAAGATAATTAGTGAGTATCAACTCTACTTTAACAAATTCGGTTTTAGATTCCATACAAATGTTGCTTATAATTAAAAAATGATTAAAATTCATTCAATTGTCTTGTTAAATAAAACATTTTCACACAATCATTTTTTTCATATTCACAAATGATTTCAGAATTAGTGTAAAAAATGTGTTGTTTACTAAAATGTAAAGTTTTCCTTTAAAAAAAACCAGTAAATAAATATTGGAAATTTTGCAAAGGTTTATATTTATTATTTATTCTCATTATTTTCAACAAATGACTTTTAATGATGTAATCAGACTCCAATAAGTTTGAAAATTGTTTATTTTAAAAAATAATAAAAATATTTGCATTTTTATTAATTAAATATTTTTTTTTTATAATAAAATTTTATTTAATAAAGGATTAATAAATAAATCAATCTAGTAACTTTTGTAACAATTTTACAAGTTTTGAAATTAATTTTTCTCTTCCAAAAGTTGTTTATTTAATTATTTTTCAATATTCATATTTTTCCTGTTATTTTTGAAAGATTCTTTTAAATAATAATAATAATAATAATAATAATAATAATAATAATAATAATAATAATAATAATAATAATAATAATAATAATAATAATAATAATAATAATAATAATAATAATAATAATAATAATAATAATAATAATAATAATAATAATAATAATTATTATAATAATAATAATAATAATAATAATAATAATAATATTAATAATAATAATAAGAAGAAGAAGAAGAAGAAGAAGAAGAAGAAGAATGTTAAGAAAAAAATAGTGTTCTTAATAAAATTGATAAACACCACAATTATTTACTGTATTTATAACAAAATAGAGTAAATAAAACATAATTTTAAAGAAAATTCAGGAACAATGCGATTGACAGTTTCTTTCTTTCCGCAAAGTAATTGAATCAACTAATTGATTTCTCAAGACAGAAAAAATATATATTAAAAACAAATATATTTATTATTCAGAATTTAATTATTTTATTTCAGGATTTTCATTAGAGAGCGATTTCAATATTTTATTGATGTGTGTCATTATGGTTGGATAATTCGATTTTGCAGTATTGTTTTAATTACACTTCAATGAGTTTAAATAAATTATTTTAATTATAATTGCTTATTTATCATTAATATTATTTATTATTATTTTTATTTTCATTATTATTATAATTTTTATTATTATTAATTATTATTATTATTAATTATTATTATTATTAATTGAAAATCACCAACTGTATATTCTATATAACATTTCACAATATATTTCGACCGTTTATCATTCTTCATCAGACTAGAAATCTCATCAACAAAATGAAAATAAGAAAATTTAAACAAATTAATCAATAAGCATCGTAATCAACTCGTATATATAATTAATTTTAATTTAAAAAATTAAAATTCAAACACTCATTTTAAGAAATTTTTTTAGCATAAGATCTTTAAACAAGTAGATAAAACTCAATTCATGATTGTTTCAACGTCTTGCAAAGTTAGTAGTATGTTCACTAATAAGTCTCCAACTCCAGTTGGTCTTTGTTCTGAGCTCGTTTATCAATTTTTATGTAATGGGTGTAATGCCACATACATTGGAGAGACTGCACGTTATCTCTGTTCTTGAGCATTGTCGACTGAATGACTGACTTACATTAGTGATTATTGTAGGAAATGTACTAGTAAGAAAATAGGTTTGTCTGAATTCAAGATATATTCAAAAATCTGAGTAATTATTAGGAAAGAATAACTTGCAAAGCGTTGTTTATAAAATCTTTAAATCATATAATTAATGTTCAGTCTACATGTATTTTGAATGTATTTAAGTAATTAAATATAAATTGTGTATTTGGTGTAATTCGTTTGTGATGTTTTTTAAAAATAATTTTTAAACTTAACTTTTAATTTCAGAGTTTATATTTAGATTTTATTTAAAATTTTATTTAAATGAATGTTTGATTTTTAATTTTTTTAATTAAAATTCATTTTATATACGAGTTAATTACGATGGTTATGGATTAATTTGTTTAAATTTTCTTATTTGCATTTAAATTTTGTTAATGTGATTTCTAGCCTGAAGAAGACTGATAAGCGGTCGAAATATATAAAGAAATGCTATATAAAATATACAGTTGGCATTTTTCAGTTTGCTTGCCTTTTAAAGTGAAAAACGAATTTGGTTGAAGAGCTTTTAAAATGTAATTAATGTTAAAGTGAGGGTTTTTATGTAAATTCCTGCATGCAAAGCAAATATACAAGAATAATTTATAAAATACCCCCTCCCAAATTCTTATTCTACAAGAACTTTTAGTGATGTTTCTAATTGATGTCTTTTATTTTCTATTTTTATTTCATATCTTCCCTCTTGATTATTTGTAATAATTTCGAATATTGTTGCTTTATTATTTAATATCTCGTATAATTAAAACATACAGAATAATTCATATATGAAAAGGTGAATACGATTAAAAAAAATTATATATTAAAATTTAAATTTCTGTTTATTTTATAAAAAATGTGATTTAAAGAATTAATTGTTTATATCAATTGACATATATTATTATTATAATGTTTAATTTATTTTACACATAATTGAGTCTCAATTTTCAATTTATTGAGCTATGTCATTTATATATAAAATATCGCACGGCAAATGTGCGATATTTTTATTAATTTTTTATTTGCTTATATATATATATATATATGTATATTTTTTAAAAAAATAAAAGTTAAGGAAATTTTTAGGAAAAATTAGTCTTATGTGATTTTACTAATTGTAGAACAGCTCGATTTCCGTAATAAAGCATAGAACCTGGTTCAGTTAGGAATACAATGAAAAAATCATCACTAATCATTTCCTGTCATTTGGTTTTAATAATGAAAAATATATGGAAATTATTATACTCGTACATTTGCGTATTTGTGATTATAAATTATTCTACATTTGTTTTAGTGCTCAACATATTTTTTAGTTTACTACTTATTAAAAACTCGCAATATTTGCACATGGATTCAATTATAACTAAATTTCTACCGAAATAATATCACAAATGTTTGACAACTTTAATGTTTGTATGTTATATTTGTTATAATCTTAACAAGTTTAACGTCTTGCTCATCTAACTCTTATTTGTTTTAACCTATTAAACACCACATTAAACAGAGCAAAGTAAATTGCTTATGGTGCTAAAAAGTTAAATTCTATTCGGAATGGTTTTGTTAAGAGCATTAATTATTTATTATATTTTAACTGTATTTAAATTGGTGCAGACATTTCAATTAAAATAATTCAAAGACTTGTCTATGGTTTGAATACATGCTTTGGATCAAAGAAGAAACCCAGAAACCTTTATGTAAAAAGCTGTTTCTTGTCACTAAAATATATTTACTAGCAACAAACACTGCAATTTTTATTCTGCTTTTTTAATTATACACGGATGAAAAAATGTGTAGACTGTTAATTAAACAGCTAAAACCATAACTATAATAATTAATATAACATTTTATAGTAGTAAATTTTATACAAATGTTGAAAAAACGAATGTAAATGATCACCGTAATGTATCTCTTCAAAGAAATGAACAAAATGGAATCATCATACTGATTGCACCGAGTATTTCTTTCATCTTATTTATAAAATACAAATCAACAAGAATTAATTATAATTTTATTATAATTCATGCTTTACATATCCGTTTATACATTTCTATACAATGTAAAAAGAAATTTGATGAAAAATATTGAAATTATCCATTTTATTATAATTTTATTATTATTACTATATTATTATTATTATTATTATTATTATTATTATTATTATTATTATTATTATTATTATTATTATTATTATTATTATTATTATTATTATTATTATTATTATTATTATTATTATTATTATTATTATTATTATTATTATTATTATTATTATTATTATTATTATTATTATTATTAGTTCATTATTATTATAATTGTAAATGATCACCAAATTTACAGAAATGAACAAAATGAAAATAACTGATTATTTGCGCTTAATATTTCTTTTATCTTATTTATAAAATACAAAGGATGAAGATTTAATTATAAACTTATTTTATGTCCGAAAATAAATTGTCTACATCAGACAATGTAAAAAGAAATGTAATGAAGAAATGGTGAAATTATTCATTTTGTATAATCAAAGTTAGTTAGTGTAAAACTTGCCTAAAGACCATTTATCTATTTAGTAATAATTTTATTATTATTATTATTATTATTATTATTATTATTATTATTATTATTATTATTATTATTATTATTATTATTATTATTATTATTATTATTATTATTATTATTATTATTATTATTATTATTATTATTATTATTATTATTATTATTTTTCTTATTAAAGGAAATTGTTGTAGAACTTGTGTTAAACCAATTTCATTAATACTGATAAATATGCAAAAATTGAGATGGATTTCAATGAGCATTATGAATGAGAAATATAATTCGTCCTTGAGACGAATTTAACATTTTATCCTTGTCAAATGTAGCATTTGGGAATATTTTAATTATATTATTATTCCTGAAATTTAATGTTGATTTTGTTGTCAAATATATTGGTTTTTTTTTTTTTTGTATAAATTTAATTAAAAACATTTCTGTCGAAAAAAAACAAAACTTGGAATCCGAAAAAAGCATAAATTGTAAATTATATTAGTAAGTTTTGCATCATTAATTTAGGAGCTACAGTAATTTTAAATGATGCTTTTCAACGAGGGTTTTCTTTTCAAACGCAATTATTTTCGTTGCAAAAATGGATTCGAAATGATTAAATCCTTCCAAATAAATTTCATATTTTCCGTCCCAAATAATATAGTATGGTACTATTTCAAGAAAGTTTTCTAATAAAAGATCTTGGTCATCATAATGAGGTTGAAACTCCGGCATCTAAACAAAACCTTTGTCGGAAGGACTATTTGATAATTTTAAAAATTTTTCATATATTTAATTAAATTGTTTAAATGTCACCAATATTTTTTAAAAGGATTTTCACAATTTATTCAACGATAATTTCAGAGAAAATATCGATACAATTGGTATAATTTAACATAAAATGGGATATTTATTAGAAACTGATAAACGGAAACTTGCAATGGAATTTTAGGCTGACTTTTATGTGTCTTTTTATAGTAATTTAATAATATGAAACATGTTAAAATAGTGGTGAAAATATTGATAACCCGACATATTCAGTTTGTGAGATTATATGAAATTATATTGAATTTCTAAAATAATATTTTTAATATAATAATAATAATAATAATAATAATAATAATAATAATAATAATAATAATAATTATTATTATTATTATTATTATTATTATAATAAATAATAATAATAATAATAGTAATAATAATATCATAATTGTTTTATAAATTTGTTTTATTCAAATTACGATTCATTTAAAAATTTCTTTAATAATAGTAAAGTTATTTAAAATTATTCAAAATCATTTTTTTTCAATATGCAAATAATAATTATTATTAATAATTATAATTATAATAATTATTATTATTATTATTATTATTATTATTATTATTATTATTAATATTATAATTCTTATAATTTATTATAATAAATAATATTTTTATTTTTATTTTTATTATTACCTCAATTTTAAGAGTGAAAATTCATTGGTTTTACAAATTTTAATCTAACTTTGGTAAAGAAATGAAAGTAATCACCCCAGGCAAAATTGTCGAAGTTGTAAATCTCAATATTTTACTCCAATTAGAAATTTGATCAGCCGTTTAATTAAATTTAAAATAAATTTTCTTTGAATAAAATTATATTTGAAAAGTTTTAATAAACAGAAACAGACAAATTGAATATGATTTTAATAGAATGTTATTTTGCGTATTTCTCTCTATTAAGATCTGTGAAAAGTTCCAGGATTTCTCTGCCTTCATTCTCACATATATTGATATCATAATATATGCATAAATTTAGGCAACCAGATTTCGGTAGTTATTTGAAAATACTAGACAAAATAAACTTTGTATTTAATTATATGCAATTTTTTATTATTATTAAAGAAAAGAACATGTCTTAAACTCTAAAATAGAGGTTTTCAATAAGAATGGCCCAAAATCCTTAAGTGAACCGACGTTTTACGGAATTCATTGTGACATTTTAAAAATTGAACTTTGGTTTTTGTGGCTAAAAAATGGGTACCAGAATAAAGATTTTTTATTACAATTAAAATAGAAATTAATTAATTTATATAAAAATGTATTTTTTTTAATAAGTAAACAATAAAACAAAATTTAAACATAATCCATTTATTGGTGATTTTGATGCCAACGCAAAAATATTTATTTACTCATATTTCATTATTTTAATGCCTTATTTATGTTGTGAAACGCATTACAAAACTAACGGAAATTGAGGTCGTTAATATTCTTTTCTGAATAATATCTGGAAGTTTCCTTTATTTATCATATATATATGAAGTTTAAAAGTGTACGAATATTGGAAATATATCCCTTATTATTATTATTATTATTATTATTATTATTATTATTATTATTATTATTATTATTATTATTATTATTATTATTATTATTATTATTATTATTATTATTATTATTATTATTATTTATTATTATTCTATTAATATTATTATTATTATAATTATAATTATTATTATTATTATTATTATCATTATTACTATTTTTATTATTATTATTATTATTATTATTATTATAATTATTATTATTATTATTATTATTATTATTATTATTATTATTATTATTATTATTATTATTATTATTATTATTATTATTATTATTATTATTATTATTATTATTATTATTATTTGAATTAAAAATTCTGACAAATGAAATAAATATGCAAAAATATTAATAATAAAATATTTAATAAAAGTCTAAAAAAGTATACAGATATTTGAGTATTTTGTAAATATTTACAAAAAATTGAAAAATGTCTGTGATAATTATATAATTTTCGAAATTTGAAATCATGTTATATTACATGAAATTTTGATTATTATTTTGTTAACATAATATTTCAGTTCATTAAAGAAAGTTACTGACAGAAACATGTTAATATTTCTTTGTCAAGATTATCAGAAATTTGAGAAAATAAAAATCGAAATTTTTTTTCAATAAAATATTTTTCAATCCTTTTATGAAAATCCATTCTCTTTTCTTTTTTCTTTATTTTCCTGCTCTATATTTTGACATTTTCTAGAGGCGATGTAAAATATTTGATATTAACAATTATAATTAAATTAACACCTTTGTTGAAAATTTGGTTAGTTTGTTCCCTTAGCCCCCATGTAGTTTAGTAACGTGGAGAATGGATTCAAAATTTGAGTCTTTTCTCCGAGTATCAACAATAATTAAAAATAAAAGAAAATGAAAGATTAATTTTATTTAAAATAGACTTGAAACGGCTGTTTAAGTCTTGGATGTAAATAATTATAATTCAAAAAAATAAAGTTAAAGTTGTTAAATAATTTGTCAACTTCTTTACTTCTCTCATTAACTTGTTTGTTATCGAATAACATTTAAAATTATATTAAAATAAACTTTAGACTGCGATATTTAGAAAACATTTGAATGTAAAGTGATCTTTCATCTATGCAAAAACCAAACGCATGTGGTTCTGCAGAATTCAACATGCCAAGCAGGGCGATTACAATTAACTGGTTATTTAAAAACTCTTCCAATTAAAATTTGTTCTCATACATTTATAACGACTTTAGTGATTAAAAACAATTTATTTGATACTTTACTACAAGAGATATGCAGATTAGAAAATCTTAAAAATCTAGATGCTAGTAGTAATAATATTATTGTATTGCCACCTTAAATGGATATATGTTTGAGTCGAGAAATATAATTTCATCTAATAATAAAATTAAAGAAGTTCCGTCAACGTTTGGTCTTTTACATAATGTAAAAATGCTTGATTTGCACAAAAACTCTTTTGGTCTTGATGAAAATCCTAATAAAAAGGGTTAAAAAATCTTCGTCTAGCCATAATGTGCAGAAAGACAGTAGTGATTCAAATTTATTTTCTCATGAAAGTTTCCGGCAAAGTTTGTGCATTTTGTGGCTAAAGGAAGATTGTAATGAAGCTTCTTAAGTCAATAGAAATAACTTTTATCATAAAATTTCAAAAATAAGGACAATAATTGATCAATTAGAAAATAATATCGACGATATATCTTCGAAGGTTAATAGTTTGGAATTCATTATTAATATATATGACAATAAAGTGATTAAAGAATTAGTTAATCTTTTGGATTTTATTTTAATTATGCAAAGTTTGGAAAGCAGTATTGACGACAAATATTACAAATCATTTTCGTTACATGATAGTCATCAAAATATGGAAACTAATGATTTTCCTTACAGTAACATAATGTCCCAATATCAATGGACCAATAATAATAGAATATCGATCAAATATATCTCGATCAAAAAAAAAGCTATTCAAATAAATTTGTTTATTTCTACAAAAAAATAAATCTAAATTTTAAATAAATGTTTTTGGTCATGTTCATGTAAGGACCCAGGTGAAAGTTTTATTCTTGAATGTTGAAAACCAAAAATTTTGAATGTGAAAGGGTTTATATACTTGCATTTACTAACAAATAAAAAAATAATTGTGAAAATTTATTATTTCAAAGATAAAGTATTTGTGGAAACTTATTTTTAAATTTTAAAAATATATTTTTATTAATTTTTTTTTAATAAACAGAATAAACGAATTATTATTCAATGAAATTTAAAATACATTTTAGAATTTAAAACTAATTCAATTAATTTTTTTTATTGTTCAATCAAATTTATTATTATTATTATTTTTTTTTTTTTTTTTTTTGATAGACCATCACCTCAAGAAGTAGTTGAACATTATGCATTTGAAGATATTTATCCCATTAATTTAATTACTGGTGCTGGTAATTCTTCAATTCAATTTTTCATTTACGAATCTCAAACCGAATATTTAGATTTAAATGATACTTTACTTTGTTTTCAGTGTAAAGTTTTAAATAATGAAGGCGAAAATATTTCTAATGATTCTAATGTAACAACTTATTTTTCCAAACTCTTTTAAGGAAGCTGAATTAACTTTTGAATTGAACCATCAATTTTGAACTTGCCTCAAAAAATGCAATTTTTCCTTTGAGAAGCTAGGAAGTTATAAAATTTTCATTGTCATTTTTAATTTTCTTTGGTGATAGACGGTTATCAAATTTTAGTCATATTTCAAGGAAATCAAACATGATTCATATTTGAGAAGGTCTGGGTTTAATTTGACTTGTGTGTGAAAATCTGATGTTAAGATAAATAACATTAACAGTATAGATTAAGAGAATAGGTATGCTTGGCTATTAAAAACTTTGAAAATATAAAAACTAACATTAGAATCTTCAAATATTTCTAAAGGAGTTAATTGCTTGTCATAAATCAACTGGTCGGTGGCAATAGAGACAGGTGACTGCATTCTTCCCAATGAACACCAAGCCCAATGTTTCCAGTACTCTGGCATGCTAGTCGATTGGCCCCAATGTTCTGGTCCTTGAATGCAATATTAAACAATAGCATATTAACAAAACCGTCTAATTACCTCCTACTTCTTTCAACTTGTAATGCCACCAGGACTCCCACTTCTTACTCAGCTGTGATGCCCAGGTGACTGATACTAGAGTTTTCAAAAAAATAATTTATATAATTTTTGATTAACAATTATTTAAAATTAATAAAATTGAAAATCTATTTATTTGAAATCATTTCATTTTAGAGTAAGTACTGTAGTCAGTAAGATAAGAATTGGTCCTATTCAGCCAAGGTTTGTAAAAAAAATAATATGCTCATTACTCAGAATTTAAAATGAAACAAAGGAACTATAGGTCTTTCTCTTTAAAATCATTCGAGCGAGCCTTTTACCACCTTTCTTAAACTATTTTAATTTCATTTAGTAATTGAATTTAAATACATTTTCATATGTAATTCATGTTCTTGTCATAAAATATCCAAGAAAAATGAAATACGATCAATGTTTTAATTAGCTTTGTGTAATATAGATAGTGAGGTTTGTTTTTGAATTTGGATTTTATACTATTTGATCGTCATTGTGTTTATTGGTAAACTTCAAGTCTTTCTTAGATGGTATTCCATCTTAGTTATGGATATTTATGTCATCGGTGCAATACCACATACATTGAAGTGACTGCCCGTCAGTTCCACTTTCAATTTCTTGATCACAGTTGACTTATGGAATTTATTGAAATGTAAAATGTTTTTGTTTAAAAGTTTGAAAATATTTAATTAAAAGTTTTTTAAAATTTTATTAAATTTCAATTTTATAAAATTTCAATTTTATAAAATTTATTAAATTAAATTTTGAAAAATAATTGAGGTTTTTAAAAAAGAATAGGAGATTTTTAGTATATTTTATTTCTAAAATTTAAATGAAGAAATTTATTTGAATAAAGAATTTTAAATCAATATAGTTATTTTTATTATTATTATTATTAAAAAAACATAAAAAAATAATAAACAGAAATATTAATAAATATTCCGAATTTAAACACAAAAATAAACGTCTCCATTGTATTAGAAGTAGGATAATTTGTCATTAATAATAAACGAGAATTTAGGAAAGCTCATTTAAACAAAATGAATAAATTTGATTTATCAATTGATGAAGCAGACAGAGATTTGTAGACAGCAACTATTCTCAATTTATTGTTATTCATACACAAAGAAAATTTACATATCAAACAAAATAATATTAATTAGTTAAACTTTTACCGATCAGTGCTGGCAAAGTCTGATTAAAGTAATTTTGAATTTATTTATCTATCAGGAAAATATTCTATAGTTATGGATATTTTTACAGATCTATGATGCCTAATTTGATTGGCTAATAGAGTTTGCCTAGCTCTACAATGCATGCTCATCGATTTGACCTTTTTTATTGGAATGAAAATTGATCCCATTAAAAGAATGACTTTTGAAATTTTAATATTTACTAATTAAATTTGAGTAATCAAAAAAAGTTGATTGTACTGTATTATTTAAAAAATTTTAATTAAATTGAGTTTAGAAAATTAGATTCAATTTAAAGGAAAACTTTGCCCAAAAAATGATATTTGGTAGTAAATTATTTTGGTAAATTTTAAACAAACGGAATTTTCTTTAAATAAAATTCATTTTAATATTGAAAATGTTTGTTAGACGCAATTAAATTGTTATTTGCCAAATTTATTATATTTATGTAATTTATTATCAAAAGGAAGGGAGTTAATATGTCTTTTTAAACTCCATTTATTTATATTTCATAAATCATAGGATAAATGATGCTGTCAGTTAAATGTTTCAGACTAAATTAATTAAAAATTTAAAGTTTGAAAAAAAAATTAAAAAATAAATAAAAATACTTTCAATTTTATTTCAATGAACAAATAAATAATTAGAGAAAAATTAATTAATAAAAGGTTTTGAGGATAGAAATGTCAAGAAATGACATTATTTTATTTTTGTAAAAAATAATGCTTTATAAGTCAGTGTTTTAATACTAGAGTTTTCTTGGTGCTGGAGTGAATTTAAATTGGAATTATTTGAGTAATTTCAATGGATACGAAACGTCGGTTATCTAATTATAAGGAAGAGACAGAAAAGGTTGATGAATATTTAGTTAAGACTGTTTTCCTAAATTGTATTTGAATTAGAAGAACCTTTAAGGTCTTTCAAACTTGTCTAACATTATAATAATTTAAAATAAGTTAAAGTCTTAAATGGAAGTATTAGGATCCTTAATTATTTCCAGCTGCTGATATTGAAAGAAATATGTGTTCTTTTAAGAAAAAGTTAATTTATATAATATTCTATAATTTCTATAAATCGTAGAATATACACGTAGCATTTGAGCAGATGGTTATATTCCTTCCAAAACACCTTCCATAATAAGAAAGAAATATTAAGCTAAAATTTTCATGGTATGTGTATGTTGGTTACGAATACCCAAACACAAATAACAAAAAAATAAGATGTAATCAGTTATATATATATAATGTTTTAAAAACATTTGTGACCCATATAAAATTTCAGTGAAATACATGAAGCTTTTCGTAATTTACATAAAAATACAATGATAATATTTTTTCATTAGCAAAGGAAAGGTAGTCTGGGTGGGGCATAAATATTTACCCATTGGCCTATATAAAATGTGAGGCATACATTGCGCATATTATTATTTTTTGTAAAATAAAAGTATGCAGAAAGATAATGTAAAATAACATAAAAACAATCATGTTTAAAAGTTTTCAGAATTTTTTATTTTACTTTTGGTTTTGATTAGGAGACTTTTTAAAAGGGTATTAAATAAAAAACTCATATGTACTCAAATATATTAATTAAAACAACACTTGAAAGCAATCTGCAAGTGAAACTTCTGGTGAGAAAAATGTGAAATAGCCACTAGTCTACATGGAGAGGTCGACGCGACTTTATTTGACAATTTCCTAATAATATCTTTTAAAATATAAATGGAAAATAACAAAAATAAATTATTAATATTTTAAAATTCTGTTAAAATATGTTTATTTTGATGGAAGATTTAAGTGATCGATTTATCAGATAATTGAGAAATAAATCCAATTTAATCCAATTTTATTTAGTATTTTATTTTTCGATTAATTATTGAATGAAATTACGAATTAGAAAATCGATCTATTTTTCTATTTTTCTAGATATTTTGAGAAGGTATTTTTTAGAGGGAGAGGGGGGGCTTTCCCAATTTTCTTCGTTTTCAGTTTTTATTAGCTTGTTTGGTAATAGTTTTTAGTTTAGTTGAAGACATTATTAGAAATTTAATTATTATTATTAATAAAAATAATAATAAAAATAATAAAAATAATAATAATAATAATAATAATAATAAATGAAATAAAGCGCCAATCCAACATATATATTATATTGAGATTTGTTTTTGGGTTCTTATTCTGCATTTTATGATCGTCATCATGTTTATTGATCTATTTCAAGTCTTACTTAGATGGTATTCAAATGTTGGTTATGAATATTTATATCATGGGTGCAATACCACATACATTGTAATGACTGCCCATCGTTTCCGCTCTCAAGTTCTCGATGACAGTCGACTTAGCAAATTTATTGATATTAGTAAACGCAATTTTGTGATGCAAGATGAAAATAAATGTAAAATAGTTTTGTTTAAAATTTTAAAATATTAAAATTTTATTAAAGTCAATTAAATTTTAAAAAATAAAATTTTTAAAACTTTATAAAAGCAGAATTTATAATTTTTAGTAAAATATTTTTTAAATGTAAAAGAAGAAATTTGTTTAAATAAAAGTAATTTATTTTATATAGTTCATTTATACTTGATTATGATAGTGAGTCTGTCGAAATATATTGTAGTATAATATGTATGTTGGTAGTACCGTACTAATGGTGGCGCCAGCGGTGTTGCAGCACAGGGCGTAAATCTAGATGGTGCACCAATTTTAATATGAATGAATTACTTTAAAAACTTTAAATCCATAAGTTTATCAATTGTTTCAATTCAATATAATGTGGCCAGTTCTCTTAATTATGACGATATTATTGATGATTTTGCGTCATCAAAAGCACGCAAAGCCTATTTAGAATAGGCTGTAGCCAGTCGGTAGAATTGCTGGTCTTTTGCGAGTGGTTTGTTTAAATTTCGTTAAGTTTTCATGCGTGATGTGCAAATAACCGGAAGTAAATATAAATAAAAAAGGAGTTAGTTCTGATTAAATCAATTTCTTGTACATTAATAATAGTTTACATTATATTTGAAATTTAGTTAGGTACAAATTTTGAAGCGCTAGATTCATGCTAGGCAGAGGGCTTAATTTTAGCTTGGTACGGCACTGTATGTTGGATTGGCGCTTTATTTTATTTATTAATTCAATGCCAATGTTTTGTGATTGTTTTAACAATAATGATATAAATAATTAATAATAATACTGTTTAATCAGATGTGCTCCGAAGCTCATTTTATAGAAATGTATACAGGACTAAAACAACGTCTCATATTTATTACTGATATTTATTATTATTCTCATATTTATTAGTTTGGTGATATTAGATGCTCTCTAGAATTATATTACAAAATCCTATTTAGCAAAGAAAGTTCTTTTAATTTAGTTATTTAAAATTGCATTATTAGAATTTTAATTATTAATATTACCAGCATGGTTATTTTATTATTTTAAAATTTTATTTTAAAAACTACTAGCCTAAAAAATAAAAAGAAAGAATTTTAGACAATTTCATAGTAATTTTTTAATTAAAACAGTTACAATTCTTCGTATTTGTCTAGAAACCAGATTAAAATGCCAACTTTAGAAGAGCTATTACTTCTTAAATTCGTGGATTTAGAGAGAATATGAATTCCCTTTCAAACAAATTTTTTCTTGTTAATAAATATAACTAGATTATATTTGAAAATGTGAGATTTAGTGATAATTATTATTATTTATAAAATTTGAATCTGATTATAGTATGTTAGCTTTTAATAAAGTTCATGTAGTAAAAATGATATTGACCGACAGTATAATAAATTATAAAACAATATATTATTATTTTATAAATGGATCCTATCCTAAATATTATGAAGATTATTTCAAGATTTTAAAGCCATCATTGAAATAAATAATTTTTTTAAAATTAAAAAATTACTTATTTTTTATATTTACAATTTAATAATTATTAGTTTTTCACTAAAACTTTAACTTAAAAAATTAAGTTTTAGTGAACAAAATTATTATAAGTTTGACAAGTTTAGATATTTATTTTACAAGAAATCCTGATTTTACTACCTTTTCCTATAATTTGCACTTTCACAAATATGTAAATGGCTCATTGGCGAAGGGTAAAATATTTATTAATGTATTAATCAAAGTAATAAAATTTTGAATTTTCAGATTTAATAACAAATTTTTTTAATAAATTAAAAATAATTTGAAAAATATTTGTTTAACCGAAACACAATTTACAATACGAACTCTTTATTTATCTAATAAACCCCAATTATAAGAGGCATTTTCAAAGATGTTTAATTTTTTATTAATAAAATATTTCAATTTTTAAGATCAAATAACATTTTGATTTTAGTCTAAAAAAATAGTTTTAATTAACTTTTCATAATGAAAAATAAAATATAATAATAATAATAATAATAATAATAATAATAATAATAATAATAATAATAATAATAATAATAATAATAATAATAATAATAATAATAATAATAATAATAATAACAATAATAATAATAATAATAATAATAATAATAATAATAATAATCATAATAATAATCATAATAATAATAATAATAATAATAATAATAATAATAATCATAACAATAATAATAATAGAACGTTGAAGAAACATTTATCATTCTTCAATATTCTTCTTTTCTCTGTTGTCACTTGCATCTGAATCCGACACGCTTAATTTTCGACTAGCATTTCCAATAGATTTTTCATCACTGCTGTAATTTTCACTATTAGTATCTTCTTTCTGAAATTCACTATTTCTGAGAAATTTGTTTGAATAAACCATTTTATTTGACTAGTCTTTAACGTTTAGTGTAACTTATTGTGTTTTTTTGATTTTGTTTTGTTTTAAATATATTTATCTTGGAAAGCTTTTTTTAATTTCTGATGTTTACTTCCTCAACAATGCATATCACCTAGGTCTCAATAAGATTTACAAAAAACCCATATTTGTAATGTTAAATTGTGTGTTTGGAAATTGGTATATGAAAATAAAGTTTCAATGGACTTTATGGAAACTTTACCAAATTTCAATAATTAATATATTTTTACAAATTTTGAAAACATTTTGTTAGCGTTTCAGTCGATACAATATTTTATTAACTAACATTAAAACAAATTAATATAAAACTTTATAGCAGCAGACCATTGTATTTCTAATAACAAATCAACTTTTATTAACACTAAACTAGTGAAAATAATTTTATTTTTATTCAATTTTTGTGAAAATGTGAAGTGTAACGAATATTCTCAAATAGTTTATAGTCAAATAATATTATAGTCAAAAACTTTTGGTACCATTGAAATGCTATACTGTTTAAATGTTTTAAGTTTTTTATTTAATATAAAATTTATAAAATCCATTATACATTTAAAATCAAAAATTATTGAAATTTGATTGGAATTTTTCATCAAAAACATCACTTAAACATTCAGAAATACACTTGGTAATTAATAATAATCCATTTATTGCACTCTTTTTTAAATATACAAATGACTATATTATTTCAAGTGACTATAGTATTTAAGATTATCAATGAGTTGAACTTTTAGAAAAAGCAGAAATAGAGTTGCATAATATATTAGTAAGTAATTTAAGTATGAAGAATTTATGTTCTAAAATGAACTATTGTATTGCAAAACTTAAAAACAAATTTCATTGCTGTTCAAAAACTTGGATTGGATTCAGAAACAATTTAATGTTATTTTTAATGTTACAAAACTTAATAATATAAAGATAATACTTATATTGGTTAATTTATAAAAATTATAATGACAGTTATACCCCCTTTATGGGAAAAATGAAAATTAATTATTGCCGAATACTATTTAAACAATTTAATATAGTAAATTTAGCACGATATTTCAATTTTTCCATCAATTAGTGTGACCTTGAAATTTACTAATTTTAGATTTTCATTTAATATTTTTAATTAATAAATGTTCATTGTTAATGTAATTATGATAATTTTATCTTTTTTTATGATTATATATTTAAAATGAAGTTTTAATTTATTCTTTAACACTTTTCAGAACCAAATTAATAATAATTAAAAAATAAAAAGCTAACTGTTTAAAATTTTTAAAAAAGTATTAAATTAGTAATTAACATTAATAAATGACAAATTTATGCTTCAACGTCACACAAATAGATGAAAATCCTTATCCGAATCAACAAAACTCAGGCTTATTTATGAAAGAAAATAAGCTTCCCTAAAAAACATGAATATCTTGAGAATGTATGTGACAAGATAAACCCCACTTCGACAAAAATTTCCACACTGATCTTTCATGTTTAATTAACTCTTAATAAATAATCTATTTATTTTTTTCACTATTTTCACAAATACTCACAAATATTATTTTTTTTTAATATTTTTGCTCTTTGTTATGATTCCTAAATCAGTCCTACCCCCTTGACACAATAGACATGTCCTGCAGTGTAGGTCTTCTTCACAATTTAACTTACAGGATTTAATGAAGTTTTTTTTAACTTAACCAGAATTAAAAAATGTGTAATAATCATAAAATATTTAATTTTAGAATTTTATTCACTACTTATTAAAAATATAAGTTTTTACTAAATGTATCTGTGATTACCTTATTTATCATTTGAAATCATACAAAAATATCATAAAAAGTATTTAACTGTAAATTATTAGTGAAACAAATTGAAAACAGTAATTTGGGTCATTCTATGATAAACAGATTATTTGCAATTCATGAAAGTCTCCAAGGAAGCTGCAATAAAGTTTTAATTAAATACAAATGATTGATAATTGAATTTAAAATCGCGCATTTCTAATGTATCCGGTATATGCAAATTTTTCTTTTCAAGTCTTTCTGAATAAGTTAACTAAATCATATCTTTAAAATCTTACTTGCTGCACACATCCGAATTTGTTTTAATAAAGTCAAAAATGTAATAATTTTATTGTTCATATGCTAAAGGCTTACCTAAATATTATTTCTATGTGACATATTAATAATAACGATAATAATAATAATAATAATAATAATAATAATAATAATAATAATAATAATAATAATATGATTATAATAATTATAAGTATAATTTCATTTTTAGAAATACTGAATGAATTCAAACTGTTTTTTATTCTAAAATGAAAAAAAGAAAAATTAAATGTAAAAAAATTAAAAAATTTTAATTCCTTTGAGAATTAATAAAACACGGAATGATATCATAATTTTTTACTAAACGTGCTGATAAATATTTAAAATTTCAATTAATCGTAAAGATTTTAAGGTTGTTAGAGTTTATTCGCATTTATTTCACCAATGAAATCCCGCTATTTAAATTATTAATTTTTATTTGAATTTCATTTAATAAATTCCCTTGGGAGAAAAATATTACAAATTCAAAAGAAATTTACTTACCAATACTGAAAAAGACATAGATAATCATAGAGGAATCAATGGATATTTTAGCATGGTAAATTATTATAATGTTTGCAATTTTTTGACGACCAGTTTGATTAATGTTCTAATTTTTATATATAATTAAATCTTCAAATTTGAAATCAATTGATTGGTTGTTTATTTTACGCGCGTTGATTGGACGATTTACTATCTGAATGTCAAACTAAATGTTATTTTAAATTATTTTTTTTTGTTTAAATGACTGTCAAAGAATACTTAGTGTATAATTCAATTTTAACAAACATATGTTTATTTGAAGTACTGTTTGTGGGATTTGAGAAATTTAATATATTGACATCTGTTTCCTTGAATATTTTGGAATTTTTTGATGATTTTATTGAAAAATTTAGAATTTTATTAATGAATTGAAATAAGCTTAATTGCTTGGAAGTTGGGTTTCAAAAAACATGTTTTAGGTTATTCACTTATTAAAAACCTAATACAATGAATTGCAACTTACCATTCTTAGACATCATGTCAAACCTTAGAAGGGTACTGCTGTTAGGTTTTTTAGGTGAAGCTGATGACGTAATTACTAAATTTTGATCCTTAATTGAATATCAACTTTTGATAATAAAATGTTTACCTTATGTTTCTGGTTATAAGTCGCATCATAGAATTTGTTGTAAATGCGTAAATTAGCTATTTTTTCCAAAATAATTGCATATAAGTCACATTCAAAACTTTGAAACTAACCCAAATTCTGTCCTCCTGCATTATCCTACATCAGATTAATGTATATCAACTGAAATAAATGTCATTAAAACGTGTGTTGTTGTCTTAATAATAAAATAATCAACAATATATAATATAAAAAACACATTAACTTTTCGGTTAAAAAACATACTTCAATAGTAGGATGCGTCACCTCCAGGTCACTTCTCCTCCTAAAATCTTCTAAGACGATAGGAAATTTTTTTTGGTCACGAAAATATATTTATTTTATCTTTTGCATGAATAACAACAACTTTTATTTTTTCAAGTTTATAAATATTTAGAAAAATTTTGAAAAATATTTATAAATATAGAAAATATTATTACAAACATCGAAATACATCTTATATGGAATGTGCTGAAAATGACACAATTTTTATGTTAATATTTATTTAGAAATATTATTCAATGAAATCTAAAATAATCAAAGTCTAAGATGTTATTCATTAAAGTGATCGAAATATATTTTATATAGTAATGTTATTCTAGAAAAATTTTAAAAAATTCTTAAATGTTTTCTAAGTTTTTAAAAACTTTAATAAATTTTACTTAATTTTAAATGCATTTTTAGGTAACAGTATGTGAATAACATATAAAATTTCCAATCGTCCTAGAAAATTGTATGGGAATGTGTCCTGGAGGTGTCTTGCAAGTGATTCATCTTACTGCTTACTTCCCAGCGACATTTATTTAAGGTTTCAAAATAGAGCAGAAAATGAAACATCAAACGCAAATTTCTTATAATAAAACAGAAATACACCATATAACAAAAACTATTCATCAAATAACAAACATTATGACAGGCTGTAAGTTAAACGTTATACTTTTCATTAAATTTACATTTTTAAAATAAGTTTTTTAATATTTTTGAATTAGTAATGTTTATGGTATATTTATTTTAAATAAATAGTCATATATATAAAATACAATTTATGTATGTTTGTTTGTTTGTTTGTTTATCCTGTATGCATTACTTCCCTGTTCATCCGATTGCCAAGAAACTTTAAAATACATTGAGTGCACTATTACGAAGGTTTTAAGTATAAATATTTTTTAAATATCGCCACCCTAGAGCCGCTAAAGATAAAAATTATCAATTATTATTATTTTACATACTACTGACAAGAAATGCAGTAAGCTTATTTATTTAAATTTGAATATTTATTTTAATTTTATTAAATTGAAAATTTTTATAAATTATGTAGTGTGTAATTATATACCAAATTTTGAAAATCAAATAAATTAAATATTTATTTATTTATTCATTTATGTGCATTTATTTTAAAAATATTTATTTTAATCATTATTTTACTAAATTGAAAAATTTTAAAATTGTGTAATGTAAACTTATCATATTGGACGAATGCACAATGGCACACAGAAATTCGTTGGAAGCGCCTGATCGTACACTGCAAGTTTTGAATGGAAATGGACAGCCCTTCGGTGGAGCACTAATTTTACTGTCTGGTGATTTTCGTCAAACTCTTCTATTTATTCCACGTTCAACATCGTCTGATAAACTTAATGCATATCTCAAATAATCAGTTTTATGGCGAAAGGTTTAGAAATTGACTTTGAAAACCAGCATATATGTTCACCTACGAAAATATGCATTCGCCTAACGTTTCGCATAACAATTGCTGGATATTTGGAAGGGGAAGATGGCAATAGACAGATTTACACAATGTATTACATTGTCAGCAAACTTTTGAAACATGACATAAATTGAAGACGAATCGATTCGACAAGTTTTTCCAAATATCACGTGAAATTACAAAAATCATCAGTAGCTCAGTTCATGTGCTAAATTAGCTGCTACCAACAATGATGTGAATGTCATCAATTTATTGAATTTAAGAAGATTTATAATTTTTTAAACTATAATCTTCACAGACAATTGATGCCAAATTTTGATTTGTAACTGTAATTTGAAGTTTATTAATAACATGTGCAAGCCTCCCTCGTATAATACGGTATTTGTTTAAAACAGTTTCAATATAACACAGTATATTATTTGTGACTAATAAAACACAGTTTCAATAGAAAATAGAAAAAAAACTTATAGGATGGAGTATATAATAAAATTAAAATTGCAAGTTTATGCTATAAATAGCTCAAAAGATTCCTTTTCAGCAAGATAACAATTTGTTTTGTTCGTTGCAATAATATTACATTTTTCCCTCGATATTTGTTCAATTTTGGGACGAAGAAAACTAAGAAAAACGGCATTTTTTTTATTAGAATTATGTACATATTTATCCTTTTTGGCCCACATTATTTTCAATATTTTGAAAGTTATACACATGCATATAGTTCGTATTTATAGGTTCGTATAACGCGATATCGATATAACGCGGTACGAATTAACCGTATTATACGAGGATCGACTGTACATATGTTTTTTCTTTATAAAAACTATTTTAGTGAACCACGTTAAAGCTCTAAAACAGAATAAAACAGAATTATATGTTTAATGTTGTGTGAATGATTGCGGTTGACATTGATCAGAATATGAAAACATACAAAACCTTTTAATGATTTCTATTTTTTCAAAGCTTTATAAATAAGCATTTAGTAAACTAAAGTTTATCGAAGTATTTACCTCTAAAATTGCTTCTTTTAGCTATCAGTGAAGCAAACAACCAAACTAGTGGATAGATTCTTCAGCGTGGTCAAAAGTCATATCATTCTAGTACTCTTGTGCATATATGTATTTTTTATGTAACCAACATTCTTCAGGTCACTATTGATAAGTATTTCATTGAAAGAGAAAATATGGTAGACATAAATTCCGAGGAGATTTAAAACTCATTCGATAGTTATTCTAATATATAATAGTTACGATTTTCGTGCCCCTTAGAGTAATTTTCTGTTCACTCTTCATGGAGCGAAGAAAAAATTAATGATAAAAAATAATATATTATATGTTTTAAAAATATTGTAAAAGATAGCTCGGTTATCATCGAAAGTCTATTTGAAGGCAAATATTTGTATTGTGTAATTTATATTCACTAAAAATTGTATACAAAACGGAGTGAGACAGAATTTCAATTAAAAATCTTAATTTCCTTCAAATAAACAAAAAAAATTTAAAATATGATAAAACAAACAATTTTTTATGATTTTTCTTTTCTTGTTTAAATAATTATTTTGTTAATTAAATAAACATTGATTTTTAAAATATAACATGTATTTTTTATAATTTAAATATTTGTTTTTATTTTGTTTAAATTTGTATCAGCCATAAAAACTTTAGTTTTCATCTATTAAAAATGCTTTAGAATATCATGAATAATTGATGATGATAATGATGATAATGATGACAATAAAAAAGAATATACCATCTATCTGATCAAACTATTATTTAAGTCATGTCTTGTTTCAAAATTCGCGTGTCATTATTTTTGCTTTCCCACTGCTGGATGGATTCGACAAAATCGCCCATCTCTGATCTGAGAGTCAACCCTAAACGAATTAATAATTTACGAACAAATTCCATCCAACTCCCATTAAAACAAAATGAGTAGTGAAAAATGATAGTATGGGATTCAGTCATGGTTGTCATGTGTGATTGATGGAGGTGTAATTTATATCCATTCAGTTAATAAGTGACATTAATGTTTCCATTCATATAAAATATCATTTTTTTCTTTATATTGAAATTATCTCATCTGAAAATATTTAGTTCTTGATGACTTTTGTGAGTGATACGTCAGACGAGCATTGCAGATGTAACGTGAATATGTCTAATTAAACTAATTACAGAAACGAAATGACTATTTTACTACCCATTCGACATTCTCGTACTGACTCATGGATACAATGAATGGAATGTTTACGATTTTCAACGTAACGACGTTCACTGAAATTGCAGAAGTAGATATAATATGTATAATTGTTAAAAACATTGCTATGTTTTGATTTTTTTTCTGTATTTCTCTTACATTAATTATGATAAATTAGTGTTTCATATATTATTAAATTAGATATTTTTGTGGCTTTTTATTTATTTATTTTATATATATATATATATATATATATATATCGATTATCAAATATTCATCTTCAATTTTATTTGATAGTTAAAACACTTTCCTCAATATAATAATTACTTTGAAGCAATGGCTTATTTTATTATTAATTTATGCTTTTACCAATGAATCACAGTTTAATAATAATAATTCTTCAACAATCAAATAAACATTAAAAGTAAACTTACTGGATATCAACATATGTTTACCAAAGTCCAGGCACTTGACATTAATAACTAAGCACTGAACACCAAGAGCTGAGTACCAGGTATTGAAAAACAATTACTAAGTATTGAATATTCAGAGAACCGATTACTATCAATACATGGTTACTGACTATATACACACTTACTATGTCTCTGAAACTATGTTATCAACATATGTTTACTGACTACATACACACACTATGTTACTAATAACTAGTTACTGAACAAAGAAATATCAATACTTGGTCACTGACAAACAAATATTTAAATAAAAACATAAAAATTTGAACAATTAAAAGAAATACAAGTTCAATTGCAAATTTTATTAATAGAAATTATCCTTAATGTCTACACTCTTTTCCTGTAATACATCATTGATGTCTCCACATCGGAAAACCATTAAATGAGTATTAGTCAAATTTACTGAAGAAAACCCAATTCATAGATATATTTTTTCTAAACAAAATTTAATTACCTTTGTTTACAGTGTTGTATTTGTTTTTAATTTGATTTATTTAAACTTTCAATCCTTTTGTAAAAGCCAATATGGTTTATTAAAAAGCTTTGAAGTCTTATTGTTTTATACTATTTTTATATTATTTCTAATTGCATCCAAACATGAACAATTATTCGTCTATTAATTGTTATTTTCGATAAATACTTACTACATTATAAAGTTGAATTGTTAAATTTGCACTAAATATATGACACCATTTTAAGTCTAAATAATGGTGCTAATTATCGTTTAAAATTTAATTAAAAATATATAATTATTGGTATCACTTTTATCAAATAAATTTAATCTATTGATAAAGGGTTTTATAATTACACTGAATACATTTTCTATTCTTTTCATTCCAACTCATTAATTTTAGATGTTTATTGTTTGGTTAGTATGTTTAGAATTTGGTTAGTATGTATAAGTGGTTGGTTAGCTATTGCATATAAAGCTGTTAAAGTATGACGAGTAGAAAAATATACTTAAATTATTAAATCAATTTCTCAAAACTTAAAATAAATTAAATCGTTATTGAAAATTAGTAGACTTTTCAAATTAATTACAATTAATTAATTTAAACTTAAAAATACTTTTTTGTCGATGGCTGAATCGTTTATATAAACATAAATTTAATAAATAACTGTGTAAACAATTTCTGCAATGTTTATTCATAAAATATGAAATATTTCGATCTTCATAAGATCATTATCACTCATAATATAAAATTCACAAAGTCTTTATCTTTCTGCTCCTTCTATGTATGATTTTCTTTTCCCACAAATGTTTTAATAAGTGAAAAAATTAAAAAAAATTTTAAAACATTTTAAAATTTAATTTGCCAATATATAAACATAAACAAATCCAAATGATACATTTTTATAAAGGTTTGAAAATAGTTAAAAATATTTTAAAATAAAACTTTTAATATTTTAAATCTGAATAAAATTAAATAGTTAAACACAATAAGGAAGTAAATAAAATACTAATAACTTCTAGGAATTTAGTAAGCAAGAAAATATAAGAAAGATGGATGAACGCTATCAAGGAACTTATAAAATTATAGAACCGATTCATGAAGTAAGCTATAAACTAAAAGATATATACTGAAATTGCATTATTCGAAACGTTGAGTGATTAAGGTTTTTAAATACGAGGGTGATGTAAGGAAGGATAATTTAGGAATATTTCATAATTTATGAAACTAACTTATTTTGTAATATTATATCAAAATTTTAGTCTGGAAATCAGAGGTTGGTTATAATGTTTGTGATTGTGTTTGAATTTCGATTTGCTTGTGTGTCTGCAGGTATTCTGCATCAATAATTAGTAAATGAACTTAAATAATCAATAAACTCCATTTTTATATGTTACACAACGAATTGGATATAAAGGATTTTACAAAAAATAATAAGTTAATTAAAAATTAATTAAGGTTAACAAACTTAAAATACGATAATAATTTATGTCTATTTTAAATGAATTGAAAGTAGTTTATTTTATATTATAACTTTAAAGCCGATTTAAATTTTAGTTTTATAAATGATTAATGTGATGAAACAAAGATTGATTTCAATTTTACTTTAATACATGTGAAATTCGTAAAGGATTCATACATATTTAGCCTATTAATAATATATGTTGACAAATGTATATTGTTCAACGCAGAAATTAAAATGATACTGTTTTATAGGGAAATTGTTTAGCCAAAAACTTCCTTGCTACAATGTATAAATTTATTTTACTTTCTGAAACGACAAATGATAATAATAAGAAGAAGAATTAGAGAGAACACTAATCCAAAATATATATTCAGCTACAATATATTTCGACTGAATAACAGTCATCGTCAGATAGTCTTGAACTTTAAAATATTTAGAATAAACCATTATTATTTAAACAAGTTTCTGCTTTTAAGTTCTCAAAACATTTTATCAAAAATTAAACTTTTTGCATTTTTCAAAAATTGTATAAAATATTAAAAAAATTAATGTTTTAAATTTTACAAAACCGATACTTTAACAAAATTAAAATAACATTTTCAACAAAATATTTAAAAATTTTACCAAAACTATTTTACATATAGTTTTATACTGCATCAAAAAAAATGCGGTTACAAATATCAATCAACTCCATAAGTTGACTGTGATCGATAAATTGAGAGCGGAAATGACATTCAGTCATTCCAATGTATGTGGTATTACACCCATGACATATAAACTTAAACACTCATCCGTCACCCAGATAATCATTTGATGTTATTCACCGTTCCAAGAATGTCATTCAATCGCCTAAATGGGATGACGTCACGGTGTATATTTGATTATTTAGAATAGATCCCCTTCTTGAATGAATTTCCTTATAAACAAAGATTTTTGATGGTATAGGGTAAATACTGTTACGGAACTGAACTCACAATTCGAATAACAATCTTTAATAAATTTACAATGAACTAAATTAAAGAGAACATCAAACCAAAATATATATTCAGCTACAATATATTTCTTCTGAACAACAGTCTTTGTCAGGTACTTTTGAACTTTAAACTATTTAGAATAAACCACTCACACATTTATCGATGGTACTTTCTGAATTGATCCATCTCCGTTTACTCAATGTGTAATTATAATGGTATATGACAACGGAACAAACGAATATGTACCATGCATCTATTCATTGATGAGAAAAAGTGCAATTTATCGTGACTATAAAATTAAATATTTAAAATCAACGAAATCGTGCCGTTTCGATTTTTGGGTCGATTCGGACTTTATTCGATTAAAACCCGTTAAATATCCTATCAAAATCGATAGATTTTAACAAGAAATTCCGATCTATTTTAACCCTTAATTGCATTGTGTAGCAAAACTGAAATAAATCGTCATTTGAAAAATGTGGATGGTACAAATTGTTAACATAAAAATCAAAAGACTTGTTAATAATAATAATACATTTATTCACATATTAAAATCCTGGAGAAAGCCGAGCATTGACTAATTTCCAAATTGGCGATATGACATCTTTTTCATCTAATTTATAACCTTGGATTACCATATTGACAAACCAACTTTCCCCATCTTTATACCCAATTTCTTCAAAGGCATCATGAAAACTCGATGGTTGATGAATATATTTTCATTGCAACTTAGATCCTTGTTGATTTTCATTAACACTTTATTTACTGCAACATCTTCTTTTGATAACTGTGTATTGAAACTTGAATATTGCAAGTTGATCAATTTCACTGGCTTTGTGCATTCATACGGAAATTCATTCTTCGAAAAATAAATCTTATAGTTATGATACATTCGCACTAGTTGGACATCTAATTGCTTATTTTTTGTATTCATTTTCAAAATAATGAATGAAATTACATTTCATCTTTCTTTAATACCTGTAAAATCATGTGTGCAACCAAAATCGAGCATGTGTGAATCATTCGCTTGTATTGCACATAATTTGTATTATTATTATTATTATTATTATTATTATTATTATTATTATTATTATTATTATTATTATTATTATTATTATTATTATTATTATTATTATTATTATTATTATTATTATTATTATTACCAACAAATAATACAACAAATATAAATATTACCAACAAATATTACCAGCAAATAAAAATATATAAATTTTATATCGAATAAAAATCAAGACAAATTACATTCAAACTTTTATTGAAATAAATCGTCGTTTGGAAAATCTGGATGGTACAAATTGTTATTTTGGAAATGTGGATCATTGTTTGTGAAATTTTAAATCGTCCTCAATTTTAGTTCTTTTAAAATTCGCCTTCGAACAATATGTTAATAATTTTTGTGCCGAGTTGCATGACCGTAAGTTTATACGTTTTATCAAATTTTCAACAGTCTTTCCTTAAAAAGTATTGTTTAATAATTTAAAATAATTTTTATCAAAACCCTAAGTCGCGTGTTGCTATCTATATAATTTTTAAATATTAGATATTGTTTAAATTGAATAGCTCTATGAATTTTAGATACTTTTACCCCAATATTTAAATAAAGCTGGAAAAGTCTCTATTGAAACACATAGTTCATTTTACTGAAATGGGTAAAAATCACTTTTTTAACTTTAGAAACCCGCATCTTTTCAGCGGCAACAGAAAAATCGTCTAATTTATCATGAATAAACGCTGGTATCTCCAAGTCAACTTCAACTGTGTAACCAAAAGACAATAATTCCAAGTCAGTATTTACACAGTCATCCAAGATTTAATTTGATTTAACATCGTCAGTTATCCAAACAAAGTTACCGTCTGGTAATGGTTGACAAAGGGCCCAACCGTACAGATTGTTAATGTCTATATACGAAAACTCTGTATTTTCATCATATTTAACATAATGTTTATTTACGAAAGTTAGACCCCATCGAATCCCACCCTAAAAGAAATTATAAATTTCCATATCCTTAATCAATTCAATCTAAATCAAATGCATTCAAATCAGTTAAACATTTTTATGACATTGAAATTAATGAAGAACAACCGATAAAACAATTAAATGAAGATTGTTCCATGTACGTTACCAAAGGAGTTTTACATTTTCATTGTAATTTTCATCCATTTGAAATAACATTTGAAAATATGAAATCTGTAAAGCGTTTGGGAATTCGAGAACCAAAAATCACAAGTTCAATGGTGCATTTCAAATAGTTATACCCCCATATGAGAAAGAACAATTAATCAATTTTAAATTAACGTACAGATGTTTAAAAGATTCAGTGTTTACATTTATTAATGATTTATATATACGGAAACTTGAAGGTTTAATGTTTTATTTAATGAATAGTTGCCCACATATTTTAAAATCTATTGAATTACATGAAGATATCTTCAAATTCGTTCTCGGTGAAAACATAAAAAAAATTGTTTTCGATAAAAACTTGGTAAACACATTTGGATTACAGAAACAACTATATAATGAATCTCAATTTGTTGGTATTTGCAAAGGAAAAATATTTAATCACCATCAACAAGTGTTCATCTATAGTGATATTATTGATCCAATAAATATTGGTGATTCATTGGTTCCACTTCTGAAAGCTGTGTGGATTAAAAAATATAAACAAGATGAAGTTGTACAAATACAAATTGAAAATCCCATATATTTACCTGTTGGAAGAACATGTATAAACAATATAGAAATTAATATACGCGATGATAGTGGAAAATTAATACAATTTGCAAAATATGCAAAAACACATGTAACTTTACATTTTAGACATGTCTAATCCCGATATAATTTCACTATATGCCAATAGTCAAACTGGTGGTGAATTACTTTATTTTGTTGGTAAGCAATATGGTTCTGGATAGTTGAAAACTATTGATCGATTTGCATTACCAATTCTTAAACGTATGGGAAATTTTGGTATGAAAACTGCAAAAAATATAATAATGAATAATGCCAAACTCTTACCAACTTTAAATTCTAATGCTATATCTGAATTCAAAGAAGCAATACCAGAAGTAATTTCTGCAGTGTCATCAAATGATGAAGAAGAAGAATATGAACCCGAACCGAAGCGAATTCCGACGAAGGTATACAAACAAAAGAATGACAGGACGTGGAACTATATTCGAATAATGATTTGTGGGAAAACGAATATGTGACATTTGAAGATGTATTCCCTTTAATTTCAATTGTTGATAACAAAAGTGACATTGAATTTAAGATAACTGGTTCTCATATATGATTTTACAGGTATTAAAGAAAGATGAAATGTAATTTCATTCATTATTTTGAAAATGAATACAAAAAATAAGCAATTAGATGTCCAACTAGTGCGAATGTATCATAACTATAAGATTTATTTTTCGAAGAATGAATTTCCGTATGAATGCACAAAGCCAGTGAAATTGATCAACTTGCAATATTCAAGTTTCAATACACAGTTATCAAAAGAAGATGTTGCAGTAAATAAAGTGTTAATGAAAATCAACAAGGATCTAAGTTGCAATGAAAATATATTCATCAACCATCGAGTTTTCATGATGCCTTTGAAGAAATTGGGTATAAAGATGGGGAAAGTTGGTTTGTCAATATGGTAATCCAAGGTTATAAATTAGATGAAAAAGATGTCATATCGCCAATTTGGAAATTAGTCAATGCTCGGCTTTCTCCAGGATTTTAATATGTGAATAAATGTATTATTATTATTAACAAGTCTTTTGATTTTTATGTTAACAATTTGTACCATCCACATTTTTCAAATGACGATTTATTTCAATAAAAATTTAAATGTAATTTGTCTTTATTCAGTATAAAATTTATATATTTTTATTTGCTGGTAATATTTGTCAATGCTCGGATTTCTCTAGGATTTTAATATGTGAATAAATGTATTATTATTATTATTATTAACAAGTATTTTGATTTTTATGTTTTTTATGTAAAGTTTTTAAGTTATAGTAATAGTTCCATTAGAGCAAGCGTCAAAAATTATGACTATAAGGATCAACAATTCTAGGTGAATGTTAAAATTGGTGGCGTAATCAATGGTTTTGTAAAGTTTTTGAAGTTATGCAATAATTAATTTAAACAAAATTTGAAGGTATGAAATTGTAGAGTACAACACTGATCATTTCTATGCAAAAATATCATTAAAAAGTTACGTAATAGTTATGTAGTCTCGATTTAAACAAAAAAGTTGGGGGGGGGGTGGTACTGCAAAAAAAGGGGGGGGGACTTCGGATAAAATTAAAAACGCAAGTGGGACCCTTACCTTTTTAAGAAAAATCAATTATCTGGAAAACACATTAATCCCTAATACCGCTAGATAATAATATATTCAATCAAATGAATATTATTTGATTTTATTCAAAATAAATGAAAAAAATCATCCAATTAAAGGTTAAGAATGAAACTATTTGAATTGTTCCATACAAACTCATAGTAAGTTTTTTAAAAATGATATCGATTTATTTTAAAAAGGAAACGCCCGCAAATTATTTCCATTTTTCTATTGAAAGTTTGGCTTTTCATGGGTATTCTCTATCGAGGGTAGGTCAAATGTAATTGAAATTTTATTTTACAATTCACTATATCATTTTTGTCTACCCCATTTAATGCTAATTATTATTACTTTTAATTACACGGAAAAATACTATTAAACCTATGTCGTTATCATCACAAACTAATCTCTTAAAGATTTTCATTAAATTTTCATAAAATTAATTTAATTTTCTTTATTTTCATAAATTTAACCTCCAGTGACACATTGAAATTTTGAAAATTTTTATTCGATATTTTGCATGAAACGAAAATTAAAATATTAGGGAAATGTTCTCAAGCAAATTCTCAGTTAAGAAAGAATTGTGAATGCTTTAAGAAATATTTATGGGAAAGCTTGAAGTATACATTGAAAAGGGGAAAATATACAAATTCCCATGAACGATACGAAATATACTGAAAAAATTATATTGAAAGAAGTGGATAGAGAATAATTCATGATTTGAAATGAGGTTTAAAGTTTCTTAATGAAGAGCGAAAATGTATTTAGAAAACGAAAATATTCAATAGTGGAGAATTAGAAGTAGTTCTTCAAGAATTGCTCTTGCAAGATAACAAATTCTATTGGGAAATTAAATTTTAATTAAATTATAAGTTGGAATATTATTATTATTATTAATTATTATTATTATTATTATTATTATTATTATTATTATTATTATTATTATTATTATTATTATTATTATTATTTTATTATTATTTTGATTTTATTATTATTATTTTTATTATTTTTATTATTTTTATTATTATTATTATTATTGTTTATTAAATATAACAAGTTTGATCACACAATTTAATGTTCATGTCACAGATAATCTTTTCAACTTGGAAAAGTTCATAAGCTTCATTTTCATGTTGGATTTTTCTGCTGGAATTACTGATTTTATATTCGGAGTTCTTCATCCGGCTTTGCGACTCTCACATTGGGAGAAAATTTCTCTAGATATGGTTTCAGAATTGAAAAGTTTTCATAACCAAATTTATCAGATTTCTATTTTTATTTTATAAATAAAAAGGTTTATTTACATATAGTAATTTAAAGTTTATACTAGTTACATAATATTTTCTACAAAATTTGACTATAAATCAGATTTATTTAAGGTATTCACGAATTTTCGGCACAGCCTTTTTCAAATGAATACCTCACAATTATTATTATAACGAGGGAGGCATGACGGTTTTGTTTGTCTTGAGTACCAAATAATCCTTAAGATATTAATAATTAACTAAATGATAGATATGTAAAAAATTTGTAAAAAATTTGTAAAAAGGCACTTTTATCAATAATTTGTCAACTATTAATTATTTATAATTCTTTCCGTAATTTATTTAGAGGAGGTTGAGCCTGATGGCAGGCAAATTATGAAGTCGGTAATTGCTTTTTTTATAACGTAGAATAAAAATTAATTTAGTTCTGAAAATCTTTTGGAATTACAAGGAGGTCTGAAATGATACATCAATTATTTTTAATTAGAATGATATTGAATTTACAAAGAGAAAAAAAATAAAAATTTTCTTCACATAAAATTCTCATTGTTAAGTTACGTGATTTTTAGCAGAAATAGAAATATTTACTCAGAATCAGTTTTTAATAATGCTCTATAAATTTTTCGGTTTTCTATGCTCATTTAATTGAATTTATCGAAGGGTTAAACAAAATTGTTTGTTTAATAGCAATATATAAATAAGTTAAACATCTTCGGCGAGTGTGAGGAAGGGGCTTCCACCAGACATTTTTCTGTATGCATTCAAATTTTTGCTTGGCAAACTGTAGACTTCTCTTTGGTTTGTGAGTTGTACTTGTGAATCTTTACCCTCGTTCGGTCAGTATTTTCATAAAATAATCTGACAAATTGGCTGATAAAGTGTTACACTATTTACAGAATCCAGAACGATACTCATTGTACGCCTGACTCACAAAAAAAGAACTACTTGAATTCCAACATACATGGTTGGTGAATCTATTGTCTCAAACATGATTTGAGTCATCTTTTCACGGTTCTTCTTAACAGAGCCGGCGCTACCATTAAGGCGAACTAAGCGGTCGCCTCGGGCGCTATCCCGAGAGGGGCGACAAAATGTGTAATCGCCATTATTAAAAAATAATTAATAATTAATAACTTTGATTATATTATTTAAACTATAGACACAGGGTTATATAATTAGATAATTATTGTATTTAATATAAATCTTTTAATTTCGAACATTTCAGATGGCTATCTAATTTTAATGTTGATTTATAGATCGCTCCAGCACATGATGCGGCGTTCTAAAACACGTGCAATTGTTTTGGTCAATTTCATACATTCAGCGAACAGGTTATGAGATTATAGAAAGTGTTTTACTGATAAGTGTAATTTTGTGCATTATTAGAAACATAATTGAGTCAGTGAAATTACGTGCATTAAATTTTATTTTGTTATCCTTCATACGACTAAACATTAACCACTTCTTTGCTGGTAAGTTTAATTGCAAGTATTACTTTGTTTTAATAAAATTATTAAATATTATTTATAGTGGTACATTAGTATTTTTAAAATGTCATCAAAAAAGCCATTGGGATTTCAAAATCGTAAGCGCAAAACTCTCAGAGCTCAAGATCGTGAGAAGGAAAGTGGTCGACTGTTAAAGTTTTTCAAATTAAGTCTTGATGTTTTCGCCACCAGCGACTTGGATATATGTGTAGGACAATCAGATGTACAACAAAATATGTCAGATCACGCGGATGAAGGTATTTCAATAAAATAAAAGAGACAAGGGTGTTTTAGAGTTTGATATTATGATGTAAAGCGAATGCTTGCATGAAATTAAATACAATACCAGTGCCATGATTAATTATGTAAATTACAATAACTCAGGAAACTGGCCTCACTATTGTAATGATAATTTTCTTCAGATTTTATTACAAAATCCACCACGCAAATTATTACATATCCTTTTCCCAAAAATTCCAAAAATCGAAGATTTTCTCCAATTCACTAAAAGAGAAAACTAGCCAACGGTGAAGAAGTATACCGTTCATGGTTGATCTATTCAACTGTAAAAGATGCGGTTTTTTGTTTTTGCTGCAAGTTATTTAACAAAAACAGCTCGTCAATCCTAAAAAAATCAGGATCAAAAGACAGGACAAATATTGGAGCAATTCTATCTTCACATGAAATGAATACTTTTCATTTAGACAACTTTCATGCGTGGAAAGAACTTGATGTGGGTATATCCAAAGAAAAAACAATTAATAATATTAATCAGCAGAATATCAAAGAAGAATAACAATTTTGGCTGCAAATTTTGGAATGTTTGATCGCTTTGATCAGGGTACTTGCCACTCAAAACCTATCATTTCGTGGAACAAATGAAAATTTTTACAATAAAAAAAATCAAGACATTATGGTACATTATCTGGGAAACGATATTCAAAATGAACTTATGCAGATCCTAACAGGAGCTATTAAAAATAAAATTTTGTCACTTGTGAAATAGGCAAAATATTACTCAATTATTTTGGATTGCACACCAGACGTTAGTCATATTAAACAGATGACTATTATTATACGTTTTGTTGATGTTATCAAACCCTTATATAGTGAGATATTCGAGCCTGCAGTAATAATAAGAGAACATTTCCTAGGATTTGTTTCATTAGAAGAAACTACTGAGGCATTCATAACAGAAACTTTGATTGAAAAGCTTGAGCAAATGGAATTACAAATTGAAAATCTCCGTGGGCAAGGGTATGATGATGGAAGTAATATGAAAGAAAAAGAAAAAGGTGTACAAAACAGAATTCTAAACATAAACCCGCGAGTCTTTTTTATTCCCTGCAACGTACATTCTTTAAACTTAGTTTTCAATGATGCCTCTAAATGTTGACTAGAAGCGACTAATTTCTTCAGTTTAGTTCAACAGATTTATAATTACTTCTCTGCATCGACTCAACATTGGCATGTGTTTACTAGCCATATCGTGAATTTAACAGTTAAACCATTGAACGAAACAAGATGGGAAAGTAGGATTGATGCTTTGAAGGCTATAAGGTATCAGCTTGGTGCAATATATGATGCTTTAATGGAGATTTTCGATGACCCAAGACTAAATAATTCATCTGGTAATACTTCCCGAACAGATACAAAGACTCTTGCTGATGCAATTTGTAAATTCAAGTTTATGGTATCCCTTGTCACATGGTACAACATTCTTAATGAAGTGAATGTTGCAAACAAAATACTACAAAAAAGAGGATTCTGCTATAAATTCAGCTACAAAACAACTTCAAGTGACTAGGAATTACCTCTTAAAATGTAGGAGTGATAATGGTTTTGAACAAGTTTTAATTGATGCTGCCGAGATTGCAAAGGAATTAGAAACATAAGTGAAATTTGAGTCCGATTAATGTAGAAGAAGCAGACATAAACGGCAACAACATGATTAGAACAACATGATATTTTATTTGGCTTCTTTTATGATATATTCAATATCAACAATAAGACATCTGAGGATATACTTACTGACTGCAAACATTTAGAAACGTCTTTGACGCATAAAGATAATAAAGATATTGATGTCTATGATGTTTGTAATGAACTTCAAGTAGTAGCTCAAAGGCTTCCAAAGCCTATGTCACCATCAGATGTGCTCCTCTATATAGTACAACAAAAATTGGAAGATTGTGTACAAAATGTTGTTGTTTCCTTGAGAATATTATTAACACTTCAAGTGTCCGTGGCTAGTGGAAAACGCAGTTTTTCAAAATTGAAATTAATTAAGTTACTTGCGTTCAACTTTGTCACAAAGCAGGCTTGTGGACTTTGCAACAATTTCAATAGAATGTGATTAGGCTTTTAATTTTGAAACGTTTATGCAATTGATAATAAATTAATATATCACTTTAAATTTATTGTTTTCTTTTAATTATTTATTTTTTTATTAATTTTTTAATTTTTTAATAAGTTTTGCCTAGGGCGATAAATAAGCTGGCGCCAGCCCTGCATCTTAAGATTAAACTGTGCTTAAGTCAACAAAACTGGATGTTTTCTGGTGCTACACTCTGCTCATCATATGTTTCGAAACGTTTATTTTAAATTCAAATTAAAAATCAAAATACCACATTGACCAAACTCCAAAATAATTTCCAAAATTTTAAAAATTCATAAAGCAAAATAAACTATTTAATGAGTTCAAACAAAACTAATCAGTAGTAGGATGTGAGCCCGTCAGATACAACCCCCCTTGGCTTACGTAATTATTATATAACATTTCACCTCTGCACGCGCTGTTGCTACCTGGAGATTGACCTCTGTCCACTAGTTGCTACCTAGTAATTGACCTTTGGTCAGTAACCTCATGATTACGTCACCACTGGCCACTACGCACTTATTATGTCACTGGTCACTACTCGGAGACTAGTTACCTAACTGTTATTATGCCACGTAGTTGTGGACCAACACACCTACCACACACCCGCCTTCTATAACCTTCCACACACCTACCTTATTATGTCATGCAGTTGTGGACCAACACACCTATTTTCTAGAACCTTCCACACACCTACCTTCTAGAACCTTCCACACACCTACCACATTCCACACACCTACCTTCTAGAACCTTCCACACACTTACCTTCTTAAACATTTCACACACACACACATCAACCAACGATCAACGATCCGCACCGATCCATACCCATCCATACCCATCCACACCCATCAGCGCCGATCCGCGCCGATCCACACCGATCCACATCGATCCACACCGATCAGCACCCATCATCGCCCAACACGTCTACGACTAAGTCGTAGACTTACCAAAATCACTCATATAAATTAGACATATAAGATTAGAAATACTAAACCATCTGACTTAAAATTAATCTCAACTTCATTTAAACTACTTATATAATAAGAAATGTTATTGATATCTAGGTTGATAACAATAATTGGACAGTTTTTAAATAATTTTAAATGAACCAAAATTTTGACATTAAAACTATTAAGAAATTATATTTCAGAATTAATACTAGTATTCAATTTGAAAATACTACTTCTTTGGTTATTTAAGAGTTGGTTATCAACTTTTGATATTCGATTAAATATTTTTTATCGTTAAATTGGCTTCAATATGGAATTTGTGTTTAATTAGACTAAAACTTGTAATGAGGTATTGAATAATAGCTAGTATATTAATTTATCATATATAGTATAATAATATAGAGTCTGTTAAATATTTTAGTTTAAATTTAGGATTCTCGATATAGTTTTCATGAATTTTATATCTAATCGAAGATCAATTGAAGAATTTATTGAGAATTTGACGTAAACTTTTAAGAGAACTGTATCAATTTTAGAGAGAGTATTCCAACGTATGAATATTTCAGAGTGTTAGGTATAATGGAAAGGTTAGATTTATCACTATGGATTGGAATTTTGATCAATTCTAGTATGCTTTACAAGTTGGAATATCGAGTTTAGATGTAGTAAGTTACTAGGGGAAATATTGTGTGAGAAATTTAATCGATTAATTATGACGTAATAATAATTTGGATATCAGTATAAGTAATTTCATATTATTCAGTGTTAAAAGAAATTAATCAAAGGTAAATATTGAGTAGAAATAATCATTTAATGTTACATTTTACATGAAAATTATCAGTAATATATCAATTTAAGGAGGAAATTATGGTTAAATATCAAGTATGTGCAGATAAATATCGGGTTTTTTAATGAAAATGATTAGTAATATATCAATTTTAAGGGATAATTATGGCTAAATGTTGAGTATTGTCGATAAATATAGGGTTATACGTGAAATTATCAGTAATATATCAATTTTAAGGGATAAATTATGGCTAAATATTGAGTATGTACAAATAAATATAGGGTTTTTAATGAAAATGATCAGTAATACATCAATTTTAAGGAGGATATTATGGTTAAATATCAAGTATGTACAGATAAAAATAGAGTTTTACGTGAAATGATCGTTAATTTACCAAATAAAGGTGAAGAGTTTAATAAATGGTTACAATTGAGGAGTCTTAATCAAATATTTGTTGGGATATTAGGGTATTACTATTGCATAAAAAGAAATTCATTAAAGATTTTTACTGCATTTTAATAAATCTAGCTATTGCAGGATTTATGTAAACAAATTTCAATGTGGTAATTCATTAAATTACAGTAACTTTAAGGGTTAAATCCAATGTAAAGTAGAGAAATCAATAATTAGCTTTATATGTGGAATCATTGTCAGTAAATTGTGGCTTATTAATGCAATCTTTACTGGTAACATGATAGAATTTAGGTGAATCGAAGATGAATTCAAGGATTGAGTAGATTTATCTTTTTTGTCGATGATTTGTGGTATTTATTGATACTATAATAGAAATTCATTAAAATTTTATCGAAGATTTTAAGGTGGTTGGATATCCATTTGGACATTAAAGTATATTAATATGCTAACAAATATTGTTTTTCTTATACTGTTAAATTCATTTTGTATTGAAGAAAAGTATGTGTAGTTCAATAAATTGTTAAACTTTTAATATTTTTATAGAGGCAAATTCTTATTGAACGGTAACCATAAATTATGACATTTGATAGTCAATTTAACCAATATTTGTTGTGCATGAAAATTTTCTAGTCAATCTATTTGCTTGAATCGTTATAATTACAACTTTTTTAGATTTGGAAACATTGGTGAGGTATTCTTTATAAGGAAACTTAGAGTAATGAATTATGGTAATTGTAGCGTTTTACAATGCATATAATTAGATTCGGATAAGTGTTAAATAAAATAAGACGGTGATTAGCAACAAGTTCAACATTATATTAATTTTAAATGACTTTTGTTGATTTATTTAAAAAGATTAATGAAATTATGTTCGATTGAATAGTATGATTTCCTATCAATGTGGTACCAATAATATTTAAAAAATTATTTGAACATTAAAATTTGAATTAATTTGAGTCGTTGTCATTGGTAATAAATAGAATTAACCAATCAAAATCAAGTATGATTTCATTTTCAAATTATTATTTTCATGAAAATTGTAATTATTTTAATTGAAAAATTTATTAGTATTTTCAACAACCGGTTTTAGTTAAATAATAAGCTTATTGAAAAACATGTTTTCAAATTATTTTCAAGAAAACTGTAATAATTGTAATAAATTTATTAGTATTTTGAGTTTAGCGATTAAATTTATCGCAAAATAATGTCGTTGTCAATAGCAATAGTAACAACCAATCAAAATAAAGTATTTGGTTTGTACTTTTTCAAAATTAATTTAAAGAAAAGTTATTTAAATATTATTTTTATGTTGTTTCAAGAATAACTTTCTATTAAAAAATAAGTTCAGTCAATAGTATTTCTAATTAACAATTGCATTTAATCAATCAATAATTTTACGAGTTTATTTAAATTGACGATTAACAAATTTATATACTTTTTAATCTAATTTCGATAGAGATTTTCAATTTAATATTCTTAAATTAAAATATTTATTCATATTTTCAAACCATTTTTAACTGGTACTTAAAAATAGTCAACGAATATTAAATATATGTATGTTTTTTACCAATTACTCTTTATTAAAGACATGTGTTTACTTGGTATTTAGTAATTATTGGTTTGCATAATGTTATAAAATTTTAATCACATAGAGTTAAAAGTTATCTTTCATCTTTTAGGGTTAAAATTGTATCTTCTTTCATTATTTAAGGTTAAAATTCTTAACTTTTTAAATAACTATATAACAAACCATGTAATAGTTTATCCATAAATGTATCGAAAAGTATTATAATATACCTACTTTGAATCATAAATTATTGAAATATTTAATAGGTATCACCTGATGAATTTTTAATGGTTATTTAATCAATTTTGGTTACATAAAGCTTTAATGTCAGAAATTAATTAGCATGTTGTTAATGAATTTAAATCTAATTTTACACGTTTTGGTATCAACATTTAATTAGTATTTAGATCAAACCTCTTATTAAAAACAAAAGTTTATTTAGATATCATTAGTATTCACTTGACTGATATTGATAATGTTTACCAAATATGTGTTTGTAATTAATTTATGTGTGAAAAATTGTCTTTTTAATTGTGAAAGTTAAATTATTATCAATAGCATTATTATTAGCATTAATTAATCCAGTATGCGTGAATTTTTAAAAAATATTGATATAAAGTAAATCTTGTATAATTTTTACATTTAGTTAAGTTGAAATTTTAAACTTGTTGAATTATTTTCTTAAAATATTGTAAATCCAGTGTTCAAATTTAAGTTTTGAGTGACTTAATTTTAATTAAATAAACTATCAATATACTATTATGGTTTTAACTTAAATTTTCATGAAAATTATTAAAGTTTTATGATTATTTTGATAAAATTGTTACGTAATATACTACTAACAAAATAGTCAGTAAGCTAAATAATTTAGAATTAAACATTTATTTTTAAGACGAGTTTGATGTTAATTTATTATGTTTAATGATTATTTTATAATTTTTTATGTAATAATATAATTAACAATTGAAAATTTCATGTAAATATAATTTTTTAATATATCACATCAAGTAACATGAATCTATGAGGTAAACGAAACTCTTATGTTTATATGAAGTAAACAGCATAATAATAATAACACGATGACGCAATCTCTTCCAATAGTGCAAGATCAATTTGCATCAAATCAATTGAATAATAGTTCATCAGAACTGGTTATTTTCAAGACAATTCTACAAAATCAAATAATTTTTTCCCAGCAATTATTGGATTTTATTTCTCAAAGATCAAATGGACAAAATCAATTGCCACTTTCGGCGAAGCTAATCGAACTTGAAGAGCACATTTTGCGAATGAATAGTAAGTTTGATATTGTTTTGAATAGATTAAGTAATTCTGATTTTAATGATAATAATTGTAATTTAAATATACTAAATAAAATTAATGTCGATAATAATGATGACTTAAATATCTCATTTAATTATAATCTTGTTTCAGAAAATGCAGAAAATAGTCCTTTAAATCCTATTAATACACAGCTTAAAAATTTTAAAGTTACTAAAACTAAGGATGCTTTAAATATGAAAAGATTGAACTGCAATTACCTTTCACGTATTTTAAATAAAAATGAGCGTCGTAATATTATTAATAATTATCCATGCTTCATAAGTTTATTGAAAAAGAAAAATTCTAAGACCAAGTTTGATCTTATTAATTATGAACTTTCCTTGATTAATAAATCGAAACTTAATTTTAAAATAAAAGATTGTGATAGTTTATTCTATAGAAATGGCAATCTCTGTATTTCAATCAAGTTAATTGAAATTAAAAAAACAGATGCTACTAAAAAGATAATTACAAAATCAACAAATTTTCAAAATACAAATAAAACCATTATTTTGAACCTTATTAATACTGATAATTATTATTCCAAGCTGATTAAAGCTCCATTAGCAATAAAGAAATTTTTATTTGTATTTTCACATAAATTAGCCGAAACAGTTTCTATTAAAAACGAACTGCATAAAAGAGTTGTCATTAATAAAACTTTGGATAATTTAAAATTTCAAAAACAATTACCATACTTTCTTGTAAAATCTGACTTAAAATATGCCGATGGTGACTTTATTATGAAGGATCTTTTAACTTCTGAAGATGCTGATAATGAATCTTTTAATATTGGGTCATCTAATTTAACAAGATCGCAGCTTGATAAACTTTATTTTGATTTTAAAGAGATGTTCTTTACTGAAGGCATGCACAAAGATTCTGATAAGATAAGTAGTTTAATTAATCACTTAAAGGTAAATAAAGAATTTCCAAAAGATATTTCATTTTCTGGTGGTAAATTCATTATAAATCAAAAATCAAATAAAATAGAACCCGATTTAAGCAATGCTTCTGACATTATGTTTAATTTTGAATTATTCGACTTATTTAAGATATCTAAAAACGATATAGAACTTGAGAGGCTTATTTCATTATATGCTTCTTCAAATAAAATTGTTGAAATAATTTTCCACCTAAATTATTTAAACTTAAAGGGTAATATAAAATATTTTAGTAACATAACATATGGTACTTATGTTTTAAATTATTTCCGTAATGTTTTACTATTACATTCTATTATTGATAGTGAAAAATGCAATTCGTTGATAATTGATACTCTTGAAATATGGGGGTCTGAATTAACTGATCAAATTCCTTCTACTTCCTATTTTAAATATAGTTGTCAAGAAAAACTAATTAAATATAAAAGGTGGTTACTTAATGGCGAAATTGATAAGTTAAAAAATATAATTTCACCACTTACAATTAATAGAATAAATAATTTATTTAATTTATTTAATAAAACAATTTCGGAAAAAACTAACCGATTGAGTATGATAGACTCGCTCCTTACTTGCATCAATGATTTTCGTCCTGAAAAAGACGATAATGTCACAGTTACGGCAAAAAGATTATTGTATTTTGTTATTAGAGATAAGAAAAAATTTCTACTTAAAAATAGAGACGACTTTCAGATATCAATGAAATGTCGGAAAAACTGTACTAAGGAAATGAGCTTGATTATTTTTGATCTCATTGAATCTCTTGAAAATTTGATAATTTATGAAGAACATGTTAACTCTGTCGAACTCACCGATAAAATTGATAACTTTAATAAAGGAAGTAGTTCTAACATAACAAATAACGAAAAAAAAGTAGTTTTACCTGTTGATATTGACAAGGAAGCTGTATCTTATTTGGAATTAAAAATTACAGAAAATAAAAAAATTATGACTAGGCAAAATCTAAAAGTGTCAAAGGCAATGTCCAAGTGAAGGTACGTGCCAGCATCAGTCTTAGAATCTGCCACAATCTCTGAAGAGACTGATGCAGAATGCACTAAATTAAAAAATACTAAACTTCATGATCCAAAAGTGTGGTTTACCGACGATGACATTGACCAATACCTTGAACGGCATATCAGTAATCCTACATTTGCACATTTACCGTGCTTTATTATTAGTATTCTATCTTCAGACATTAAAGAAAATATTATCTCAATTCCAGATGCAGTATTTAAAGCTGAGGTTATTCTTTGTCCGCTAAATATAAACAATGCCCATTGGATTTTATTTGTGTACAGCAAATCGTTGCTTGAGTCATATTTTATTGACCCAATATTTGCAAATAGAAATCTGTTTAAAAATAAACAAGCTACTCTTAAGATTAACATTGCTTTAAATAAGATTTTCAAACTTCAAGTGGCTTCATCTTGTCACCCTTTCCAAAATCTTATATATCAAGAGAACAGTTTTGATTGCGGTCCTTTTATTTGTGCTTATGCAATTCTTATAAGTCAAGGTTTGGACACTTTTCCTAACAATTTTATTGATGGGATAAGACGAGAGGTGCATGATTTTCAAATTTTTGTCTCAAACAAAGTATCCTACGTTATCGGTGGGGGCCTTCCTAAAAATAATTTGATGGAAATCAATTTTAAAAAACCAATTGCGCTTACTCTTGCAAAACAAAAACGAAACATCAATAACAGTATTAATATTAAACCAAAATTTCAAAAGTCATGTGTGTCATTCCTCTTAAGTAAATGGTTTAAAAGCAATACTAATATACTTGTTCTTTCCCCGGATCTAACTATCAATTTAATAGCCCAAAATAATAATTATATCATTGAGAACGTCAACTTTCGGCAGTTCAAAGACGTTCAACATGTCATTAGCATAATTCCCAATGAAAATTATTGGTGTTTACTTCTCTATTCGACCCGTCGTATGACTTGTAATATTTTCGATTTTTGAAAGACTGATATTTCTGATAGACTAACCGAAATAGGAGTAAACTTTACGGATTATTTAAATAGTTTTTTCTTGAGTATGAAAATAAAATTTCAAATAAATCATGGTATTCTCCACCGCTGCTTCATTTCAGATGATCCAACTTTTCATGCCACTGCTTTCATTGTGTTTTTGGAAAAATTGATTTTAGATCGGAATTTTCAACATGATAAAATATATAAGCTACTTGATGATATCAACACTAAAGAGTGTGTTGAAATTTCATTAAATTTAAATCTAATAAATGGAAAGATTACCGACAGCATTTTAATAAAATATTTTAATAATTTAAGTTTATCAACAGACTTCGTTCTTTTGGGTTTCACAATGTGTACTGCTATTCTTGACGATTGTACTCATTATTTGAATGAACATTTGAATTATAAGTGTCTCCAAAACGCGAAAGTTGTATTTGCCATTTTTGCTCCACCAAAGTCTCGGGAAACACTAATGTAATTGATTATAACACTGACGAGCATTACTTTCTGGATCCAACAACACTTGATGTCAGCCTAAACTATACATTTATTTGTAAAGTATTAGTTACTAAAATAAATGAAATAAGAAACTCACGTGGTTGTGCCATTAGAGCAGGCAAATGTCCACATGATGTTCGTGGTTCAGGTTTGCTCAGTAACATTCTAATATGTGCTTTCATCAACAACTATGCGCATGATATGTCCCTTGAAAACACTAATTTGAGAGAAATAGCAAGAATTATCACCTCTGTTCTTTCAATTGTTTCTGAGATCAATAACAAAGATGAAGAGAAAATTTTAACAAAAGCAAAAGAAACAATTAAATTTGACTTACAACAGCGTAAAAATAAAGTATTTGAATTAATTATTAGTTTTGAAAATGCTGATTTTAACCAAATAGTTGAAAGCATTATTCGACAAATTCCTTACTTAAATAATTTCACTGAAAATAAATCCTACGAACAATACCTAGGAAGTAAACATAACTCAAATATAATAAGTAAATATAAAAGTAGATCAGAATTTTTAATTAGTATGAAATTAACTTTTTATAAAATTATTAATGACTTACCAGTCACTGTCAGTCCTGAAATTCAGGATACTCTGAACCAATTTAGCCACGAGGACCCAGTATCGAATTCATGGAATAAAATTCTTAAAGATTGTCGAAGCACGACAAATGTTCTCAATCTTGTAGATATTTTACCGTTTGAAGTTATTTACGAATTAAAGAGAGCTGATAACACTTCACCGGGTATTGATGGTATTCAATACAAAGATCTTGCTCTTCTTGACCCTGAAGGTATTTTGTTAAGTTTCCTGTTTAATAAAATCATCAGTAGTAAAATCATTCCGACTAGCTGGAAAACTTTCAAGACTATACTAATTCCGAAACCTGATAAGACAGATAATTATGATAAAGTTTCATCTTGGCGACCAATAGCTCTGCTGTCTGTTATTTATAAGGTCTTTGCGTCTATTTTAACTACACGTTTAACATCATGGGTGATTTGTAACGATATTTTGCATATTAGGCAAAAGGGTTGCTCTGTCCATGAAGGTTGTGTCGAGCACTTTAGCATTCGAAATATAGCAAGAATTCCCCATTAGCTATTGCTTGGTTAGATATTAAGGACGCATTTGGAAGTGTTCCTCATGACTACTTGTGGAGTGTTCTGAAAACATTTGGCGTTAGCGAAGAATTTATTACTATTGTCAAATTACTTTACACCGACACTCAATCTTTCTACAGCTGTGGCCCAATTGTAACACCTAATCTTTCAATCAAAAAAGGAATTAAACAAGGATGTCCTCTTTCAATGATTCTTTTCTCGATTGCCATTAATCCTGTTCTTGAAGCAATAGGTAGATCATGTATTGAACCATTTATGATTGGTGATTCGCCCGTTCAAGTTCTAGCTTATGCAGATGACATTGCACTTGTTGCAAACAATGTCGAGAACCTTCAAAAAGTTGTTGATGTTGCTGTTGAAGCTGCTACAGAAATAGGATTTGAAAACAGACCGGAGAAGTGTAGCTACATGCAGCTTCCCAGAGTTAACATCAATGGTGAGATCTTGATAAATGAAAAGGAGATCAAAAAGTTGTTGTCAAAAGAATTTTATCAATATCTTGGTGTTCCAGTAGGCGAGGACAATGATCAAAGTCCCTATGCAATTCTTGATAAAGTTGTTAGTGACACAAAAAAAATTGCAGATTCCGGTTTATTTGGTTGGCAAAAACTCAAGGCCTACAAGATTTTTATTCATTCTTGACTAACATTTGCATTCCGAACACGTGAAATTAAAACTATGGCTTTATCAGCTTCTCAAGGAAATACTAATTCCTGTGGCAATAACTCAAGTAAATTGCGTGGCTATCTGAGAAGAATTTTGAACTTGCCGCACAATTCTGAGACAGTTTATTTACACAACTCAACTGAAAATGGTAGAGCTTCGTGTGTCGATTTGCTTGATGAATATCATACTCAAACAATTGTGCACTTTTTCCGACTCTTTACTTCCAATTGCGATTACTCGAGAAAAGTTAATATTGACTCTAAAGTTTGTAACGGTTCCTCGTCTTGGAATCAAAGAGCCTACATTACAGCAAAGTTTTGATTGGATTAATGGTGCTGAAACTAAATTGAATCATGGTGGAAAGAAAACAAGATTTCAACGTGCATGTACTTCAATAATTTACTTTAAAAGAGAACACTCAATTTCCGTATCTTTTCATATTGTTAAAGAGCAAGTTTTTTTATATCTGATAACAAAGAGTCATGGAACTTTCATACTTACGACTAAGTTTCAAAAAGAAATTTCTAAGATATTTCACTCTGCATTGTACGACTCATATATGCAAAAGTGGCAACTGAGTAATAAAAGCGACATGATTGCAGCGGCTATTAAATTATTTCCTCAAATAAATAAAGCAATTTTTAAAAGTAAACTTGGCGAATTTGCATGGAACTTTATACATCGAGCGCGAACTAATACACTTAACATCAATGCAAAGCTTAATAGAAAAGGGGATTCTAGACTTTGTAGACGTTGTGAGAAAGAGGATGAAACTATGTCTCATGCCTTACAGTCATGTAAGATTCACCAAATACTGACATTAGAGAGACACAATGACTGTATAAATGACATAATAAGTGTGACCAGTGACATAACAAGTGTGTAGTGACCAGTGGTGACGTAATCATGAGGTCACTGATCAAAGGTCAATTACTAGGTAGCAACTAGTGGACAGAGGTCAATCTCCAGGTAGCAACAGCGCATACAGAGGTCAAATGTTATGTAATAATTACGTAAGTCAAGGGGGTTGTATCTGACGGGCTCACATCCTACTACTCTAATCCAAAATTTGAATAACCTCCAAAGCTTCCAAATATCAAGTTGCGCACACAGACACGAGCATTATATAAAAAATAGCCCACACACACAGCAGATTAAAAATATACGCCCACACAGGCGCGATAAAATTTCAAAGATGAAACACACACACACACATAATTAAATAAAAATTTAACACAAAACATCTACATCAATTGTCAATTTATAACTCCAAAACTTTTTATTTAGTTTTATTATTGTTAATTATTAAATTATTTTTTATTATAATTTATTATTTTTATTTCATTTACAATTTTAAAATTTTATTCTATTATCCGAATCATTAATATACGCTGCTCGATGTGTACAAACATACTTATTAGTGGCATTCAGTAATAATCACGGGACAATTGTCAGATATATCAGGCTTAATCGACATCTATCAAGATAAAAATTAAACACGTCATTTTGAATTAATTTTGCTTTGGATTGTGTTTTAAATCACAAAAATCGTGTGAGTAGAAGTCGTCGGGCTTCAACAAATCTACCTAGGAAATGGTGTGGTACACGCCTGTTTGTGTGGAATCAAATCATTTATAATACAAATTGGTGTAAAACCAATAAGATGAGTCATCAGAATTATTTTATTAACAATTATGAATTTGCAAAATTTGGGTTTTCTTTTAGATTTTTTACAGTTTAAACTATGTTTTGACTTAAATTTTAATAGTTTTATATAATTTATTACATATTTTCTTTTTCTTAATGCACTTTGAAAAATATAATGGTGAATTTTTATGAAAAAATGTTTTTAAGTTGTTATATTAACTTCCTTTAGTTTTTTCTTTACAAATTTGTAACTTAAAGTTAAACGAAATTCCTCTTCATCCTTTTTTTATTTTATATCTTTATTTTCTAGACAACTCATTGATATCCATTGGGTAAACATTTGGTATAAAAGGTTTCCTATTATAGATGGTAATATAAAATTTTAAGGTTTTTCTACTATATATTTATCCCTCATGCTGATAATATATGGCATTGCTTGTATATAATGTTTCTTGCATTTTATTACATTTTTAATTTTGTCAAAAATTATAAAATATTCAAAATATTGATTCGGGAAAAAGCAGTGTTGAAAGCAGATTATTCAAGACAAAGCTATTAACTGCTGACCGGTGTAATGGAATACTGCAACTTATGCTACAACTAGTCAAAAACGGACACAATTTGAGTCCTGGTGCAATTAAAAAAGTTTCCGGTAAATTTGATGTTTCTCGTTTAACTGTCTCTAGAATTTGTCAAAAGGCTAAAAAACAATATCATGATGGGAAATAAAATTAAAGATATCTCTTTCAATCGTAGAGGTACCAATCTAAGTTTTTCGTGTTCTGTTGGTGTCCCAAAATCGACAGTCTTCCAAATATTCAAAGATGGTACACATTTTAAACGAATTTCATCAACTGTTAAGCCATACTGACGGATATAAATAAACAGGCCCATCTTCAATTTTGTTTTTCTAAAGTAAAGCTGGATGGTTATTTTGAAGATTTTTAGGACTATATAGTACGTATAAATGAAAATTGGTTTTATTTAAACAAAGAAAAACGTTCACATTACGTTACGTTGGATGAAGAGTTGCCCCCGTGTACGTGCAAAAATAAGAAATTAATCACCAAAGTCGTGTTTATAGCTGCAATAGCCATACCACGTTACGACCATGTTAAAAATAATACTTCGATTGAAAAATAGGTTTATGGTCATTTGTTTATAAGGAGCCAGCTAAACGGAACAGCCGCAGAATGTAACAAAATGATTATAAAGAATATTTTGCCAGCAATTATAAATAAATTCCGAATTACAAATTAGATCAAACCCATATTTGTTCAACAAGATAATGCTAAACCCCATTCTAGAGACAGTGACTCAGATTTGTTAACCTAAGGATCAAAATATGGGTGGTGTATTCAACTTAAGTTGTAGCCTTCAAATAGTCCGGACCTTAATGTTTTAGGTTTTGGTTTTTCAATTCTATTTAATCACTACAACATCAAGTTTCTCCAAAATCTATTGATGAATTAATTGAATACGTTCACAACGCATTCAAGCAATTAAACAAAGATAAACTTGACAATGTATTTTTAACATTACAAACTTGTATGAAATCAACTATGATCTCAAATGGTGGTAATAATTATAAAATTCAACAAATGAATAAAGAACAACTTCCTCGAGATGGTCTTTTGCAAGTATCTATTATATGCAGTAAAGACTAAAATATTACTAAAATATTACTTGTCAATAAGATTTAATTATGAAATACATAATTTGTAATATTACTTTACACTTGTTATATTAATTTTGAATTTTAATACAGAAAAAAAATAAAAATAAAAAATAATTATTTTGTATACCATAATTTGGGACTACAAAAAAATCGAAAATGCATTATATATATTAAATATTTTAAAAGTTAATCAAACAAGTTGTTATTTCGGAAAAAATTAAATTTTAAATTTATAATTTCGATTAAATAGGTTTATAATATCTATCTACAGAAATACGATTTTCAGTTATAATTATATTGTGAGTAGACTTATGTTTTCCAGTTTATATCTAAATATTTTGTAGCCCTTTCATTTAGAAAATATATTTGTGATTATTTTAATAAAAAAGTAAAAAACAATGAAGAAGAAGAGGAAAATATTTAAAATTCTGTATGCCAGGAATCACCAACAGAATGTTGCTCTACAATTCTATCAGTCAAGCTAGAAAAAGATAAATCCGCTGTGAATATTTTTCCAGATTGCTGGAATGGTGATCAATTAAAGCTATTTCAGGATAAATACGATGGTTTGGACGTCAAAAATAAAAACTTGGATGTATAAAATGCTCCTCATTCGATAATTTTGGTATTTGTATAGAACAGAACATTCACATTTCGCAAGTATGGCGAAATTTCAACCATCGGGAACAACAAAATCTATTCAGCAAGCTTCATTAAGGAAATAAATGTCTGAACATTTCCAATCAAAAACACATTTATTGATTTTAAAAATGCTTGAACTAAAAATAAGAAATAAACTAACCAAAGTCATCGATTCAATGAATGAAAAAAATATGACTAATACCAATAAAATTTTCAAAATTGTTTACAGCTTAATAAAAAGAAGTAGGCCGCTTTCAGATATGGAAGCAGAAGTTGAACTTCAGTTGAAAAATTGGCTAAATATTGGAATTTCGCTACATTCTAGATTTAGTGCAATTAGAATTGCAGAACATATAGCAAAGCAAATGAAAAAATAATTACATCCAATTCAAAAATCTGCGAAATCATTGATGAATCCTCAACTATTTCAAGTAAATCTGTCCTAGTCATTTTGTTGAAGTTTAAAATGGAGCTAGAAAACCCTACCTTTTTTTGGATTTAGTTCATTTAGAATCCCAAACTGCTGAGCATATTTTCAATATCCGGCTGCAAACTTTAATAATAAATGGCTTTTCCATGACATCTTTGTAAGAAAATTTGATTGGTTTTTGTTCTGACGGTGCAAGTACAATGCTTGGTCAAAGGTCAGGTGTTGCTACAAGATTAGTAAAAGAATTACCTTATATTATAGTTTGGCATTGCTTAAACCATCGCATTCAGCTTGTTTTGGATGATGCAATATATGAAATAAAGCAAGCGAATCATTTTAAATCATTTATCGATAAAATTTATGTTATTTTTCATCAATCAAATAACAATCAATAACTTTTACAAAATATATCAAGCGATTTGGGAATTGAGGTAATCAAAATAGGCCGTGTTTTAGGTCCAAGATGGGCATCGTGTAGTTTGAGATCTGCTTTGGCTGTTTGGCGTGCTTATGTACCACTTTATAAATTTTTTACCGAAGATTCAAAATATCTTGATATGGCAAACCGACTTGCAAATCAATATTTTTTAAAAGATTTAGCGCTTATGATCGATATTTTTCAAGAAATTTCTTATTTATCAATAGGGTTGCAAGCCAGGTTTGTTTCTTTTCAAAGGGAAACCAAACTAGTAAATAAAACTGTAAATGTTATGATACAAATGAAAAAAAATTTAGGAATATTTGAAAAAAAGTTGAAGAAATGTTATCATCACCTGCATTTACAGACATTCCATTTATAGAAAATAAAAAATTTGAAAGTTTCCCACGAAAAAAATAACAATAATTAACAAAATGAATTCTCGAATGTTAAATTGTGGACATATAAGAATGAACAAAAATTAAGGGAAAAAACGATGTGGCTGAATTATTTAATTTACTAGAAGGAAGTGATTGAAATTTGGAAGAAGTTACATGCCCGTGGATTTATGGAGAAGAAAAATTTAGAAATTTGAATGAAATAATTAGGTATGAAATTCCATAAACAATTTCAGAGATTATGTACAAAACATAATTGAAGGAATAAACTCCGTAATCATACAATTCAAAAAGCTAAAAATAAAATTAATACTATTGCTATAAATTCAAAAGAAAAGAGCTAATCTTTCGGTAGAACATATTTCTAGTTTAATGACTGTTAATATGGCTGGACCACCACTTGAGAGATTGAATGCTGAAGAATATGTTAAAACTTGGTTAAGGAATCATAATTCAGCTGGTGATTCCAGTGTTCGAAATAAAACAAAAAAAACATTAATGAAAATAATGAACTTATTTGGAAATTGTTATAATAATATATAATTTTAGCAGAGGCTAATCAAATAAATAAAAAAATTAATTCTATTCAAATAAAACGATCTTTTATTAAAAAATTATTTTTTTTAGTTTTGAGAGAACTGTTTGTTAAAATTTTGGCAGCTCATCACTATTATATCACTATATATATTATTTCCCGGACTAAGAAAGAAATAATGAGTCGAAGTTAATGAGATTTTATATTTAATATATTATGTATATATAGGTTAATAATATAACATTTGTTTTAATATTTCATTGTTTGTATTGTTTCAGCTCACGCATATTCAAAATTTCGTCAAAATTGCTATGAATCCAGTCGAGTAGCGCAGCGATGCCGCTTTCTCGATCGTGCCTCACCCGCCATACAGTCCCGACCTGGCGCCGTCGGATTTTTGGATGTTCAGACATATGAAGAAACGATGCGAGGCAAGATCTTTGAAACCACCGATGTTTCAAGGACAGCGTAGTGAAATTCCTCTCGAATGTGACCAAAATTTCTTTAAAACGGCATTTTTGGAACTGCTGAAGCGCTGGACGACGTGTGTGAACAACAATGGGTCTTACATTGAGAAATGAGGGTATACACGTTGCTTATTTGTTGTGTGAAATATGAAGTTTCTGTGACTTATCTTTCGTAGTTAGTCCGGGGACTTAATGAGTGTACCACGTATATATATATATATATACATATCCTGAGCTTATTGATTTTTTATATTATAGATGCTTTTATTCCATACAAACATATGTAAAAATGAATAAATAAGTAGAACATGAAAATGAGTATCAGTATGTTGAATCACGAGTATTTACTTTTGTCCAGATAAGCATTGATGCTGTAATTGTTTTCTTTATCAATAATAATACATTTCATGTTATCTAACATAACAGTATACTATCAAAACATTTTCCATACAATGTTAATAAATAAACTAATATTGATAAAGACTGAGTCAAAAATTTGTGATTATCCTTAAACTTATAATGCTATGTTGACATCTGTCAACAAAAATGACCTTGATTTTGAGAAAACTTAGATTAAAAAATTTTTTGATATTTTTTGTAACGTTTAATTAGATTTCGTGAATTCTGAAAATTATTTTTATTCGAGACAATACTTGAAAAATAAAAAATTTAATAGATTTCAATAAGTCTCATTAATTTATTTTTGAATATCATTAAAAACAGAATTGAATTTAAGGAAGTGTCTCGAGAAATCGTTTGAAAAACTCCCAATTTTCAGGATTCTTGGAAATGTTGCTCGGAAAATTTTTATTTTTTTATTGAAATTTAATTTCATGAAATTACCTTTTATGTAATGTATTAATTTTGCCAATTTGGGTCTCCGTAAATAATGATAATTGTTGCTAGATGGCAATGGATCATAATTATTATTAAGGAAAATCATAAATTTGTGGTTCCGGTTTAATAACGTGCTTTTAGTCAATATTTATTTATTACAAATTAAAAATGGGTCTTAATAATCGCATAAGTTAATTTGAACAAAGTATGTTTTTTTGTTTAAAAGTATAAATAAATTCAAAAATTGAATTTAAAGATTTTTTATTCATTAATACAAGTGGATTTAACATTTCATTAACTATATATATATATATATTGTGTGTGTATGTTGAGCTATTAATGTATTCAATTATGATTAATTATAAAAATGTTAAATTATAAGTTGGAGTGATTTTATTGGTTAATTTTGTTATTTATTTCAATATATTGAAGGTTCCATTATTTAAAACTATTTAGATATATGAAGGTATTTGGATGAAAGAAGAGTTATGTTTTTGACGAAGAAGATATTACAAGCTTGTCTTTCTAACGAAGTTTTGATACTTAATTATAGAATTTAACATTTTATTTCGTAAAAAGAATGGACTTTTATATATTTATGATATATAGTGGTTTTTAGTTTGGTTGTTTTTCTTGAATCGATTTTGGAAGGTTCTTTTAAATAAATTGTATACATTGTTTGATAGATATATACAGATACAGGCAAATGAATAGATTAATTAATTAATCAGTCCAGATAATTTTTTTTACTGACATGTTAAATTTATTGAATTCTGAATAAATGTAAGAGACTTATAAAAATTCTTTCAGATACATTGTAAGACCAAAAAAAATAATTACAATAAAACTTTATGACCTCCTTAAAATATAGCGAGTCATATAAATGAAAGCGCCTGTTGGTTTCTCAGTAAAACTAATTATTCATATCATTATATAAAAAAAATCAACAATATTTTTTTAAATCTTTACAATTATATTTACTTAATTGTTAATCATGAAATTTAAAATCCGTCAAGTTGAAGGGTTTTGTAAATTTAGCGTTAAAAATTATATGAAAATCACAAAAAAATTATTAATTATAAATAAAAATTGTGGTAACTCTGTGAAATATTTCAGTGTTGAAGGAAATCAGACTCATTGGAAAATTAAGTGGGCTTTTTCAATTATTCTTTCCTATTGGTTTTTTTATTTTAGTCACGAGAAATTTCTACGCAAGTCTCAAAGTACTTTCCTGAATGACAAAAAAATAATTCCAATAAATTAACTATTTATGATTTTGATAAATAAATTTTCAAAAATCCAAAAACACTACATTATAATTGTCAAATTTTAATAGGCCACCCCTCCCGGGCCTCGGGAAACATTAGTCAAGTTTGTGCTGTTGACGATTTAAAATCCCCAATTAGGTTTTACAAAAAACATAATTGGTCTTTGATAACAACTTTTAGGATAAATCATTTGTAAAATTGTTATTTTTGTTGACCAAACTTGACATTTCTCGGTAATGGCAACAATTTTTTTGATTAAGTAATAATAATAAAAATTAATAATAATAATAATAATAATAATAATAATAATAATAATAATAATAATAATAATAATAATAACAATAATAATAATAAATCAACTAAATTTTTTTAATTAAAACAAACATAATATCAATAAAATCTTTTATTCTTTTCATTATTGATAAATTTTCATTTTCAAACAAATTTCAGAAATTTGTTTAATTAATATATTTTAGGCTTAGTATTTTTCAAGTTTAAGTATTTGTCAAGTACAAGGCTATGCCAAAAATTTGTGTTAAATAAAAAAAGTTTTTTACTTCAATTTTTCTTATAATGCTTCTCAATCATTATCATTACCATTATCATTATCATCATCATTATTATTATTATTATTATTATTATTATTATTATTATTATTATTATTATTATTATTATTATTATTATTATTATTATTATTATTATTATTATTATTATTATTATTATTATTATTATTATTATTATTATTATTATTATTATTATTATTATTTAGCAAGTATGAAAAGTTACTCTGCAATTTCTTAAAAACAATGTAAATTGTCTTCCAGAAATCATTTTTAAATGAATTTTACCTTGAGCATTTTCATGGCTCAAACCGTGAATCTTCATCTTTCATTTAGCTTTCGATACAACGTGTTTTGTTATTATCTCTTTCAATCAGAAGTTCACCCAAATTTTCTGTTAATTTTTTATATTTATTTTCTAGATTATTTATTTAATGCTTTACTAGATGTCATTTCTAACTTTATATCACTATGCATTTTTAAACTTTATTTCGGTTTAAATATGTTGTTCAACCTTAAATTGTGAAAAATAATCTTCTCCTCTAGCATTAATTGCATTTCGAATTCCGAATGAACTAGCCATAATTCTTCGACTATAAAAATATTTTTAACCAAAAGTCTAAATTAAATTTTTTTGAAATCACAACAAAATTTATTTAACAAAAAACACAATTTTGTAAAAATATCTTATTTTTATTTGATGTTTATGTAAATATTTCAACACAAATTATAAGTAGAAAATACTGTTTGGTTAAACAAAATTTGTCTTTAAGCATGTCATGTATATTTTTTTCAGATATTTAGTTTGATAATAAAATTCTATAGCTTTCCGGCACTCCGCGGGTTCTTTTTTCAAACATGTGTCAACTAATGTATAAACTTACGATTTGGTAAAAGATAAATTATTTCATAATGTATTTTGATAAAAAAAATTCAATTACCACATTCATTTTTTTCTTTCATTTCAATTTTTTGAGATTTTTCGCAACCAATGGCGCACCTATGGTTAAATTTTTGATAGTCCTAATGAAATGGATAATATATAAAAAATAAAATTCTTTTTTATTTTTACAAGTCTATAAGTGCAATTATTTTATAAATCTTCTTAAATAAATAAAATGATTAATTTTAATAAGGAAAATGCTTTTTTGAAAATTGTTTAAAACTATTTGCATTCACTTCGACCAAACAAAATGCTAAAATAAAAACTACATGAGTTAATAACGTGTAATATTTTAACCTCTTTTGTAATATAAAAGATTGAATTTTCTTCTTTACCTCTGATCGAAAGTAATAATAGCGGTTCTTATTGTTTCAGAAGATCAATAAAATTCTTACGGACAACGACAAATGTTGAGTACAAGCCTTTATATATGGTAATCGGCTTTTTATTATATAATAATTTATGGTAGCAGGTAATTAATTAAAAATTCACTGACTGAATTTGAAAATCAAAATATTACAAAAAAAGTAGAAGATTTAAACAAATAAAATCAAATTAATTAATTAAATAATTTAACAATTTTAAATTAAATTAAAAACAAAATTAATCGTTTGATAAATAAAAGTTGCTGAATTTAATTTATTTTCTTAAAACTTTGGAAACCCACAGTAAAAAGGAATTAAATTGTGGAGATTAATAGAAATTTTGAGTAAAAAAATATTGCTCGATTTATTCATTTTTTATATAAATATTAGGAAAGTGGGGAGAATATTATGTGAGGAAAAGAAATAATTTACAAAGCTAATTAGTAAAACTCAGTTGTTGTGACTTTCTTTTTTTATTATTTTCGAATGTTTAAATGAATGAAAGAAAAAATTAAATCTGGAAATAATTAATATTCTTGAAATAGGGAATATAGCCATTTTTATGCACAGATCTCGTGGTTTTCACAAAGATTTGTACTTACTTTTAATAATAAATCAAACTAGCAGGGAATACTTTTACTACTGAAACTGTAAAAAAAACACAACAAAAAGATTTATTCAAATATGAAAAATGTGTGACTGTTCGCGAGAATGTTGTTTATTAATTGCAGTGGCAAAAACTTGGATTTGTTTAAATGCATTGCAATGGGAGAAAACAATTTTAACTTCAAAGCAATAAATAACTAAAATTAACAAATATCTCAGAAATGAAATTATTTTGTTTCGTAATTAATTCGAATGGAGGAATAAATATTCCTCGTAAATACTTTGAAAATCTTTATTAGTCGGACCCCATTGAAATCAGTTTTAATTGTCTGCTCTATAATTAGATTTCTTAAAAAGCTTATTTTGTATATGGCAAATGCTTCCAGTCGACTTTTATTCCTTCGAAAATACGTTCAATTCGGATGCAGAGGGGAAATTTGTGAAACATCAATAAGGATTGGGAAGCTGTAACTAAATTAGGGAGTTGTAGGAAATCTTGCTGATTTTAATTGACAATCAGCATTTAGAAAATTTAATTTGTTTAAATCTTACAAATCAATAGATTTTTCAACTAGTGCAATTTGAATAGGATCTCATTATTGACATCTTTCAACATCTGTGAGAAACTATCAAAAAATGTCATTTAATTTGAAAGAAATAAAAAATAATAATAATAATAACAATAATAATAATAATAATAATAATAATAATAATAATAATAATAATAATAATAAATGAGATGTATATACATATTAATATGGATATTTTGTTTAATACATATTTTGCAGAAAAACTCTGCTTAGGGTTGTTTTGACAGCTTGCAAATTTTGAAGTATTTTTACTAATAAATCTTCAATTTCAGTTGATCTATGTTCTGAACTTGTGTATCAATTTTCATGTAATGGATGTAATCCCGTATACAGGGGAGAAACTGCCCGTCAACTCTAGCCTTGAATTTACAACAATTGTCTACTAAATGGATTGACTCATATTAGTGAAAATTTTAGTAAATGCATCAGTAAGAAAATAGATATTTCTGATTTTAAGATAATAGTCAGTGGTGTTGTGCTAATTTTTTTTTACCGGAACGCGTATATATAATTATATAGATAGGGCCGATCCTGGGTAGGCGGCCGCTCTGTGCGGTCTCATGTCCCAAGTTTAACGACGGGAGGTGATTTTCCATGATAATCCTGGCGGCAACGTCTTTTTTAGGTCTCATGTCCCAAGTTTGACGACGGGGGGAGATTTCCACCAATTTTCGCCCGTCGCCAGGATCGGCCCTGTATATAGCATAAAAAGGAAAGGAAACGAAAATCATTACGAAACCCATTACGAAACCCATTTTGTGTATATATATATATATATATATATATATATATTTATTACAATAATAGGAACGTTTAATAAAAATTAGTTAACTAATTATAAATTAAAATACGCATATTAGATATTCAAACAATATTTTGTTCCTGTTAGGAAAAAAAATCAGCAATTCTTTTTAATTTTTTTTTCAATACGTCAGCCAATTCTCGTTAGCAGAAATCATCTTTAGTTCAGGAACGCGTTCCTGTCCAAAAAGGAAGTACCGGAACGACGTTCCGGAGCGTTCCGTCCCGACAACACCACTGATAATAGTGAATCGTTTCAGTAATTATTTGGAAAGAATAACTCGTCAAGAGAGGTTGATAAAATTTTTAAATACTATAATTATGTTTAAAGTACTCAGTCCAAATGGATTGAATGTTGTTTTGAGTGTTGTTTTAGTATAATAAATGATTGGTATAAATTTTTATAAGAATTATAAATTTGATTTGAATTTTTATTCTATAACATTGTTTTAAAAGAATGTTAATAATTTTTGCATTAAAAAATTGAAAAGTAAATTATTAAATAATATCATATTTTTATGTTTCAAAATTAAAATTTTTTGTTCAATTATTTTATTTACATATTTCAGCTATTTATTTTGCTAAATCGGCTATATTTTATTTATATTTTAACTTACACAGCATTTATATAAATGCAATGTGTCGTATGTCAAAATATCTGTCAAAAATGGGCTGAAATTACACTCGAATCAAGTAGTACGGTTTTTTTGACTTTTTCAATAATTTGTAGAAAATGTGTTTCAATTTGAAAGGCTACGACTGAAGATGAAAAATGTGGGAAATTACATCACCAAAATTTGATGAAAATTTGATTAATTTATTGTTTTAATGAAAGGAATAATTAAGTTCCCAATGTTTTGGTTGATAATTACATATTAAATTTTGTCATTTAATACTTTATGAATCCAGAAAATGTCCCATTTGATTCAATTACGGCTAAGATTGCATTTTCAAAGCGGTGTTACTTCTTAATCATTGAAACCAATTTAGCCTCCCCTCCAGGAAATCACTTGAGAAAATAAGTGACTTTTGTAAAAAATACACAACTGGAAAATTAAATTGTTTACTAGTATTTTTTATAGGAAAATTACTTAATTAGCTTTTTTCTTTGAAATAACAAATAAGAGAAAACATATTTGCAGGTCCTCAATTTTCGGCAATTTAGATTTTCGGATTGTAAAATAAAATGCGATATTTTTTAATGAAGTTGCGAATGTGTGGAACCGTCTGAAAAGTAGGAAGATAAATGAAAGCATTTTTGATTTCTAGTTTGGTGATTACTTAAATGGGAATGTGATCGGTTAAGGTGGGAAAAGTGGATAAAATTTGTAGAAGTATTAATTTCCATTTTCTAATGGTTAGTCACATACTACTGAACGGTGGTCAAACTACTGAATCACTTCAAAGATGAATTCACTGTCGCGTGGATAGAAACTGTAACTCTACTTAGTAGACAATTGGAAGCGACATGGTTTCACTACGAGAAAATCAAACGACTTTTTCAAATTATGACATTAGAGACGGTTTTTATGACAAACCAGAGAGATAATGCTGTCGCTTACCTTTAGTATTTGGGTCGGTAAAACTATAACGTGGACCAAGTAAAGTCAAGACTAATAAAGGCGAAGATCATGAAAAACGTATCCAATGGGGATATCCCGTCACGCATGGAAATGATTGTTGCGAGACCTAGTGAAGAATGATGGACTTGTAGGCAAACTTAAGGCACTGACACCCAAAGATTGAATATGATTTAATATGATTGAATATGAAGTATAACTTGTATTAACTTTTAAAAATAAAAGCTTTGATGTGTTAATAAATGGTTTTAAAAATAAAAATTCCCAAGGCAAGTTGATGTACAAAACGATAGAGGTGAAAGGACCCGAGAAAGTAAAATTGAGCATAGACTTTCTATTGTTAGCTCATTGCGTTCGTGTTATGTCGAACTATTAAAGGGACGTACGTCGATGCCTACGTTGTCTGACAAAGGGTGCGAGTGGAGATAACACATCTTGTAAGCTGTGTCCCCATATAGATTTTTGAAATTTATAAACCAATAACCCACTTAAATAAAACAACATTAAATGAGGTAATATAGTAATAAACATTAAGAGGGAAATATGTATATATTAGTTTATAGGCTAATGAAAGTTATAGCAAAGAATTATCATTCGTTTAATGCTTCAATTTATATTTTAATAACATTGAATTTTAAAAAGTATGTTATTTTCTATAACTTTATGTATTTGAAAATTTGATTTAAAATAATTTTATATTGATTTAATTAATATAAATAATATTAATATTTTAAAAAGTAAAATTTAAACAAATATCAATGTTACACAATTTCCGCAATATTTATTCATAAAATGAAATATGAAATATTTCGACCGAAAATCGGTCTTCGTCACTCATAACCAAAATTTAAATAGACTTTTGCTTTCTTCTCTTCTTCTCTGATTGATCTTTAATTATATTTTAAAATATATTCTTTAAATATATTCTTTAAATATATTTTAAAAAATGTGTTTTCTTATTTATATTTAAAAAATTATTAATTGATTCGATTATTTGGGTTTTTTTTAAGTTTTTCAAATTTAAATTTAGAATAATTTATTGTTTTATATTATATTTAAAATAAATATCTTAATAATTATTAACTAAACTCAAAAATAAACCCTATCACGTGGAATTTGCGAGTTTTTAATTAATTCTACTATGTCTAATACAATTTTATTGGATTCTGCACATCGTATTATGTAATTACGAATAATCTTTTAAGTATAATCATTTTATTGAAGTTGCCTGCTAATGACAGCTGGGCTGTCTAATTATATTGCAAAAATATATTTTTAAAAATGATGTTCGCTTGTTTATATGAATGAAATATAATTTTTATTCAAAAATATTAATAATAATTTAGTATAAGTACATATCCTTAGACGGTTGTATTGAAATTTTACTATTTATTTATAATATCTGATGAAGGTGGTAGTTATTATTATTATTATTTTTTGTAAAAAGACCAATTTTGCATAATAATAATATTTAGACTTATAAATGTAAATAAAATATTTTATGTCGAGAGACACATGTTAAATCATTTATTTATTCTTGATTAGAAATAATATTTAATTGTTTTCTATAAAATATACTGTTTAATCTTGTATACAAACGCAATTATCTCTGTCATTAAGAAATGTTTGCAATGTTCAACAGTTAATGTCGCTTAATGCATTTTGTTTTTCTTACTTTGTAAATATTTTACATGAAATATGATGGAGATATAAAATAATGGAAATGTTAAAAAAACAATTGTTTAAATTGGTGTTTGATGCGCTTCTCGTTGAATTCTTCATACATTATAATTTATTAAAATAAAATTTTAATAATTTTTTGTAGTTGTTCTCAAACTTTGGATGACTTTTTATCATGTAAGAAAATGGAAGCCTTGCGTGCCACCAAAAACGGGACGACCTCGGCTAAAATAAAGAGAAAGTGGTAAGAATACAAAACGAAAAAAGAATGAAAAATCGTCCTATGATAAAAAACGTGCATGGGAACAAATAAAAACTATACTGTCAGAAATAATAACTAATTTATAGCTAAATTTTGTGTTTAAAATAATAATTTTAAATAAAGTTCTTGTTAAAGTTATAATAATTTGACGGATTTAAATATTTTTATGGAGTACCAGAGTCATCATAAAATGGTTTGTACTATTAATCAATCAAATATGTGCCGTGTATCTGTGCCTGTACCTCTCTCAAGGTGAGAAAGCGAAGGTTTTGTAAAGATATTATTGCGCAATATATCAAGGTCATATTTCATAATAGTCATTTTGAATTTTTGATAGGATTTTAGTCAAACATTTGGTATGTAAACTTTGGCCGTTATGTAATAGTGTACTTATCTCACACAGTGATGTCCTTGGTTTGATCTTATCATGATATTCTGCTCTCCTGTACTTGAGTTTCCGATATCACACAGAATGTTTATATTTGACACTGATGCCAGTTTTGTAGCTATTGGTGTTTATCCAAATTGCATATGATACTAAAGAGGTTGTGGTTGAATAAGGATTCAGGTATTTGACATCACATGAAATGAAATACTGCGTTACAGTATAAGAATTTTTAACTTTTCCTGAAATTGTTGTGCACTTTAAATAATATCTATATAACAAAATTATAGCGAGAACAGATTAACTTTGAATTTCATGAATACTATGAAGAAACCAATTAGTCCACATTTTCAGACATGACTCGCAAATTTATCAGAATATGATTTGAGTTGCAGTATCTTAAAGAAGATGATGAAGAAAATACATAGAATTATCGCAAATTAAAAATGAACTTTGCTCACATTATGAAATATATCATAAAGATGTCAAAGAAGTCAAAACTCAAGGTCAAAATGAAACAGAATGCAGACATTAATTTTAAAGAAATTGTAGAGTTTTTGAGTTTTAAGAGTAGATAATAGTATATATAGCATGGAAATATTTATAGTCATTGTTAATCGGTTCAGTAAGCATGTACGTATGATAACAACTTATCAAGATTAAATAATGTTTTTTTAAATAACTGGATGTTTTGGTAAACCAGATAGTATATTTAAAAAGATTGCAGAATGTTCATCGAGGTATAAATTAAATAAATAAATGTGTGCAACTTTTAAAATAGTGGAGTTTGCAAAATCACTAACAAATTGTATTTGATTTCGCAATGTACAATAAAACTGATTGGCATTTGGTCTTTGATCTTTATAGCAATATCATAACTGATATAACAGTAGATTTTGTATTTAAATAAATATTACATTAAGAAACTTTGACTTATTCTTTTCTAAATTTTAATTATTTTTTATTAAATGTTTGATAATATGTTGTGTTACTGTCAACTTGCGTTGTTGAATTTAATATTATTATCAATCATTATTGAAAATCATTCTTTTATTAATTTCTTCCAGACTTTCTAGTTAAACAATTATATTAGACTTCAACTGATGCACGACGATCCCGCGACGTAAATAATTTGCATGGATTAATATGTAAATAAAAAATTAAATCTACTGTAAGTTAATTTATTTTTAAAAAAACATCTTTTTTAATGCATTGTTTTTACAAATGGGAAATAATAATTTATGAATTGTATTTTATTATTATTATTATTATTATTAAAAATAACTTGTCGGTGGCAGAATAATTGATAAAAATGTTAAGATTCAAAAATTGGGGGTTACGATCTTAACACTGTTTATTCTCTGACTCCAAATTTCAAAATTTATATAATTAAAATAATAATTAGAAATGAACTATCAAACACAAATATAAAAAGGTCGGTTGTGGTCATATTTAAATAAAAAAACACAAGACAATTAATTACCTATAAGTTTTATTTGGCGTTACAAAATTTAAAGAATTATATATATATATATATATATATGTGTGTGTGTGTGTGTGTGTGCGCACAAATTTTAGACAGGTTTGAAAGATAACTGGATTAAATGATCCCTGTTCAAATGGTCCGAAAGAAGTTGATGGTCACTATTTCGACGCAACAATTTGTCTTAAAATTACAGAGGGTTAAGAAGTTTAATTTTGGAGCTCCTCAAATACCGCGAAAGCTGTCTTCTGCATTGGGAACTCCTTTTGTAATTCATTTTAATTAATTTAGTTAGAAGCCAGATTAAGGAATCCGCTTTAAAATCTTTTAATTTATTTAACAAACAAAACGTACAAAAGTATTTGACTGGTCCTCTGGATAGCCTGAAATCCTCTTCATCAATATCTCTAGTTTAGCTTCAATAATCGGGATAATTTGTATCCAACAAACTCTTTTGGAATAAAATGAATACTGTCCTTAAAATCATTGAATAAATCGTATCCAACAAATTGTTTTTCTCTCTCTTTATTATTTCTCCAAAATCCTGGTTCTGATATTTTTTATTTATATATATATATATATATATATATATATATATATATTTGTTTTGATATTGGCGTTCTGGTGGCAGATTCTCCTTGTCTGGTATAATCCTTTCGCTGGTATAATTCTCTTCGTTAATTATAATAATTAAGGTTCTTTTCTGGAGATTAATTTTCCCGGATTGGAAACAGATTTCTTCTAATATTATGCTTATTTATCTATCGGATGTTGTTGGATTGAATTCCCAAATAATTCCACTTGAAATGAATAATTTCTCAATAATCTTTCCTTTGTATATTTTCTATTTTATTGTTTTTCGTTATTGGCCCCTAACACTAAATTGTTTCCTTATTTATATTAAAAATAAATGATTTAAAATATAAATAAAAATACTTTATTTAGATTTACGTATTAATAAAAAATTACGATTTTTAGATTTACGTCATCAAGAATCCAAATTTAGTAATATCTTGATGACGTATGTAAATATTAAATTACTATAATTTATTTATAGTAATTTTTTCCTGTGACGTCTCTAAAACGTCAAACTGTCTGATGATTTTAAGGCTAAGAGCCTATCCCTGACAAAAATATAATTTTGATAAACAGCTATACAAGTCAATTTCTATAATATGTATTCATAAAATGAAATATAACGACCTAAAATAGGTCCTGATCAAAAAAATTAATAAGTCATTAGCTCTTCATCTCTGACTAAATCTTTATTCTCATATATGATTTTAAAATATATGAATTTTACCCACTTAAAATACTTTTACAATTATAAAATAAAATTTAATTTTCCAATATAAAAATCTGAATAAATTCATAAAAGTTTTTTTAAATTTACTTGAATTTTGATAAATTTTGGATATTCGACATTTATTATTATTATTATTATTATTATTATTATTATTATTATTATTATTATTATTTATTATTATTATTATTATTATTATTATTATTATTATTATTATTATTATTATTATTATTATTATTATTATTATTATTATTATTATTATTATTATTATTATTATTATTATTATTATTATTATTATTATTATTATTATTATTATTATTATTATTAATCATCAATAATTTTTTCGGAGAATGTTTTTATTTAAACAAATGTTAAAGAAAATGTTAAATAAACAAACATATGGAAAAAGGTTTATATTTTTTTCGATGCGGATTTTATGTGCATAAAAATGAAAGTGAGGTGGTTAAAATATATGGGTAAAACATTAAGATTTGTTATAAAAATAAATAAATTAGGTTAATGGTAATGAAAAATGAAAATTCTCTCTGAAATGTTGCACAATTAAAAGGTAATTAGGATAGAATTTTAAATCATTATTCAAGTTGACAGAAACATGGAAATGAATGAATGTAGATTTTTTAATTTTATCCGTAACTAAAAAAATCTAGATCAAATCTTAGCAAAAATGAAATTAAAAATAATTACTAATTAGCGATATTTTGTTTAAATCTTCATTTAAAGTAATTTTAATTCTCCGTGAAATCTATTGAAAATGAGAAGGAATTTGGTCAATTTTATAATAAATAAATTTGTATTCATATTCATTATCACAGTTACTTAAGCAGGGGTCTCAATTCTTTTTATCCAATTCGATTTGCCAATATTAAGATTTAAGGTCCAAGCGAGCAAAATGTTTACTCACCATAGAAGCAGCTCTTAATGACTTTTTCCAAAAAGGACGAGCGGCTATTTCTCTATTCAAAGTAAAATGTTAATGGATCAAGCTTCAGATATTGCGATGGAGATGAGTAAAGAAGATTAGTAGTATGATGTGAGTCCGTCAGATATATGTCAACCTCCCCCCCGGAAAAAATATTAAGCTAATTTTTTTAAATGTAGGTCAAATGATCAGGTCAATGTCAAAAAAAGTAGGTCATGGTCATTTAAAGGTCGATTCAGGTACTGCCGTCTATTTAAAAAATTTGAAAAAAGGGTACTGCATTGTAATTGGGTACTCGCGGTATTACTTGCGATTATTAAGTTTTTAAATTTCTAATAAAATTAATTTTAAAATAATAATTAATTTTCGATTATTCTAAATAATGAAATATTTTGCCTATTCTATAAAAGAAAAAATATTCATTTATTTCAAAAAATAAAAAGTGAAACAAATGAAATTCTAAATTTCAATTAAGAAACTCTCTAATAGATAAATATATTTTTAATAATATTAAATCAATTAGCAAATTAAATTAATACTAAAATCAATTTTAAAAAATATATTCGATGATATAAATTAATTTTAGCAAAATTAAATCAATTAAAATAAAACTTAGAAATATTAGAAATATTATTTCATAAATTTGTGTCATGTAATTTTTAGTTCAGCTTTAATTAATTAATTCATTCTTTCTCTTTAATTATTGAAAATATTTCAATAAATGTAAACTGATGGCAATTACTTTTTGCACATAAAACTTATTCTTATATGTTTAAAACTTTCTTATATGTTTTACTCTCAAGTGCGTTTTACATGTTTTGTCATGTAGACATTGATTTAAATTATTTAAATTGTTTAAAATATTGAGTAGATGAAACTCACCTTATTTTAATCATTCTAAAAATATAATAGTTTCACTTATAGATGACGATAGCGGTCTTATTGAGACGATAAGCCCCAGCCCCAAGTGACTGTTGTGGAATTTAACGTAATAAAAGTTCCGCGTGAGTTTACGGAGGATAGAAGTAAATTTTGGTGCTCAAAATACTTGGAAGGAATTTACCAATATATATACCGTGTTTCCCTATTCTAAGCGGCCGCTAATATTATTTTCCGACGAAAAATGTGTGCACCTCTTATATTTGGAGGACCGCTTATATTTAGTCTACCGATTACTTAAAAAATCATAATATATTTTAATATTAAAATATTTCAAATGTTTAAAAAAGATTCAGGCATTTTAATCAAACACAGTAACAATTATATTCATTTAAAAGCCTTTGAAAATTTAAAGATTGATTTAATAAATTCTTTATTGATATGTATGCATGTATAATAATTTCATATTTATACTTTGTATTTATATGGTATTTATATTTACTACTGCTTATATTCGGAAGGTCGATTTTTTTACAATCAAAAAACACCCTACCTCTTATATTCGTGATACCGCTTAAAATAAGAAAAACACGGTATATATATACCTAGTTCAGTTCGGGGAGATTTTAAAATGTTTTCTGAAGATGAAACAAAAGCAGTTTTAACTAGATGGGGCACAAATACAAAATCTTTCGGAACTTCAACGTTATTGAAACTTTTACGTTTAAAACATTCAGATGAGTTTAACGATTGTGACAATGTTAATGTTACTAAAAAGAAATTAGACTATCCGACAAGAGACTTTTACGCCATATTAATCAACAGACAGTATATAGACGAAATTATCGCATGGGACAATAATAATATTAAAGGAAAGGAAATTCATGATAAAATTGGTGAATTGGTAGCTGTGTATAACCAACCCATCACAATATTCAAGAATATTAGATTTACTAATCTTTTGAAATCATTAGAGCCCGATATCAAATACCTTCACGAAAATATTTCACAGAAAATATTATCTCTACTAAAATAAATGTTGTTCGAAAATTTGTGATTTAATCGATATTGAAACTTCACAACTGAAATTGATCTCCTTGACATCAGACGTATAAACCTGTTCTGACAATAACAAAAGCTTTATGAGCCTCAGTGGAAATTGGTTTAATGAAAGATTTGAATATATTAGAACAGAAATATGCCATCATACTATATTCATCAGATCATAATATATCAAACTTGAATGCAGCAAATTTTAAGAAAATATAAAATATAGTTATCTTATTGGAGCAATTTTATATCGTTACAGTTGAAGAAAGTTTGAATTTGTGTTTGAAAAAAAAAATTTTTTTTGAAAAATACTTTGAAAAAATTTAAATAAAAGTATGATTCACGTTCTTTGTTAAATGGACATGGCTGATAAATAAAAGTATGACTCATCCAATAAGATGTTCTTTGTTTAAATGGATATAGAAAATTTTTGGAAAAAATAAAATGGTCAGGGGTTGAGTCTCAATCAGACAGTTCACATATAACTACTCAATACATCAAAGAATTTTTATTTCCAGACGCCTAGTTGATCCCTTTCTAAGTATTATCTGCCCATAATCTCGTTCAATAGGTTTAAACTCTATTTCAATTTCTAGATTAGGATCTCCACATAGAGGAATCAGATCTACTTTCTGTAAATTATAATAATTCTATCTTTACGTCTCTTTAGTTACCTTTATTATGATTTTTCGTCTTGTCCTATTCATAGAATTTGAAAATAATTTTGAATTTAACTGATATTTCGAAAACATATTTAAAAAGTTCGAGACAATCATGGCAAACATTATGGACTATATCTTCAAATGTTTAACGAGGGTCAAAAGTCACTAAAGTCAAAACTTCGAAAACTTAGAAGTCCTAGAATTTAATTCTGCACATTTTAAATGTAATTTTTTTTAATATTTAAATTTTAAAAGCTTCTTAGTATTTTTATCTGATTATGTAATGTCCTAATTCATATATACATAGAAAGAGGAAATACAGTCAATATACAGTCATATATCATTTAAAAGTGCAAGAATTTCTTTACAATATAGAGGGTGTTTCAACATTTTTCAAATAATTTTTGGAAATTTCACACATTTTTAATGAAAATATTAACTTTTGATGTGTTGTAGAGCAGGGATGGGCAAAGGGTCGATCGATTTTAAATAAAAATTTTAACTTTTCGCTTAACAATTACAAAACCAAAATTTTAAACATTTTACATATGGTGGGTCAAACTTTATCGAGAAATATATCAAAGATTATTAAAACAAAAAAAAATTGACAAAAATACAAGCCTATAAAGTTTTAAAAATTCCCGTCCAGAATGTTTTGTGTTTGACGAGGCCGTAATTATTTTTGCAATTTTTAAAATGCTATCATTTAGAGAATAAAAAGTTATCGAGAAATATATCAAAGATTATGAAAACAAATAAAAATTTAAAAAGATATAAGCCTATAAAGTTTCAAAAATTCAGGTCCACAATGACTTGTGTTTGACGAGGCCGTAATTATTTTTGCAATTTTTAAAATGCTATCATTTAGAGAATCAAACGTTATCGAGGAATATATCAAAGATTATGAAAACAAAAAAAATTGACAAAGATACAAGACTATAAAGATTAAAAAATTAGCGTCCAGAATGACTTGTGGGTTCTATTTCGACTATTTTCTTGAGTGTATTTCCTTGGCTTTTCTCGAAATTCTTTCTGGATTCTAATATTTCTCTTATTATTGCTTTTTGTGCATCATTTTCTGTTCGTAGGCTTTTTATTTCCCATGCCAACATTCCTATTGTTTTCATCATGATTTCGGTATGCTCGATGCTGTTTTCGATCATATGCTTTTGCATTTCCGTAATTGGTAATTGTGCTTGGCAATTAAACAGTTCCAATGGGCATTTGACTGGTTTGCCGCTACATTTGTTCCAATGTTCCTTTAATTTGACTTTATCTTTCCTGTCGCAGTTGTTTGCGCATATTCCTTCATATAGATCGCATATTTGTTCCTCTTTTGGGTTCCGATGTTCCATTTCTATTTTTATCCATTCGTCGATGACTCCACAGAATTCGCATTTTTCCTCTCTCTTGATGCACACTTTGTGATGTTCTTTCATCGTCTTTTTCGTTGTGGTGGTTTGACATTTTTCGCATAGTATCTCGTTATATTCACATTCGTTTGCGTGACTTTCGGCTTCCTTCATACGTCCTTTCCATTCACATTCTTTTACTCGGCATTGAACTAGTAGATTATTGATTTCTTTATTGGTGGCTTTATCCATTGTTGTAGGGTCTTCATATCTTTCAAACGTTTCGTCACATCCAGGGCATTTTTTTGTTTCTGTTTTTATTACTTTTATCGTACAATCTGTGCATATTCTGCATCCACATTTCGTCTGTCTCGCTCCAATTAATAATTCTTTGCATTTGCAACATTTTAGTCTTTCCTTTATATCGTTCACCACATTGATTCTATTTTTCATTATTTGTCTCGTAGTTTTGGATGGATTCTCGCTTCCTCTAATTCTCTCGATGATTGTCTGCATATCTACAAAAATTTTCAATTACTTGACGTTGCTTCGTTTCTGTCGTTTTATTTTTACATATTTACACGGTACGCTTTATTTTTACTCTACTGTTGAATCCGGTTCTGGGGTGAATTCTGGCATCGATGCTATCCATTCCACCCAACTTGCTGGATCTACGTGCTGTTGATTACTACGTAGTCTTCTAATTTCGTCAGCTTGCCATCTAACTTGATCTGCTAATTGTTCATTTATTCTCTGCAGTTGTAGTATAGTTCTCTGTTGCTCTTCCAGTCTTATAGCTTGTTGTAGGCCTCTGTTCACGCTTTCTGTTAATACTAGATGAGTATTTGTCCACTGGGTTTGCGCATTGTTTGTTATTAATGTCATTAATTCGCATTGTCGTCTCCACGTTGCCTCAATTCCTGAATCTTGGTATATTCCTTGATTTAATTCTACAATCTCTATAGGTACATTGGCAGCTGCTGGTTGTTGTATTGCTTCTGTGAATGGTGGTATTCTCACTTGATTTGGTTGATTTACGTTATTCGGATCCATCTGTTGATTATAACACATCATTAATTCATCGGCATTCTCTCTGTTTGCGTATTGTCTCTAACGCATTTTGTACGATATTTACATATAGATATACATATTACTACTAATATACTACATAATATTTTACACTATATACAACGTCTCTTTCTCGTTTTACACCATCGTCTCCGGGGACTCTATACGCAATGTTCGTATATCCCCGTATTTCTCATTCATTATCTGGTATACATCAGATTCATTGGACCATTGTTGTGCTTCGATAATGGGCGGTTCTTTTAACCAGAGTCCGCTTGTACTAGAGTTTCCTATGATTTCATATTCCTCGGTTTTTTCTGCATCGTATTGTCCTAATTCAATATCGTAATTGAATTTTTCCACTGCTGGCCATAATCTTTTCTTCGCTGGCTTCTTTTTGCATTTGGTAGTTCTTGCTAGTTGAATTATTATCAGCATTACTACGCTGCTTACTATTGCTGTTGTTATCCAGATCATTTTAATCATGTAATTCTTTTCGTTAGGTTGCATGGTTGTGCTTTCCCTTGCATTGGTTGTCTCCATTATTCCTTCTTTTGGTTGTACATTTTAAGTGCTTTCTGGAGTTGTAATGCTTCGTGGATTGAAAGGTGGCTGTCGTCCATGATCATTTCTTTTTTCCATGTTTCGTTACTTGTTTTTCTCTCAGTTGATTGATCTATCGCATTTGACTTGAGTGGTTTCCTTGTTATCGTTCTCCAATGTTCATGAGTTCCCTTTTGGATATTTATTACATATTTTCCCAGTTTCCTTTTCGTCGGTATGCGATACTTTCGATTCGTTATCGTTTTGCTTGTTTCGCATTGTATTCTTTTGTTTACTGGTTCGTTTCTTTTAGGTTCGTATACGCAGATTTTTGTGATAGGTTTTTCACCTGTGTTCTCAATTACTATTTCTTCTTCATTTGCTGCATTTGACTCTATGTTTATTATTACTGCTTTACTTTCTCTGATCTGGCGTTGATACGGTTCTTCTCTTGTTTCCTTTTCGGGACGTTTTGTCGTAATTGATTCCAGTAACTTTCTTGTTATTGATTTCCAGTAATCATCTCTTCCCTTCTGCACATGTACTATATACTTTCCACGCTTTCTTTTAGTTGGGATGCGGTATTTTTGATTTTTGATATCTTCATTTGATTGACATTTGATTCTTTCGTTCATCGTTCCGTTCTTTTTGGTTTCGAATACACAAACTTTTGTAATGGGTTCCTTGCCCATATTTTCGACTATTATCTCTTCTCCGCTCTTTGGGTCTGCTTCCACTTTTATTATTATTTCTTTGTTTTCTCGTGCTCGACGTTTGTATGGCTCTTCTTTTGGTGTTGTGAATTTCTCTCCCAGAGTTTTGGCTAGTGTGCAGGTTATTATTATATCATTGTTGGCACATATTATATATTCTGCATTGCCTTCTAGGCTATCCCATTCACATTTCTTTCCTGCTTTCATATTCATTTTCCAACAATCGATAATTTTATTTTGTATACATACTTTTTCAATGGTTTCTATTCCTCTGTTTATTATTCGTAATTTGCCTATTCCTGGCTTTACTTGGATTTTTACATTCTTGTCTTTTGTAGCATCTCTACATACATCTTTGGTGGTTTGGCATGATGATGAGTTTTTCGGATCGTATTTCCATCTTTCCTGGTTTTCCCATTGAGTCGAATTGACAGCTTATGCTTGTATTCATCGTCAATTGTAAGCATATTCCTTTACTTACGGTTCCTTTGTCATTTATTGTTCGTATTCTGAACGATTTTATCTCCTTCGTGATGTTTTCCTCAGCTTCTGTTAACTTGATGGACGTGATCAATATCATTATTTTTTGTAGCAGGGTTGGTCGGTTTTGATTTTTCCTTTGTTGTAGTAACATCATCCCTTTGTTTCGCTTTCCTTCGTTATTTCTGTTGCTCGTTTCTTGACGTTCCTCGTTAGATGATTCCTTTTTCTCTTGTTGTGCGGATTTATTTTCGTCTCTAGCATTTTGATCCTCTTGGTTTTTGTTGTTGTCATCCCTTCCTCCTTCTCCATTATTACCTCCATCCGGGGTTTCCTTTGAAATGTCGTCCTCGACATTTATTATTTCAATTGTTTCCTCGTATACTTTTATTATTCTTGCTTTTATATCGTCCATCTCTTTTATCTCTTGTTTACTCGCTTGAAATCTTATTTGCTTTCGATGCCATCTGTGTATTATCATCAATAGTTGTTCCTTTCTATCTCCGATTCGTATTGCTTCTTTTGGATGATTGGTGAATTTCAGTCCTTCCCACTTCAACATTGCTTTTATCGTTTTTGGGAATGGGTAGTGGGCGTATATTGTTTCTTTTAATAGGACGTTTCTGTTTCTTACCATATAATTTACATTGAATACTTTAAGTGGTGATCCTTCGTAGGTCCATTTCATCAGGTTGGCTGCTGCTTCGTCTTGTTTGGCGTCGATAGCTTCCCATAATGTTTGGATTGTTTTACCCATCATTTCTCTCTCTCTGATTGTCGCGTTACTGGTTATAAATTTTATTGCACTTGCTTGTCTCGATTTCAGTGCATAGTGTAGTACATTATTTTCTCCATTGTCTTTTTCTTTGAATGATGATCCTGTTTTTAGTAGTTCTCTCAGGACTGTTGTAGAAGCATCTGCTGCGACTGCGAACATTAATGGTGTTTGTCCCTCTTCGTTTGGTATATTTGAGGCGTGTCCGCATTTCTGCATAAGTTGGATTATATCCATTATCCTTTGAGTGTTTCTATGCTGTACTGCAATATGTAAAGGTACGTTTCCTTCTACATCTGCCATAGTGAAGATCATGGGTACACTTTCTTTGATACGATCCATTTCTGGTGGGCTTCTAGCTCCTTTAGCATAATCCATTGCGATTTTTCCCGCTTTGTTTACTATTCTCATCCATCCTTTTCCTTCGACCCATTCTGGCATTATTTCTCTGATAGCTTTTACTATTATATCCATCTTGTCTACATTATCTTGGGTCGCGTTTAGAGTTATTTTGGATTCATCTGGTTTAGGTTCCTCTACGGTATTATTTGATGTCGCTTCTATTTTTCGACTCATCGTTAGTCCGTTTATACTCAGTTGTTGAGTTTGTGATCTAGTTTGCATACCTCGATTTTCTGGTTCTCTTGTTATTGTTTTTGGTATTGCTTTGCATCTGCTCACGTTCACGTAAATAGGCCTGGTGAGTGGGTTATTGACCAATTTAACTCGAGCATTGTTTTCGTTTACATACATTATCTCATAAGGTCCTTTACCACATCTTTGTAATTTTCTGGCTACTCCTGGGATAATTTCTGGCGTTGCGATTATTACCCAATCTCCAACCTGAAAGTTATGCTCACGCACGTCCTCTTTTTATCGTGCAATTCTTTATAGCTTTCTTGGTTAAATCTAATATTCATACCTGCTGTTTTCCAGATCTCTTGCATTCGCTCTTTGAATCCCGTTACATAATCATCAATTTCCATATACTGTGATATTGGTGGTTGATATTCCAAGTCTATCGGCATGTTACATTCTCTGCCGTACATTAGTTTGAATGGACTCATTTTTGTTGCTGAGTGTATTGACATTCTATAAGCCATAAGGCATAGGTTTATATATCTATCCCAATCCTTTTGGTGTCTGCTTACATAATTTGACATCATTTCTATTAGTATGCCGTTGAATCGTTCGGTTTGACCATTTGTTTGCGGATGGTACGGTGATGTTCTCAACTTCGCAATTCTGAAAGTAATTTGTAACTTCCTCTATGATTTCGCTCATGAAGTTGGTTCCTTGATCAGTTAGAATCTGTTTGGGTGTTCCGTATCTACAGCATATTTCTTCTACTAGGATTCTCGCTATTGTTCTGGCTTTTTGATCTGGTATTGCGAATGCTTCCGGGAATTTTGATAAATAATCTGTCACTACTAATATATAGATATTTCCATCGTTGGTTTCTGGTAATGGTCCTACTACATCCATTGCAATCATTGTCATGGGTTCTGGTGGAATTGGCATTGGTTTTAGCGGTGCCTTCAATTTACTTCCTGTGCTTTTCCTCGTTGCACATATTAGGCAATTCTTTATCCACCCGTTTACGTCCTCTCCGATATTTGGCCAATAATATTTTTGGCGTAGTCTTGCTTCCGTCTTTTTTGCTGACATGTGTCCTCCAAGTTTTCCATCGTGATATTGCATCAATACCTCTTTTCGTCTACTTTCTGGGTAAACACATAAGTCGTTTCTCACCATCCATTATTAATAACCATCCCTTCTCCATGGTGTATCGATGTCTGTGTTTTTCCATATGCTCCTTTAATTTACTGTTGTTGTCGAAGATTTTCATATCGTTCGTTTCTATGAATTCAATTATTGTTTTTAGCTCCTCGTCTTCTTTCTGCTCATTTCTCAATTTTGTGAAATCGATATCTTCTGCGATGATCATGCATATTCGTCTTACATCATGATCCATTAGTTCTTCGAATACAAATCTTGACATGCAATCTGCGTTAGCGTTGGCCTTTCCTGATTTGAATTTTATATACGGCGAGTATTCTTGCAACTGCATTGCCCATCTCATTAATCTACTAGAGGCTTCTTTATGTTGGGCCTAGCCATACTAATGGTTGATGATCAGTCGTGATATATATCTCATGACCCCATAATAAATATTTGAAGTGTTTAATAGCTTGGATTATTGCTAATGCTTCTCTTTCCGTCACAGAGTAATTCTTTTCATGTTTCTTGAACGTTCGACTATAATATCCAATAACTCGTTCTCTTTTCTCGTCATCCCATTGTCCTAGGACTGCTCCAGATGCATATCCACTTGCGTCTGTTGCTAACAAAAACGGTTTCTTAAAATCTGGATGTACGAGTATTGGTGCTGTTATCAGTTTATCTCTGAGTGTTTCAAAGGCTGTTTGTTGTTCCTCTTCCCATATAAACGGGGTATCTTTTTTGGTTAATTCTTGTATTGGTTTCGCAATAGTTGCGTAATTCTTGATGAACTTTCGGTAATATCCACATAGGCCTAAGAATTCTTGCACTTGCGTGACTGTCTTTGGTGCAGGGCAATTCTTTATCTTTTCGATGTTTCTTGGATCTGGTTCTTTGCCTTTTGCTGACACAATATGTCCTAAGAAGGTGACTTTTTCCTTTGCCCAATCGCATTTTGATGGTTTCAATTTTAATTTCCATTGTCTCAGTCGAACGAATACATTACGGATATCTTTTAAATGTTGCTCGAAGGTGCTAGAATAAATTAATAAGTCATCAATATATACCATACATTGTTTAATGCCGTGCGTTACAAAGTTCATGCATCTCTGAAATGAAGCGGGTGCGTTAGTCAACCCGAAAGGCATTTTCTTGAATTGGTATAGATCATTTCCGATTGTGAAAGCAGTTTTCTCTCTATCCTCCTCTTTGACTTTTATCTGCCAATAACCACTTTTTAAATCTAGCGATGTAAAATAAGCTGCTCCGTGTAACATTTGTAACATCTCGTTTATATCCGGTAATGGGTATGTATCTCGTTTTGTTACCGCGTTAAGTCGTCGATAGTCTATACAGAACCGTTGTGTTCCGTCTTTTTTCTTTACCATGACCACTGGGGAATTGCCATGGCGAGCAACTTGGTTCGATCACTCCTGCGTCTAACATCTTTTGAACCTCTTTTTCTGCTACAGATTTTTGAGCTTCTGCCAACCGATATGGTCGTAGTGTTATTGGGGTATCATCTGTTAATGGTATCGTGTGTTGCGTTACGTCGCTTGTACCGAGATCTAAGTCAGATGCTGCAAATATATCCTTAAATTCCATTAGCAGTTTCTGTAGTTGTTCTTTCTCGTTTTCGTTTAGTAGCTGGCTGTCGATTGTCCATAATTCTTCCTCAGTTCCTTCAGTTTTTGCTGTTGGAAGTTCGATATCCATCATCAGTGTTAATTTTCCCAATCTTTCGTTTTTCGTAAATGACTTTATCTTCTTCATCAAAATTTGTAATGTTGATTGGAATTTCACTGTTGTCGTTTACATACACTATTTCTCTGGCTAATGGCAGTTCTTTCTTTTTCTCAAATTTGTGATTAGGCTCGAAAATCATTTCACCTCTAGTTTCTTCATTCACTTTTACGTAACAAATCATTTGTGTGCGTCCTGGCACTACTATTTTTTCTGAGCATCGTACTTCTGATTTCAACATGCATATTCGTCCGGTTTTATCTCTCAGCTCCATTGATCCTAGATCGATTATTATTTCCTTTAACAATTCTGGCATGAGATCCGTTCCAATTATACAATCTGCGCTTAATCTCCTGATAACTGCTAAATACGTGTTGATTTTCACATTTTTATATTCTATTATCGACCAGATTTTCCCGATGACTGCTACCGATTCTTTGCTGCAAGTTATTACATCCATGTTAGCTTCTTCTATACATGGCCACAATCTTCCGGGTATTTTATCCATTTTTATTGCTGAGATGTTTGCTCCCGTATCAATCATTGCTTTTATTTCTACCCCATTTATTTCTATGGGTACCGTTAATGTTGGTCCAGCTAACGTTTGTAACATAGCTATAGTTCGAGTTTCTGGATCCTGATCCACACTTCTTGATCTTTGGCTGGTTCTTGGTACTAAGTCTGCCCAATTTGGTTCGTATGGTACTGGATAAATATTTCGTAATGTTGTTGATCTTGGTATTGGTACGTGTCTTTCTACTGGCATGTTTCTCTCTACTGATGATGCTGCTTTCTTTAGGCATTCGTATACTGGTGGTGGGATGATTATAATGTCCACTATGTCTTGTCTTTCGATTTTCCCATTGTTTGAGTTGCTCTTGAGTTAGCATCTGTGTTCCTCCTTGGTTTTCGTCATTGTCGCTGTTATCGCTGCTGTCATCTTTGAAGTTTATCCATCGTCTCCAGTTGCTCGTTTTTTTGTCGCTTCATTCTGGTTTTCTCGGCTTCTAATCTCATTATTGCTTTAAATTTTCGTCCAACTTCTTCATCGGTACCATTCATTTTAGTTAGAATTCCTACTAGTCTTTTTATCTTGTGAATATCTTTTGAGTGTCCATGTAATACCATTGTCTTAGCTAAAAACGGTAAGAATCCAATTGCCATTTTCCAGTTGATTTTCCTTTCTCTTTTGTAAATATCGAAACATGCTAACATTTGTGTTATGATTACTCTTACGATTTGAATAATGAGAATTATTCCTAAAATTCCTGCCATCATTTGTCCGAAGATTAAGAATCTTCCCCACATGGCTTTCATCATATTTGCTGTAGCATGTTGAAAATGATCTGGTGATAATAACAGTTCGTAGTTGGGTTTCTCTTCATAGTTGTTACCTCCCGTTATCGTTACAATGTTAGATAGTATGGCTTGCCTTTGTGCTGGGAATAATAAATGTTCTCTGGCTCGTTCCAGATCTTTCGTTTGGTATATCCCACTCTGTGATATATCCACTGGTTTGAATTCTGCTTCGCTGGCCAATTCTGTTAATCCAAATATTCTTGGCGGCGCTACTATTACTCGAGTTGGGAATTGTAACCAACTTCCATCTCTTATTTCGAATAATGGTCCATATACATTACTACAACTGAACATGTTGGTACGAATTTCTCTGGATTTATCATCCTTGTCACTGGCTGAGCGAATCTGATTTTTCCTTTATGCATTATTTCTAATTCATTTATGCATTTATCTCTTGGAATTGTTGAATTCTCTGGCAGTTTCGCAATTGTCTTTTCGCATTTGTACGTATACATAACTTCTCCAACGATTCTTCCAAAATATCCTTCTTGGAGTGGTAGTAGTGGAATTGCGTTATCCGGATTTGTGATTGCCATTGCTAACTTTGTTTTTAATATTTCTCTGTTCAAGATACAATCATTTTTAACTAAATCGTAGTATATTTTCTCTGTTGATGCCAATCCTTTATGATATAGGAAATCCATCTTGTTATTTATATAGAGATATAGTTTCACATCTTTGGGGTCTATTTGCGCTTTTGCGTTCGGTATTGCTGTTCGCGATAAGAATATTCCTTTATAATTTGTACTAGCTACCATTTCGTCACACTTGCTCACCATTCGTCCTTTTATGAATCTCATTCCGGTAGTGGTATCGGTTGATATTACTACTGTTGGCGTGACCTCTGATCCGATAGTTGTGGTAATTGTTGGTTTTCCGATTCTTCCGGTTCTCCGTAATTCGTCCAACGCGCTCTTTTGCGTGTTAGTCTCGGTTTCTCTGTGCACTTGTCCTTGCACTTCATCAAATATTGCACTTTTCAATAAAGTGAGTCTACAAGTTCTGGTATCGGCGTGATATACGATCGTTGACATTCCTGTATTGCATGATCTATCTGTTGCTAGACATTGAGGGTACTTCTTCATTGCTTGCGTGTCTGGATCGAAATATCCTTGGTATTTCTCCAACTTTACTTGATAGCTTTCAATCACTACTACTCCTTTGACTAATTGATTCAATAGGGTATATTCCCCTCCTTGGCATGTTCCGTCTCCAGCCGTTATTCTTCCCGCAGCGTATACTCTGGTAGTTTTTATCTTTCCTTCTTCGGCTGCTACATTCACTCTTCCAGCTATTGAGATGCGTCCTGTCGTGAATCCTTCTTCACATTCGCTCCGCGTTACTGAAACCACTGTTGTTTCCGTTCCAGCTTCTATAATTGTTGAGTGTGAGTGATGTCCGCAATGAAATGCTACAATTTTCCTTGTCACTGAGCATTCTTTAATTTCCGTTTTAATGAAGTCTACCTCTTGATATACGTTATATGATACTGCTGTAGCTGTTGTCTGTAATCTACCGGGATTTGCTGCTTTGCACTCTTCCGTTTCTTTTAGTGAGTATTTATCACCAATCTTTATATTATCACAATCATATACTACAAACGGTTCTACTCCTTTCACGCACATCATCCATATGAGTATTGTAGTGATTATCGTATTCATCCCTTTTCTAGCTGTTTTTGGATCGCTTGCATTAATCGTTGTTTCGAATTCCGTTAATAACTCTTTTAACTTCGCTTGCATCATCTCGGTTTGATCATCTTTACTTACCAGATTTATAAAGGCTTGCCATCCACCTTGAGTCAGGATGAATGGTTCAATTACCTTCCTGATAATATCTGTTATTGCGAATTCATATCCGTTTGGATTGTATCTTGGAGTTCGCTTTCTGTATATCACTATCGTATTGTACATTAGGTAGGCCATTCCTACCAAATATCTGTTTGGGTCATCAGATCGTTTCGTTAAGTGATTTATTATCAACAGTAATTCCTCTGGATCTCTGGTTGTGGTTCGTACTTTGTTGTCCATGATTTTATTTATTATTGGTTTTATTGCTGCCCAAAGCTGTTTCGCTTCTGTTCCGATATTATTAAGTTTCAAATTTCTCTTTATTTCTGGGTTTGCTAATCAAGCATGTCAGTTATCAATCTATTGATCCACTTTGCTCCTTGTTCTTGACCTTTCAGTTTTCCCTGTAACTGCTTCGTTACTTGGCTAAGCTTGTTTAATTTCGTTGTCAATTGATCCATCTGCATTTGTTCTTTAGTTTTCCTTTCTGGAGCTGGTTTATCAATTTTTGGTCGTCCTCTGGATTTCTTTTCCATTGCTGTACCTGTTTCTTTTCGTTTGGGTTGTTCGTCTGTTGTTTCTCTAGATGTTGTAGCTCCTCGTTCATTTATCCAGTTGTCCCATTCGTCTCCTGTTGAGTTTCGGCGTCTTCTCTCTTTCTTTTTATTTTCCTCTTCGGTATCTGGCTCTATAATCTCGACTGGTTGTCTTTGACCACATACTAGCTCATCTGGTTCGTCTGTTATCAGATCATCTTCGTTTTCTGTCATGAACAAATCTCTTGATTCCGGTATTCTCCTGGTTGTTTCTTCGTCCACAATATCATTTAGATCATTCAGTATCTCTTCATCTCCTGTTGTGATGACGATTACTTCATCTGCTGCAGGTGGAACTTCTGGCGTATTTAGACTCTCTTGTCGTCCTATTGGCGTTTTCGTTCTGATTTCTCTTTTGTTCAGTTCTCTGCCCGCGATCTTTGCTACTGTTAATATATTTATTAATCCCAGTTGCATTTGCGTAACTCCAATTTCAAGATCATCATCTAGTGATCGTCCTTCGTATTATAAATGAAATGGCAATTCATATGGTATTCTCTTTTTCACTTCACTCACTTTGGCAGTGATATAAAATTCTCTTTCGATTGGTTCGAAATCTGGCGTCATAATTTTTAAACTATACTTCTCTATCGTTTCGGCTGCCCATTCGGTATGTTTCCATTTTCGGATAATTTCTCGAAATTGCTCTGGGTACCACGCATACATTCTCCGATACTCCTCTATTTCCTTTACAATATTTCGTAGATTCTCTACTCTGTTACAAGAATCGATTATCCATTTTGCTAAATCTGTTACAGTTCGTCTTTGATTCTTGGCTCCGGTTCTCAATATCGCTGCTAACTCTCTACATTTTTGCGTTTCCGTTAATCTTGTTAATCCTTCCTCCACAGGATCGTCTATATCTGTGGGCAAGTATCTTGTTCCTGGAATTCGTTTTTCGAGTACACTGATTCGCGGTCTCGCTTGTTCTTGTTGGACTCGCAATTTCATTTCTCGTTCCGTTTCTACTTCGATTGTGATATATATCGTGTCATCTTTTACGAATTGAGGTGTTACATATTTTTTCACTAGAAATTGTGGTACTCCTCCTGCACATTTTCAGTGGATTTTGGCTTCTGACTTATCATTGATCTTGGGTCTACTCCCAATTTTTCGCTGTGTCGCTCTTCCCATTTTCCGGGTTTAGCGATTGAAATTGTGACTTTTCGATTAAATGGCCACTCTAACTTTCCGTCATATCTGCCTCTTGCTAACAGAAAATACACTGATAGATATTTTCCTTTTCCTACCCATCTCCGTTTGGGTATACTCTCAGTTTCATCCGGTATCCTCCGATCTCTGTATAGAATTGATGACTTGTGATACCGATGATTTTCTCTTCTTCAGCCGATTTTACTTTTTCAGCCCATCCACCTATTTTCCATGTGTATGGGGCTAATCGAACTCTATCATTTATTTCCTCGTCTTCCTCTGGTTGCCATTCCATTTCGTTTATCATTTCCTCTGGTAGATTTTCATATGGTTCATCTTCATATAATTCTAAGGTTGTTTCGTTAGCTGCATCCTCTGGCGCTTCTCCTGGTATATATTTTCTCCATTTTGGTTCGGTTCTCTCCATTTTCCATTTCCACTCTTTTGTCTTTTCGTCATACACTTTTTCCATGGTGTTGATCGGCATCTCGAGTCGTCTATAGGTTGCAATTTTGTGCTTAATTTCGCATCTTGTCTCCATAACTGGTAGATGGTTAGTATTTGGTCCATCTTTCTTTTCATTTCCTCTTGAAATTCTTGGATCTGTTGTTCCCTTTTTGTTGTATTTTTCTCTCTGGTTCATCCATGGCTATGATATTAATGGTTTGTCGTCTTCCCATATACCTAATTCGTATATCGGGGTTCGTTCTCGTGACTTATTGTCGTTTGTGGTACATTATTGCCACGTCTTCTACCATGCATCATCACTACTTTCGATTATTGGCTGTATAATTTCTCGGTTTATCCGTCGGTATAATTCGTGCATTTGACAATCGGGGTCTACTAGTATTTCTTTTATTTCATCATTTGGTAGCTTTATTTTTATCTTTATTGGTTCATCTCCTCTCATATCTCTTTGATGTTCTCCATATTTGGCTATCAACTCATCTGTTCTCTCGTTATCGAATCTCATTATGTCTGTATCCCGTACAGCTTCTACAAATATTTTCATTGAGATCGGTCTCGTTAACGATAATCGGTTAATATATTTTCTAGCCTGGTCTATTGCTTGTTCTGTCATTCTGATCTGGTTTTGTCTCATTATCTTTTGTCTCTCTTTTTCTAATCCAGGTTTTATTTCTTTGGTATACAGTATTTGGATTTTCTGCCATATTTCCGCTGTCGTTTCCTCGGTTTCATTTTTGTTTAATGTTACCACATTTATTCCTTTTGGCCATATTAGAGCATCCGCTAGGTGTATATCTCGCTTTATTTTTCTTCCTTGGTAATATAAAGTTTATTTTTATAACTGGGTCCTAGCTTTTTCACTACCCAATCATACAACTCGTTTGTGCTTTCGCCTTTTGTGGCTATTATCTGTCTCGGTATCTCTGGAAAATCAATAATTACCTGATATTCTTCTCTATCATATTCTTTCAAGTTCTCTTGGTACTTTTTTATCATATCTTTCCATGATGCCGTGAATGTACCATTATCCTGTTGATATCCTTTCGCAATTAGTTTCATTATTCTGCTGTATGCGGTTGTATCTCTGAGATTTAGGAACATTTGGTTTCGATCTACTTCTTCTACAATCTCGTTAATTTCTTTTAATATCTCAGTTTCATCTTCTCTTGGCACGTTTGTTTCCATTTCCTCTAATTCGGATTTTGATTCATCTTTATATGGTTTATTTTCTTCGCATGATTGAAATATTTCTCCACCCAGACTGCTTATTTCACTTTCGTCTTCATCTGTTTGATCGTCTGGTATTCGTCTCAGCATATTGATATGTGGTTGTTCCTCCTCTTTCATTATCTTTGTTGGTCCTTTTGTTTGGAACCATATCTCTTTTATTCTATTCTCGATTTGAGCTTCACTCCACTTGGGCTTTTCTTTTCTGATTCTTGTTTCTATTTTTTGTAGCAGTATCCTCTGGATTCGATTTTTTGTTATTATTGTTCTGATATCTTTTCTTTCCTTGTGACGTTGATGCTTCCTGTTCATCTCTCAATTCTGGCTCTTTCATTTCTTGCGATAGCACTTTCTTTGCCATCACTTCTATTTTTTGATCTAATGCTTGCTCTTGTTCTAGATGTTTCAATGCTCCATCTATTTTTAATATTAGTGCCTTCTTTCTTAGTTCCGCTTTCTCTAGTTTCAGGATTGCTTCTTTTTCTTTTAATTGATCTCCTCCTGTTCTAAAGCTTTTCTTGCTTTATTTTCTCAGTGTACTCTTTGTCTTTGTGTCATAATTTCATTTCGAGTTCGTCTATCTCGTATACTAATGTTTCCTTGTTTTGATCCTCCGTTATCATCATTTCTGCTCGTTTAATCTCTTGGGTTTCTGGTTCATTCGGTTTCTCCATTATCGTTTCTTTTAACTGTCGACGTCTTTGTTTTTCCTCCTCTGCAAATTCTTTGATGGCCTCTATTTTCTCCATCGTATTTAATTCAACTGTTTTCTCGTTATCGTTATCATATTTCTCCCTTCGTTCTCAACACACTGCTCCGCAGTGTGAATTTCATCTGGAATTTCCATTCTCATCATATTGATTCTCTTCGGGGTTTGTTTTCGATTTTCCCATCTTTGCTGGATTTCCTGAGCTTCCTCTGTTTGTAGTCTTTGCCATTCAGCTTGTTGTTGCTCTTGGTATTCTCTGGTTCGCAGCTCTTGAATCTCCTCATTGCTTCTCATTACGTTGATTCGTTGTTGTTGTATATTGGTGGGCATCTGTTGCATCATCTCTTTTAATTCCATGGGCATTCGTTGTAGTGTTTCTCGTAGCATGTCTATTTCTTGCATCACGTTAATTTGTGGATTTCCCATAGAGTTGTTTAGCCTTGATTGGTTTGGTTCTCTTCTTATGTTACATTGCCTTGCGAGGTGTCCTTGTTGACCACAATTGTAACACGCTTTGCTATTAGGTTGTCTACATATTTTCTCAGTATGCCCTCGTTTACCACATATCTGGCAGTTGTAATTTCGGAAACAATTCTCTGACCGATGTCCTATTCTTTGACATGTGGAGCATTTTTCGTTTGCGTTTGGATTGTTCCTGAAATTATTATTATAACTTACTTGGTTATTACCTCTATCCTCCGGATTTCTCGTTGCTGGTGGCTTGAACATCTGCTGTGCTCTTGGAATGAATTGATTCATAGCTGGATTGGTATTGTTGTTTTGATTGTTGGCATTGACTGTTGATGCTGTTGGTTCTGTGGCCAAGACTGCCACTTGATATCCCAGTCCCAGATGGGCTTCACATCTGTTTGCGATTGCTACTGCTTTATCCAATGTTTCTGGTGCCAAACATCCAAGGTTGGCTCGTATGTCTTCTCTTTTGATTCCTCTTATGAAGACGTCTACCATTTTATCTTCGGGCAAATCTGCATCTCCGAAGGCTTCTTTACACAATTTCTTTAATTCACATGCGTACACTGCATTTGATTCGTCTCGTCTTTGCTTTCGATGTAGGAAGTCCAATATCTTCCTGTTCCCCTTTTTCTCGATCCGAATATCTTTATTAAGAACTCTTTAATTTCTGTCCATGTTGTCAATTTTGTTACATCTCTCGCTTCTTCTACAAATACATCTTGTGCGCTCCCTTTCAAATACAAGGTAATCGCTCTTTTACTTTTTGATCTGTCCAGTGACAGATATTTTATACACTTCGAATTCCTTTATAAATGTATCCAATTTGTTGAGGCTGCCGTCAAACGGTTCTCCTCTAAACTTTTCTCTGAATTCTCCTACTGTTGTATTATTGTTATTTATCGTCAGGTTTGGATCCGGAGTCGAAGTCGTGTTGGGATTTATGGAATTCGCCATGTTTGAGTTAATGTTTAAGTTTTTTAATCTCTCTTCCTCGTTTTCTGGTTCTATTATTGGCAACCGGTTTTCTATATCGTTTATTTCGTTTTCCTCGCTGCTGTTGAATTCAACGTCGGTTAATCCGCTATCTGTGCCGGTTCCTGTCGCTGCTGTAATTGATACTCCGGTTTTGGCACTTCTACGTTGCGAACTTTTCTTTCTTCCGCTTTTAATAAACTTTTTTCTCTATTCTCTTGGCTTTTGCTTCTCGTGTGGTTGCTGATGCTATCAATGTTTACGGTTATTCGTCTGCTTGGCTGGTTTTCTCGTTTCTCTTCTCTTGCTTTGGTTGCTTTGAAACTTCTGGTTGCTTATTGCTCGTAACTACTTTGACGTTTATTCCAAATTCTTTTCTACTCGTTTATTCAAGTTTCTTTGTTATCACTTTGCTTTGTCGTTTGCTCTGAAATATTTTCTCCTTTGCTTTGCTTTGCACTTGACTTGGATTGCTTTGTTTGACAATCGATTCCTAAAAATAAATAACACTGTAATATTCTATACTCTATACTAATTTCTCCTCCGTTTACTATACTATATACGTTATCATCCCTTGTTCGCATTTATCGTGGTGGTCTTCTTTATCTGACTCACCCCCCTCATTTTAAGTCTATTTTTAATTATCTATTCTCTAATAATTATCTATTAATCTCGTATCAATTATCTATATAGTCTTATCAGTTATCTATATAGTCGTATCAATTATCTATACCATAATATCAATAATATAAAATCATCATACTCATAATCTCATTCATTCCATTAATTATTTTTCCTATGTCTCCCAAAAATTCGTTACTTAATCCTCAATCGCTGGCGCTTTATGCCCTCTATAATTTCCGTTGGCTCTTCGGCCTTCGGCTTTTAATTCTTTTACTGGTCATCTGTGACCTTAATATCTATCCATAATCATATTTCATCCTTACTCATATCATATCTTGTCTGGCACTCTATGGCCTTTAATATCTAATCATAATCATATCTTATCCGGCACTCTATGGCCTCTAATATCTAATCATAATTATCCGGCACTCTATGGTCTCTAATATCTAATCATAATCATCCGGCACCTATGGCCTCTAGTATCTGATCATAATCATCCGGCACCCTATGGCCTCTAGTATCTGATCATAATCATCCGGCACCCTATGGCCTCTAGTATCTGATCATAATTATCCGGCACTCTATGGCCTCTAATATCTAATCATAATCATCCGGCACCCTATGGCCTCTAGTATCTGATCATAATCATCCGGCATCCTATGGCCTCTAGTATCTGATCATAATCATCCGGCACCTATGGCCTCTATATCTGATCATAATCATCCGGCACCCTATGGCCTCTAGTATCTGATCATATCATCCGGCACCCTATGGTCTATATCTGATCATAATCATTCTGTCATTTCATCTTTACTCATTTCTTATTCGTCTTATTCATATTATCTCTCATTGTTTCATCGACTTGAGCTCATCAGTGACTTTTGGGTATGTTTGAGGCCTCACACTGACTCTCAAGCCATGGCGTCTTTTGGCGCGCATTCTTCCGGTTACGCTTTACTCACCGCCATTCGGATATTTGGTACTCGGTGTGAGATCCGGGTTATTGTACCAAACTCCTCGCTGGGCAATAAAAAACATTCCCTCGTACTCGTGTGGGATCGGGTTGTGTACTCGAGAATATAAAGTATGGAAATGCCTAGACGTTCAATCAAGTTCCAAAAGCGTTTACTTGATTTCCCGAATAGTGAAAGAAAAGGAAGCGATTAAAAGTGGAGCGGAAAATAAACTATCAAATCTCTGCCGCTCTTCCATCAGATTTCTCGGCTCCATTCAGCCGCTCTCATCTGGCTTTAGTAGGACATTTTGAGTATGAACCATTTACCGGTTAGTTCACATCTCACCTACCGTTTGCCCCGATACTCGGTGTGGGATCCGGGTTATTGTACCAACTCCTCGCTGGGCAATAAAAAACATTCCTCGGTACTCGTGTGGATCCGGGTTGTGTACCTCGAAGAATATAAAAGTATGGAAATGCCTAGACGTTCAATCAAGTTCCAAAAGCGGTTTACTTGATTTCCCGAATAGTGAAAAGAAAAGGAAGCGATTAAAAGTGGGAGCGGAAAATAAACTATCAAATCTCTGCCCGCTCCTTCCATCAGATTTCTCGGCTCCATTCAGCCGCTCTCATCTGGCTTAGTAGGACATTTTGAGTATGAACCATTTACCGGTTAGTTCACATCTCACCTACCGTTTGGCCCGATACTCGGTGTGGATCCGGGTTATTGTACCAAACTCCTCGCTGGGCAATAAAAAACATTCCTCGGTACTCGGTGTGGGATCCGGGTTGTGTACCTCGAAGAATATAAAGTATGGAATGCCTAGACGTTCAATCAAGTTCCAAAAGCGGTTTACTTGATTTCCCGAATAGTGAAAAGAAAAGGAAGCGATTAAAAGTGGGAGCGGAAATAAACTATCAAATCTCTGCCCGCTCCTTCCATCAGATTTCTCGGCTCCATTCAGCCGCTCTCATCTGGCTTTAGTAGGACATTTGAGTATGAACATTTACCGGTTAGTTCACATCTCACCTACCGTTTGGCCCCGATACTCGGTGTGGGATCCGGGTTGTTGTATCGAGTTCTCCCAGCGAAAAAAGAATCGTTCGATACTCGTGTGTGATCCGGGTTTTGTATCGAACGGCTCAGCGCCATCAGTCCCTTGGCTGATAACAACCTGAACACGACAGTCCGTAGCTGTCTCTGGTGCCTCACCACCAGCTAGGGAAAAGAAGTCATCTCTAGGTACCTTTAATCAAAACTATTAATTCTGTTCGTGTACACTCTTTCTCTCACCTCTCGGTCTATCTCTTCACTCCCCTTCAAATTTGTGTAATCGCATCAGCAAGCTCCCCAAAAGAGGTGATCAATCTCTCGCCGGTTACTTGCTGACATACGCGACTTGGCCTACCAGTTCCTTTCTCAGTAGGGTTGATCAGGGTTTCCCTTGGGTGAGCGTACTATCATTAGATAGGTCAGGTTAACCATTTTTCCTCGTCCTATCTCAATATAATATCAATAAATATAATATCAATAAAACAAAAAGAAGCATACACTAGGAAACTCGGTTGTCGAAATTTTTCCGTCCAATATTTTGTGTCTCTGTGCATGTGTTTTAATTATTTCCCTAATTCGGCTTTTATGTATTTGGTCTATTACCTTTATTTATCGTTGTCGGGTGGTTTTATTATTTACAAACATTGCATATTTCTTTTATATTCGTCTTATCATCTAATAATAATTCAAGTAATGCATAATACACATTTATTTTATTTCATCATAACAATTCATGGAAAGTAAACCGTTAGTCTTTCCTTTATCTTTCGCTGGCATAACATACAGTGCGACTCTTGTGCGCATCCATGACATAACTCAGGTGTCCGCAAGGTATCACCATTACTCGTGCTTCCTCTGTCTTGCACGCATAACACTCCACATAAGCCTTAGTTTGTTCTTTCATTGTTGTTGCAATCTCGTCTTCGATGTTTTCGACCTTTTTCATTAACTTATTCCATCTCTTCCCAAATTTGGTTATCTCCAATCTCATGGATAGAATTTCATATATTCTTTCGGTTGTTACATCTTCATCAATGTCGATCAATTTTATTAATATGCATGTTCATCGGAGTACAGGTTTGAAATCGTTGCTATATCTCTTTAGCTTGTTTAATTAATTTTTGTTTGTTCATTAGTTCCTCAAGATTATCGTTTTCGATGTCTAAGATACTCTTTAGTTTTTCTATTATTTTTGTTGATTCCATCTAAAATTATTAAATCTCTTTTAATTACCCTTTAAATTTATTTAAATACTAATTAGCTATTCATTCAATTTTTAGTCTTTTAATATATTTGCTTCATTTTATCAACTACTATTTTAATCACTACTCGTTGTAATTTATTCTATTATCGTTGACTTCTCTACTTGGTTCTACTGCTTTCCCCCGTAGTTTATCGTTATTCCCTTACTTACCCCATTTCATTTTATCCCGCATTTTGCCCTTTTAATTATGTGTCGTTTGCTTATGCGTCTTGTGAATGTCGTTGGTATCTTACAAGGGTGTTTTGTCGTCAAGTATTGATGGATGTTGAATGCTTTGACGTTGATATCTATGTAACTTTAACATAATTTCATGTCAGTTTGTTTGCTTGGGTTTTGTACAAGAAGATCATTCAATCCCGGCTGAGCCCCCAAATTTGTATGGTGGGTTACAGGGTTCCGCATCTTGCTTATCCTTCTAGTTGCCCTGGTAACGCCATACAAAATGATACTAATCGCCACTTGGCACCCGTTGCTAGGCAACGTTGGTAATGTGTTCAAGTGGTGGATTGTCCGCAAAAATTGAGTACCATGTGCTAGTACTGTAGTTGCTCGGACAACCCTCGGGTTCACGAGCTGTCGATAGAAGACCTATGCTCGCTTTGCTCTGTCCCTCATGATCATTCAAGATTAGGTTCTTATCTGCCTACGGAGAGATGAAATTAAGATTGAGCAACATGATGCGAATGTTGGCATATAAGTATATCAACGTAACAAATTAAATTAAAACACGACTACTCTATTTATTTAACAACGCGCACAATGTTCGCAGGTTAATGATTTTGAAGCTGGATTGCTCGACGTCGGGCCCGTTCCTTACGTCCGGTCGACGATTGTTTACTGGAAGGGTAGATTGTTCCACTGGTTGGGTGTTCTTCTGCGGCATCTGGGTTGGGGCGAAGACGAGCGGATATGTTACCGCTTCCCCTTCCCGGCAGACTGCTAGGGCGACTTCGAGTCCCCGAATTTGGGTGCGCAGGCTCTGGTTGAGCTGCCGCTCCTCTGCCCAGCCTTTCTGTGCTGCGGTCAGGCGGTGGTACAGTGTTTTTACCTTTTCTGGTTCCCTCCAGGTGGCTTTAATCTGTTGTATTTCGCGGGTGAGTTGAATAATTTGCGTGTGTAATTCCGCGTTTGTCTGTCTCACGTGGTTCAATTCAGATTGTAAGATTTGTAAGGAAGACATTACTACAATCAAATAGATGATGTTAATTTATTATTGATCAAGTTATATAATTGTTTATTTCATTAAACAAACACGAATAACTCTAGCTATAAGAAAAAGAAATAACACGTAATCTTCTAATATTTTCAATCAGTTACTACATAAAGTCTGTCGTTGTTGGTTTACTCGTCCGGACAATATCTCTTCAGGCTCCGTTTGAGAGCCTCAACGGTGTAGGGTCTTCTGGTGTCTCGAACTGGGTGAGGTGGATAGGCGACTGCAATCCGCCCGGCAAGGATGTCTTCCACCACGTTCGCAAGATACATCCTTGCCTTAAACCACCTGTAAATCTACCTGCTCCTGCACCCTTTCCCATTGGGTGAGGAGCTCCTGTGCGTGCAGGTAGGTCTCCGCAGCTGGATATTGCCGTTCCGAGAGACATGATAGTTGTAACTGGTTGAGTATCCTCGTGGTCGGCGGGACTCCTGTCTGTTCCTGTCTGGCGGTCTCTCGACGGGTAGTTCGTTTGGCGACATGTCTAAACATTACTGTTATTAGGTTCGATTGATTTACTATTCTAAGTTATTAGCAAGCAGATTGTGTCTATGTTACTAGTAAGGGTGTTATACAAATTAATCCTATTGATTTCTATTAGCGTCACTTTCCGTCGTAACTTTGTGAAACGGGTGAGCGGTTTATCTACAAGTTTTACCGACCTGGCTCTTGGGTGTACTTCCTCATGGGTGATATATAATTAATCACATGGATGAGATAACCTGCTGTTTAACTTATTTGATATATGCATCTTACATTAAGATTTTTTCATGTAGGCGGATACTCGTACATTGACTTAAGGGAATTTGTACATTGACTTAAAGTTTGTCTACTAACTTTAATTACCGTTGTTCGAACTTTAAGATTAGGCCGGATGTTGATCCGAGATAACTTGGTCGCGTGTGGGTGTATCCTGGTGGGCGAATGATTTCCGGCGGATTTTACCATTACAACTTAAGCGGTTGACTAAAGGTGATTTACGTTGTTTACATCCGGTGATTGTATTATTCGTGTCATATTTTCAGAATTACTGGTCAAATGTTCGCCTACACTCGATTATCTCGATTTCCGGTAAGTTATTTCGTTGACTAGTTTAAATGTACTTTATTAGCAAATTTTAGGAAGACTTCTACGCTTACCGAGTTTTTCTAAATAGATGCGATACCCTTCTGTTGGAATAACTTCGCTATGTGGAATTTAATGTGATATTAATATAAATTCACTCTTGTCTTAAACTTTGATTTTTCCAATTTTACTAATTTAATTTACGTAATAATTCGTTCATTTTACTGCTACTTAATTTACTGTACATCCTGAATTTATGATAATTAGAAACCTATTTTATAAATTTATAAACTATTCTAGTTCTAATTAAGAGATTGTATTATCAGTAATAAATATCGACATCTGTTATTCCAGTTTCTAATAGTCTTCCCTAAGGCTATATGGATCAACTATTACTTTAGCCCACAAAGTTATTTTAATGCTAATAGTTTTAAATCCGTGCATCCAGTTTTACTTTAATTTACATCGAAAATTACTTGATTTTTACTAAAGAAACTGTCTTACGGTTATTCAATCCATCTGTAATTCTAATCTTTAATCCTCTAATCCAGGTTCATTAAGGAGCTTATATCATTTATTCTTATTTGATACTTTACTTTACCAAAACTAGTTTACGTGGGTTTTACTCAATAATTATCTGAACTAATTTAATCATTTTTATTGTTACCAATAAATTGATTCAATTTAATCAACGATATTTTTATTCTTGTTCATTTTAATTTTAATCGATGATTTAATCTAACGCTTGATTTTTCTCAATCACTTCCTCAATTTTATCAAAATGAATTATTAGTGAACTACGTGTCGTTACATCAATTTGAATCAGTAATTTGATTAAGGGATTCCATACTTTTATTCGAGAATCATTTTACTTTTAATTGATACATATCTTTATTTGAAATCAATGAATTCGATTCTTAATTGCTTTCATTTCTATCGGGGGTTGATTAGATCAATACATTACTCGTTCTTACTCAAAGATCAGATTACTTTTATTGAAATGAATTATAATAATTTAATTGATGAAATCATTTGTCATTACCCTAATCAATAATTTACGAGCATTTAAATTATCTTTACCCAATATTTACTTTAATTTTTAGCCATAAAACACTTTACTTTTACACTCAATGGTTATTTTAATTTTTATCAATAATCTCAAATTAATCGAATTCAATGATTCCCAATAAATTTTATTTATTTCAAAATGTTAATCCAAATAGTTATAACAACGATTTCAGTTAATTCAACCCAAGTACCCTTTCCCTTTAATAGGCCTTAGACGCATATTGTGTTCATATTATATTTATTGAGTGCCCACTGGACTACTCGGTGTGATAATTTTAAGCCGTATGTAACATAATTTTAGGTCGATTTTACAGAACCGAGAAACGAGGAAGCAGCCAGAGACTTCTTCCTTATTTCTCGCTTCAGCTATAGGGATAATATTGACGTTACGACCGCTGCGTTGCGCACGCTGAGTCTTCACGGGTACATATCATTGGCGATTTTCCACGCACTTACATGCCTCTGTACTATGTAGATTTTATTTACTTGCGTTATGTGTCGGCTGTGGGCCGGAAAAATTTCGACATTTTAATTTGGTTTTTAAAAAAAAAATATATATCAAACAATTTATACATATTAATAATATTTATTAGTTAGGACAAAATAACAGAATTACCCTTCATAACCATTCCAAAAATTTTCATACAATAGCATAAAATATCATAACAGAAAGCATAAATGCCTCTCTCCCCACGTCGCCGTCAAGCAGAGCTCTACAGAGATGCTATGAACGTGACGTGGAAAGAGGGCTCCAACATAAATATTTCTCACCTAAAATCAGTTGAATTAGTTCAAATAGCTTGAAAATAAGGTTTTAAAATAGTTTCACAACGATTTGAAAATAAGATTTACAAACGATTTCAAATGGTTTGAAAAATGGTTTCAAAATGGTTCTAAAATGGTTAGTTTTCAAAAATGGTTAAGTTAAATGTGAAAATGGATCAGTATATATACCTATTTGTATGACGTGTGAAATTTGATGCAGTAAAACAAAATTCGACCTTGTTATTTTCTAGCAAATTCTATTTTTTTAGTTTTAATATTTTTTGATTTATTTTTATAATTTTTTATTTAAAATTTTTATTGAATTATTGCTAATTCAATTTTTCGATTTAAATTTCATTTTAATGAACTTTTATTAATTTTTCTAATTTTGTCGAATTTGTTGTGTTTTCTTGTTATATTTGTATAGGTATCGTGCGGATCTTGGTGCATTTTGTTAATATTTTAATTTATTTTTATGTTTATTATTTTATATTTAATTCTTTTATTTCTCAGATTTTATATGGTTTAATTGGTGTTTCAATAGGTTTATTTAAATTGCATGTTGTATTTGCGTGTGTGTTTCTGATCCATTTAAACACTCTTCAAGGCCATTTACGTTCTGGCCCAACACATATTTAGAAAAACATATTAAACTTGCTGGTGAATGTAGTATTGAAATATTTTGTTTTGAACTGGAAAGTTTTAATCAAGAATTTGAGAAACGATTTGCAAATCTTAATAATCTTAAACCGATTTTTGAATTTATTTCATTTTCATTTTGAAGAAATCGATAACGAGAATATTTGAATTTTTTGGTTCCACTTAGCTATGTGAAGCAGGGTTTTCCCAAATGAAAAACATAAAATCACAACTTATGAGTTCTCTGACTGATGATCACTTAATGGCATCTATTTGATTGTACATCAGTGATTACAAACCTAATTTTACAAGACTCGTTGATAAAATGGAATGTCACACATCTACATCAAAAAATTAATACAAAATTTTTATAGTGATGTCCAATAATAAATATTTAAAACATTGTTTTAATATTCAGAATTAAGTATACGTTTTAGATTTTAATAAAATTTAGTAGAAATTATATTATGACTTTTGAAGAGATTGTAACTGGCGACCCCGCCGAAAAAATAGAACCAATTCACGCAGTAATAAGAATTCAGCATCGGAACCAGATTATGGAATCTTTGCCTAAACAGGCGAAAAGCATTTTAAATTTTAATGTCAGAAGATTCGATGGTCGAAGCATGATGGAAGCAGAGCAATAGCTGAAGGACATTGAAGATTGGATGCTCCTTAATGATTTGAATTTAGTAAGTATTTTTGACTTATTATTGTCTGAAGAGGCGTCTATCATTTGGAAAGAATTTAAAGATATCTTCACGAATAGTGAAAATGCTCGTGAATGGTTTAACTACACATTTACAAAAAAAGAAATCCATTATGGATAAAATTTGTGAATTATCATCAGTTAGACAAAATCACGATGAAAGATTTTCTACAATTGAAATTCGAGTAAAGAAACTCGTTGACGAAGTTTATGACTATGGAATTTCAAAAGTAAACATCGTCAAACTGATTTTATGCAACAGAGTTCGGAACGATCGTTTGAAAGAAAATATATCGACAAAGGCCAACATTACAAGAGAAGAAATTAGAAATTTAGCTAAGGTATATGAATCGCGAGAAGGTTACGATACGAAAGAATTATCTGGAGAAGTCCAAGCAGTAGTTAAATCGATTTATGCAAACGTTACTCAAGATAAATAGAAGCAATGAATTCAAAAATCTTTTAATAACAGAATTTACCCAAAATAGAAGTGAAAGAAACGAAAGACAATTTGATAATGTCAAACCCGTGGCAGAACAATATAATGAGAGGACAACTACGGAGCGTAGACCACCACCTTTAGTTTCAATGAAACATATCGCACGGAAGATTTATAATGGATGTTGTGGTTTACCAGAACCAGTAGAAGAAAGGCTAAAACCTGGTCAATGCTTTTGTTGTGGACAAAATGACCATATGCGATTTGAATGCCCATTGAAGGACAAATGATTAATATGCGGTAAGGAAGATCATTCATTTAGAAGTTGCAATTTGTTAGTTAAATCACAAAATAATACATAAAAACTAGAACGAAGAGTTTATTGTATACATGAAGAAAACGATGATAGATCAGATGAATTGATAGAACCACTCATTCATAATGTTGAGATGAAAAAAACCAAGAAGACACTGTTGCTTACATTTCGTCAGTAGTGTCGAGACAGTAGATGCGTTTCAAAAACGAAATGTTGAAAAGAAGGATGTGATGTTTAAGAAGGATGATGACAGAAAGTGGAGTATGATGGAAATAAATTGATTTCATGTAGAGATGATATGGGATTCAGGAGCTTCAATCAGTATGGTGAGTGAGAAATGTTGGAAATTGATTAGTAGTCCAATTTTGATGGACAGCAGAATACTGTGGAGTGGAGTATTTTCAAAAGAAGACGAGAAACCTCTTTGAAGTGTTAAAATCGTTTCAAAATGGAACAAAAAATTTCGAGAATTGAATGTTATTATTGTTAGGAAAAGTCATCTAGATTTCATAGGAGGAGTAGACACCGTGAAAATATTTGGCATGGAGCTTAAGAAAGTCAATAATATTGAATCCTCGTTAGTTAACAAGAGATTTACAGATTCCGATCGGTTAAAAATTACGTTATTGACACTCAAGTTCGACAAGAATTCAAAGTTGAGCACTTTAATATCTAAGTTAAGCAACATTTTTATGGCATCCATATTTGACTTAGATCATTCAAAAGTAATAACATATGAAATAAAGTTTTCGGGTTCTCCAAGTTTATAAAACCACCGAAGACAACCCATGCATTTAAAAGGCAAAGTAGAAGAGTTAGTACAAAATTTATTAGAAGATGGGGTCGTGAGGAAATGTCAAGAACCGTAAAACAAACCATTAGTAATAGTTGAGAAACCAGATGGCTCTATAAGAATGTGTCTAGATTTTAGGTTGTTAAATTCGGTTACAGAAAAGTTTTCATTTCCTATGCCAGACATGGAATTATTATTGGATTGTTTATGTAAGTCAAAGATATTTTTTTCCATTGACTTAGGACAGGCCTATTATCAAGTAGAGTTGAATGAAAATCAATAATTTTCAATCATCAAATCTCATTTCACGTAATTTAAGATCAAATCTGACAAAACTGCCAAAACCCATCGAGGTTTCGATTTTTCACTGTATTGCTAAAAGCACCGAGCATGAAAAGAATGAATATTTTACAATCATTTCCAAATTTCGTTATTTATGTTTACTTGATATCATACTTAAATTTATCAAAGGCACGAATAAATTCAATAGATCTAAACAACCTGTATTGAAAAATAACAAAAGAAACCTTTGTTATCGCTAGTAAATTCAAGAAATCGGAAAATGATCAGAAAATTCATTTAAAAACAACAAAGATAGTTTACTGCTGTATTAATACTATTCGATGCTATAATATTTAACTCTTGAGTAAACAAAATTTATTTAAATTCTAGGTGTATAATAATAATTAGAAATTTAATAATAATCTTTCTAATTATTATTATTAAAACCATATTTTTTGTTGAGACATTCTCTAATAATTCGACATCGAAAAAAGAAATTCAAACAGCATCATTCATAAAAACTGCATTCATATAATATAAAATTTTAAACATTTGTTTTTTAAATTAAAAATACTTTATATAAATAATCAGATATTTTTTCAATATATACTATTAAATTTTTAAATTAGTTTTATGATTTTTAATTTTTCTCCTCACCATTACCATTGGCATTATCATTACATGGTGGAGCTGGTTTATTAAGACAACCTAGATAATAAACAATGGATCAATCATTGCCTAATTTAAATTTAAAGTTTAAGTTTTTTGTTGTAATGAAGAATCCAATGGACGAATCCGGTTTTAGTGGAGTCGAAATGTTATAGAAAAGAGTCCTGAATTAGAAAGAAGAAACAAAATGGATTACTGGGATAGCTAGCATGTAGTTTAAACGAGCCTATTTTGAAAAGATTTCAAACAAGAGCATAAAATATATTCGTTATTGATGATTTATGGCAAATAGATTTGATGGAAATGAACCTATAGTCAAAAATTAATAAGAGGAGCAAATGTGTATTGATGTTTCCAGTCAATTTGCGAGAGATATTTCTATCAAGTCAAAATATGGTGATGAAATGTCTCAATCTATTAAAACTTTGTTCAAAGATGGTCACCTGAATAATTTGCTAACAGATTTAGATAAGGAATTTTACAAAAGTAAAATGAAATAAATTTTTAATTAAATAAACCATTATATTATACATTCACTATATGAAGCTTCTCACGTCAAAAGATTTAATCGAACATTAAGAGATAGACTGGAACAATATTTTGTGTATCAAGGGAAAAAATATGCATAAATGTTTTACAGAAAATAATACATAGTTATAATCATTCATCACACCGAGGTTTAAATGGACTGAGACAAATGTGAGTAAAAAGAGTAAATATGAACGAGTCAGAGAAAATGAGGTTGAAGCAGCTAGTTTGATGAAGAATGTCATCCACTCTTTTGGTAAACTAGAAAACTATGGATTATATTTACTTTTGGATTTAAAGGTTTTAAGAAATTTACATTCTTTATCAAGAATTATGTCATAGATTAGAATAATTTCAATTTTTTAAATTACAATATTATCTTTAATTATAATGTTTTCGATAATTGTAATATTGTTTCAACTACTTTTTAATAAAGAGACCCTAATTTAAAATGAGTACAAAACCTGCTATGTCAGCTCCTGAATCCAAAGGTTTACCAGAATATTAGTAGTCTTGGCAACACGGCTCACCTTTTACTGGTAGCCGTCCATTGGAATACATGTCAAACGGAATTTCTATGGGTATTCAATAATAAAATATTCTTATGTGTGTATCTAATGGAACGCCTTTTGAAAGTAGTCACGATTTAATTTTTTCTTACGCATCAGGTACCCAGCAATATTAAAATAAATGGATGCTCACACAGCTTTTTGATGTTATAAATTTTAAGCCCTACATTAACAATACTTGCTTAAATTACTTTACGATAACGTCATCAAAAGTTGTTTTTAACTTCCTTATTTTGAAATAATTGGTAGGTTACTGGGTGGCGATATTTAAACTATATGGTTATTACCCAGACAACCCCATATAAACGTTCTTTCGCTTACCACTCGGCACCCGCTGCTAAGCAACGTTGGAACTGTGTTCGAGTGGATAGATCATCCGCAAAAAGTGAGCGCTATCACTAATGCTATAATTGACCGAACGATCTCTGGGTCCAACAAGCTGTCTATAGAAGACCTGATCTCGCTTTCGATTCTTTGGGTCCCCTTATTCTCTTATCTCTTCGGAGGGTTACTTCACGGGGTTCGACTCCATACAATCATCAAAATCAAATGACAACAAGACATGTATATTACGATCGCAACAATACATTTAGGAGTGTCAATCAGGTGTTGGCAGAGATTCGAGCGGCTCGGCGTTTAGCATGCTCTTTACGTCCGGGTCGATAACCGCTAGACTTCGGTGTAGTCTTTGGACCTGTTGTTGTCTCTCGGTAGGCCAGTTGGGCAGGGGCAAAGACGAAGGGATATGTCACCGCCGCTCCTTCTTGGCAGGCTGACAATGCTACTTCTAGCCCCTTTATCTGGGTCCTCAGACTTTGATTTAATTGCCTCTCTTCCGTCCAGCCCTTTTGTGCTGCTGTGAGCCTTTGATAAAGCAACTTTGCTTTCTTTGGTTCTATCCAGGCTGCCTTTGTTTGCTGGATTTCTTTTGACAACTGGACGATTTGCTCGTTGGAATTTTTGTTAATTTTTTGGGCGTGCTCCAATTCCTTCTGCAGAATTTTCAGTGATTCCATATCTGTAAACAATGAAATTAACTTTGGTCTACAAGTCTTAAGTTATTTAATTGATCATACAAGTATTAATATTATTGAACCGATTTGGAAAAATGAAAAAATGGAAAAAATCAACTAATTATTTATTCAAAATTTAATTTTAATTTCACTAAATTTTATCGTGAATTTTCGTAGTCGGTAATCGAGTCGTTATTGAAAATGAGGGGTTCGGTGATTCCCATCATCGCGTTCTTCAGAGGCCGGCTGAGCATAAGGGCGCTCCCGATATACAAAGATGGGTTTCTCTGTCCTTCTCCTGTGGCTGGAAAGGGTCCTCTGGGGCACAGCAACATTGAGGTTCGGAGAATTCACATTCAAACGCTCATCCACACGGTTGAAAAAGGAGTGGGGCGATAGTGCTAGTTGTCAGTACTCGCAATTAGACCGGTGACAATATCCTCCTCCACGTTCGCGAGATATAGTCTGGCTCTGGCTACCTGAAGGTCGGTCCGGCGCTGTTGATCCTCGAGACGGGCGAGGAGGAACACCGCATGTTCGCGAATTTCCTGGGCAGGGGTTCGGCCCGATTCTCGCTTTATTGTCACGAATGGCAGCTCAACGTCGTTTACTTGCCGTAGCACATCCGATCGGAATTTTCTTTGCTGGGGCACGGTGAAGCCCGCATTCCACATGGCCTGTCGCTATCGATCAGCGGCCTGTGCGGGAAGTCGAATAATGGCTCTCGATTCTCCTAAACAAGATTCGATTAACTTAATCATTCAAATCCTCTGGGCTAGTAAATATCAGGTTCTTCGCCTTAAATTCCTTAAGTTTTGTTTTTACGGTTCTATTCATCGATACCACCTACGTAGATCGTCTTAATGACACATTTATATGCACCTGAATTACCATGCCTTATTTAACATTATTTACCTATGACATGTTATGGCCGTCCGTTGTCACTACCAAACTTGTTAAGGGGAAAAAATAAAACAAAAAAAATCCAAACTCTGCTTACCGGATTAACATTTATGGAACTATTCGTTAGGCAAATTTCAAATGGAAGATAGTTCATCGTGGGGCAAATGAAGTTCATGATATCACTTGTTCAGTGGAATCAAAGTCAGAAAAGCGTAATAATTCATCGGGTAATAATTAGCGTTCAAGAAAAAATAAAAAAATATATACTTACTAAGTCAATCAAAATTCGTTTGTCGAATAGTAATTAATATTCGCAAAAACACTTACTAGGTGAAATTAAAATCATGATTTCGTCTATCGAATAATATTTAAGCTTCGTAGAAATACTTATTGCGTGAAATCAAAAATTCATCTATCGAGTAGTACTCAATGCTCAAAAAATTACTTATTAAATTAAAAATCAAAATTCATGATCAATGTTCAAAAAAAAAATATCTATTAAATGGAATTAAGAATCAAAATTCATGATGAAATCAAAAAATCAAAATTCCGAATCAATGTTCATAAAAATAATTATTAAAATCCAAATTCATAATCAACGTTCATAAAAATAATTATTAAAAATCAAAATTCATAATCAATGTTCATAAAAATAATCAGTAGATGAAATTAAGAATCAAATAATAATTACAAAAAAAAATAAATCAACTTAATTTAATATATTCTTGGTATTTAGTTTAGTAATAACCTAGGTTTGGAGAGGTCATCGAACTTAATGAAACATTACATCAAACAATAAGGGTTTTTAATCACAGTACTCCAACGCATCATTTTTAAAATTTAAACGTAGCTTGAACTTATCCCGGCGCTGAGATGATCCATCACTGGTGGATCGCGAGAAATCAAAATATCTCGGAGAAATTTTCATATTACCGGCTATCGTCGGTGGAAATAAATAGAACGTCAGTTACGCTTTCGACTGGTTCCATGGCATAGTAACTACAAATCGAGGTTTTGCGTAGTAAAATAACTCAGATGAAGTCCTACATTTCTCAGTATTGCGCTCTGGATTTGGTAATTCATGATGGCTATCGGCGTTCCTAGCACTGGGGTCGATGCGGCAAACTTCCTAACAGGTGCTCTAATGGATTAATGTCGAAATTCACAAAATTAAAATTTACCCAAAATTTGAGATTCTGGATCCGGTGCTGTGTCCTCGCCTGGTATCCGGGTCGTCGTACTCTTATCGATGTAATTCAGTTGGCGATACATTTCGAAAAAATTTTGAAACTTAACTGTCGATCTGAATCATCAGGATTTCTTATGTAGTGGTGGGTTACTGGGTTTCGCTAGTTGTTTAAAACCATCTCATTGTTGTCCCGGTAACGCCATATAAATATCACTTTGACTACCACTCGGCACCCGTTGCTAGGCAACGTTGGAAATTTGTTCGAGTGGGTGGATTGTCCGCAAAAAGTGAGAATTACTACTAATACTGTAATTGCTCGGACAACCCTCGGGTTCAACGAGCTGTCGATGGAAGACCTATGCTCGCTTTATAATTTCCCCTGCGTGAGAGAGTTCAAGATCAGACTCATGTTGATCGGTAGAAATAGAACGATGTTCTGGTGACGCGGTGCGAATACTCACGACTTTTCGGTGACAATTCCCTGTTATTTACATCTCGCAACATATTATATTGATTTTTGTTTACTAATCGTTACAATTTTATTCAATAAAACATGAAAACGAAATACAATAGACAATATCTGCAAGTTAGTTCAGTGCCTAAAACGGTATTGGACCATTTAGTTCAATTGGCTTGTTAGGCGTGCAGCTCTGCGTCGGGCGCGTTCTTTGCGTCCTGGTCGGTGATTGCTCGGCGGCACTGCCGATGGAGTCGCTGCTAGTGTGGAATTGCTGACCGAATTCCGGTACGCCAACTGAGATGGGGCGAAGATGAGCGGGTAAGTTACCGCCTCCCCTTCACGACTGGCTGCCAGGGCGACTTCCAATCCCCTGATTTGCGTCCGGAGATTCTGATTGAGTTGGCGCTCCTCAGCCCAACCATTTTGGGCGGCTGTGAGGCGTTGGTGGATGGATTTGAGCTTTGCCGGATCCACCCAGGTAGATTTCACCTGCTGAACTTCCTTGGTGAGCTGGATTATCTGCTCGTATAAAGATTTATTGGCTTGCTGGGCTCGGGATAATTCCGTTTGTAATAGTTGGGCGGGTTCCATGACTAATAAAAATAAAATTAATAAAAAGGGGTGATTCACAATGAGGGCGGAATCGCGTTATGTTAGATTTATTTCAAACAAATAAATAAAATTATTTAATAATAACAGAATTCTAGTCAAGCGAAAAAACAAAACAAAGAAAAATTCACAAATTTAGTTTAATTATCAACAATCAAATCAAAATACTAAAAGAACACAATTGTTTTTAAATCGTCACGAATCGAGATTCGGTTTATGCCCCTTCATGGAAATCTGTTCGCTACCCACTCCTCGGGTGTATAGCCTGAGATCGACATAGTCGGTCTCTTTGTGTTGCGGGCTCGGGCCACAGTGTTTTGTGGGGTCTGGACCGGGAAGATTTGTTGGGGATGCCAGTAGATGTCGGCGATCTGACCCGCCAGCAAATCCTCTTCTACATTCGCCAGGTGCTGGCGAGCTCGGATCACCTGTAGATCCACGTCGCGCTGGTGTGCTTCCAGATTTTCTAATCGCTGCCGGGCCTGCCGATAGATCTCTTCGGTCGGGTCCCCAGATTGTTCCTATCAAGAAACTTCGACGGGGGAAACTCAGGGCATTTCTCCTGTCTGTATTGAGCCCAAGCCCATCTCCATCGATCTGCAAGGGAAATTGGTAGGTGATTCATTGGACTAACTAGAAAAAAAATAATAAAATCATTAGTGGCAGATACCAAACCTCAAATAGATGGTCGGCATTTCAACAATCTCCACCATTTTAGTCAGGGTTAGTACAAGGGAATCGAATTAGGGTCGTTTGGATATTAACATAATTCCTGCATCTAGGGAACGGTGAGTCGGGGTGTTAGCGTAAGAGTTTACTTGCTTTACAAAAGAAAAATAAATGGGTTTGACTATGATTTTAATTGATCATTATATTTATAAAGAAAATTATAAATTTATGCATTCATAGGATAGTTATAATTTCCACTGTGTTATTCCATGTGATCATCATTATGGTTTGTATCATATTATTACTATCTCATTTTATCAAAAAAAATTAATTCCTACATTTACGAGATAATTCTATTCCATTTATTAAAGAGATTATCCACTTTCTACATTATTTTATCACTAAACTGATTATGGGTTTTGCTATGTTATTACGTTTATGATTATCAGAAAATGATTTTTATTTTTCCCTATTATATTTATTAATATGATTATCAAAATGATTATGATTTTTACTATTATACTTGTTATTATGGCTATCAAAATTGATTATGATTTTTACTATTATATTTATTATTATGACTATCAAAATTGATTATGATTTTTACTATTATATTTATTATTATGACTATCAAAATTGATTATGAATTTTACTATTATATTTATTAATTTTGTCAATCTAATTGTATAATCTTACTTTCCGTGGTCATTCCCGATGCTGCGGCTGCTTCCTCGTCGGGCATTTTGGCTGGAAATTCCAAGTTGTCGGTCATGATTGGCATAAAATAAATTTTTATCTGAATGGATTAGCTGGTTTGTGGTTAATATCGATTGAAATTTTTTGCGTGGGCGTCGACATCCGGTTGGTTGAATCAATTGGACGGAATTCGGACGATGGATAAATAATTAAATTGTCGATATCCGTTCGATTTTGTTCAATTAGATTTATTACCTATTCGGATTTTTGGGCATTCGACGTTAGTAATTTTGTAAGTTTTATTTTATTTCTTTGGGTGATAACGGCGGAAACCTCACTCGTCTCATCGTCAACTTCACGATGTCACGGTGGGTGTTCCCACGTTAACTCCAATCTACTTCTAATTTATTGAACTTTACTTTATTTAATATATTTATATTTTTATTTAACGTTCAACATACTTGCCTTTTCAGGAATATTTTAGCTCATTCCTTTTACGATTTAATAGATGAAATCGTCGCGTTAGAAAAGTCGTGATTATTCTCGTCCCTCAATCTTGGAGTCTCAAATTTGCTTATCAATGGAATAATGGATTCATTTACGTTACGGAATATCGTACATGGGTCTGAGTTGGTGATTACAAATCAGGAACTTGTTGGGTATTCAAATCAATATTAACCGCCTCATTTTTCAGGGAATGAATATCAATGGACGAGTTTCGTAAGTTTGTTTGTTGATGCTACGGAGAAATGATGGTGGATAAAACAGTTGGGTCAGTTGATTTAAGAATTCGAGTAGGTTGGGGATCTGCTTTATGATACAATTTTATCCTATATATTTTGATTTAGTTGTTAATTTAGGCTGATTTGGTTTAAACGGGATCTATGTTAATTTATGGCCGACATTTTGTTTTTAATCAAAAATTATAAAAGGAGATGTCTCTGATAGTTGTATGGATTTATATCAGAATAAACTCTTTATTTTGTTAGGGTATGTAATTTAATAAATAATAATTTAGAAATTCTCATTTTAGTGTAATTTGAGTTTATTAAGTTAATTCATAGCAATAATTTCATGTTAATTTTTTTTCCGTGCCCTTCCCCTTTAATAAGCCTTAGGCGCACATTGTGTTCATATTATATTTAATGAGTGCCCACTGGACTACTCGATATGATGATTTTGAGCCGTGTGTAAAATAATTTAGGTCGAATTTAAAGAAAACGAGAAACGAGGAAGAAGCCAAAGACCTCTTCCTTATTTCTCCTTTCTTCTATACGGGATGATATTGACATTCCAATCCCTGCGTTCTGCACGCCGGGTCTTCACAGGCACAGATCATAGGCGATATTCCACGCACTTACACGAATCTGATTTGTATGTTGATTTTACTGACTTGTGATGTGTCTTGGCTGTGGGCCGGAAAAATTTCGACAAAATTTAATAATTATTTTTATAAAAACAAGTTAATTTTGTGCATTATAAATATTTATTAAATATATTAAAAAAAATACAACAAATTACTTGACCAAAAAATTCATCATTCCAAATAACATAAAAATACTTCTCCCCCCACGCCGACATCCAAGCAGAGCTCTACCGAGGTTGCGAGGACGGGACGTGGAGAGAGAGTTTCCAAAATAAAATTTCTGCTCACCTAAAATTGAACTTAAATAGATTTTTAAAACTAAATTCAAAATTCTCAAAATTGGTTTCAAAATGGTTTTTTTGGTTAAATTTTATGTGAAAATGTATCGGTATTTATACCTATTTTCTGTCCCTAACCTCGCGTGTTAATTTTGATTTATTAAAACAAAATTCGACCTTGTTATTTTCTAGTGTATTCTAATCTTTATTTTTATTATTTTTTAATTTATTTTGACAATTTTTTATTTAGAATTTTTATTGAATTATTTTTAATTCAATTCTTTGATTTAAATTTCATTTTCATGAAATTTTATTGATTTATCAAATTTAGGTCGAATTTGTTGGGTTTTCATGTTACGTTTGTGTTTGTATCGTGCGGATCTTGTTGCATTTTGTTATTATTTTATTTTATTTTTATGTTTATTATTTTATATGTAATTCTCTTTTTTCTCATATTTGATAGGGTTTAATTGATGTTTTAATAGGTTTGAGTTTAAATTTGCATGTTATGTTTGCATGTGTGTTACCGATCCATTTAAACATTTTCCAAGGCCGTATGTGTTCTGGCCCAACAGTAGTCTGGCGGCGATGTGTGCCTACTGGTGTGAGATTACATTAATCTGGTTGACATTGCTTCAAGTGAATTTGCTGACTGGGCGTGTGGGTCTGCCGGTGTAGCCATTGATGGAAGACACACTCTCCCGCTGATATTATCGCTCAATTGTCGATGCGTCGTGTGTGGATAAATTCGAGAATTATTGATCGTGACATTCTCGTAAAATGTCATGTTCTATATTCATTTCGGAAATTCAGCATTTTCATTCGTATCCGACCATTCTATATTGGATGGGTGTAAAATTGGTTCGGATTTATTTCGCTATTTGTTAATGGCAATCCTTCTCTGCAATGGTTATTTATTTCCGTGGTAAGTTTTTTCTTCGTTATATGCAAATATATAAAATTATCTATTTCTTGTTGTCACGTTGGTGGCCAAACAATTAAAATGATTTCTGGAGATCGTCTTAATATGGTGGTGGAGTGCGTTCGGGGGTCGTGGTTATTCGGATCTGGCAATTTGGGTTACTTCGAACTTCTGGTCAAATGGGCCTGAGACTCATTCCGGCCTCAAATCAAAACGAAGTTGATCCGCTAGGTATTCTCGCGCTCAGAAAAATGTGTTGGAATTTGACTCGCCTATCGTAAATATCCTGTTGTTGTATTGTTTAATTGATTGTTCATATGATGGGTAAAGTATTGACTTCATTTTCTTTTACATGTTTTACGTTTTATTATTTTATTTCGTCTGGGGGATGGTGAAGAATTTCTTTGGGAATTAGTTTTTGCTCCAGGAGTAGAGTTAATTTTGTTATACTCACTATTAGTTCTCGATTTTTAATATTTTCGCAGGGTGTTTATATTTTTATATTTTAATTCAGGTGGTAAATGCGTTTAGTATTGATTGAAGTTTTGGAACCCAATATCGTTTAATCCGAGCGTCTCAAACTTGATTTACTCTTGGTTTCTGAGGACTTCATTTTTCGGCATGAATATTTCGGTCTGTAATTTTATTTAACGTCGGTATAATTTGTTCACATTTACTTTTAATTTTTATCAAACTCCTAGTTTCTAATGCCTTTGTTTACTGATTTTAGCTAAAATTCCCTTATCTTTAATCCTGGTTATTTTGATTTCAACGACAAGTTCTTCGATATTCTACACGGAAGTCTTTATATCCTAGTATAGCATTTAGTTCGATCATACTTGGGGAACTTTTTATCTCATTTTTATTCAAATTTTACGTTTTTCTTAGCGCCTTAGTTGGATGGTAGTTTGAAACTTTTATCTCATGTTAGTTCAGGGCGATTTTTAACGATTTTATCTGTAATTATAGCATTACTCAGTATTTATACTACAATCCTTTACATTTTACACTTCATGTTACTCAGCAAGTTTCCTTTTACAAAATTGTTTATATTATAGCGTTTTATTAACAACGTTTAATATTTTTTTGGACTTCGTTACATTTGTAGCATAGCAACGATTTTATTCATTTAAGATTCCCGTTACCGTCCTACAATTTGGTCCTAGGCGCATTGTGTTCATATTATAGTTAATGAGTGCTCACTGGACTACTGGTGTGATAATTTTTAGCCGTATGTGAATATAGTTTAGGTCGAGTTTATGGAAATTGGGAGACGAGGAAACAGCCAAAAGACTATTTCCCCTTCCCCCTCTTCCCCTATACGGAATGATATTGACGTTCCAGCTCCTGCGTTCCTCACGCCGGAGCCTTCACGGGCACGAATCATTGGCGATATTCCACGCACTTACACGATTACGAATTGTATGTCGGATTTTAATATCTTGTAGTGTGTTTCGGCTGTGGGCCGGAAAAATTTCGACAAAACAAAGAATATTTATGCTATTTAAATATTTTATTAAAATATAAATTACCTGATACATTCATCAAAATCATAAATACACCGCTCTCCCCACGCCGACACCCAAGCAGAGCTCTATCGAGGTTACGAGGATGCGACGTGGAGAGAGTTCTAAACAACACTCCCACTTACATTGGTTTGAAAATTGTTTCAACGATTTGAAAACTGTTTTAGCGAGTAAAAACGATTAAAAATGATGTAAAAATGAATCGGTATATATACCTATTATACGACCCTAACCTTGCGTGTTCTTTTTGATTTAGTAAAACAAAATTTGACCTTGGAATTTTCTGGTATATTCTAATCTTTAATTTTATTATTTTGAGATTTTATTTTACAAATTTTCTTTTAAATTCGAAATTGAATTATTTCTAATTCAATTATTTGATTTTTATTTCATTTTTATGAAATTTTGTATTTTTTTGATAAATTGTCAAATTTCGGTCACATTGTGGGTTTTCGTGTTATGTTTGTATTTATTTCGTGCGGATCTTGTTGCACTTTGTTATTATTTTAATTTATTTTGTGTTTTATAATTTTATATTTGATTGTTTTCTTTCTCGCATTTTGATAGGGTTAATTGGTGTTTTAATAGTGTCGGGCCAGAACACATACGGCCTTGAAAAATGTTTAAATGAATCGGTAACACACATGCAAATATAACATGCATATTTAAACTCAAACCTATTAAAACATCAACTAAACCCTATCAAATATGAGATAAAAGCAATTACATATAAAATAACAAACATAAAAATAAATTAAAATAATAACAAAACGCAACAAGATCCGCACGATACAAATACAAACATAACATGAAAACCCAACAAATTCGACCGAAAGTTGATAATTAAACAAAAATGAAAAATTTCATGAAAATGAAATTTAAAATCAAAGAATTTGAATTAGAAATAATTCAATAAAAATTTCAAATAAAAAATTATCAAAATAAATTAGAAAATAATAAAAATTAAGATTAGAATACACTAGAAAATATCAAGGTCGAATTTTGTTTTACTAAATTAAAAAGAACACGCGAGGTTAGGGACAGAAAATAGGTATATATACCGATGCATTTTCACATAAAATTTAACCATTTTTCAAACCAATTTTGAAATAAAAATTTTAGCTAATTTTAAAGACTATTTCGAATCTATTTTAGGTGAGCGAAAGTTTTATTTGGAAACTCTCTCTCCACGTCCCGTCCTCGCAACCTCGGTAGAGCTCTGCTTGGATGTCGGCGTGGGGAGAGATGTATTTTTAATTTTTTTATGATGATTTTGGCAAGTAATTTGTTATATTGTCTTAACATATTAATAAATATTTATAATATATAAAATCAGTTTTGTTTTTTCATAAATTAATTGTTTTATTGTCGAAATTTTTCCGGCCCACAGCCAAAGACACACCGCAAGATATTAAAATCAACACACTATTCAGATTCGTGTAAGTGCGTGGAATATCGCCGATGATCTGTGCCCGTGAAGACCCGGCATGCGGAACGCAGGGATCGGAACGTCAATACTATTCCGTATAGAAGAAAGGAAGAGTAAGGAAGGAGTCTTTTGGCTGCTTCCTCGTTTCTCTATTCCTTTAAACTCGACCTAAATCATTTTTACATACGGCTCAAAATCACCACACCGAGTAGTCCAGTGGGCACTCATTAATTATAATATGAACATAATGCGCCTAAGGTCAATTAAGGGAAGGTGACGGGTAATTAAAGAAAAATGAAATCGTTGTTATTAATTATGAATTCAAATTAGTAACTATAAATTGCGATGTATTAATATAGATTAAGGTGACCCTAAATCAGCACGCGACAGCCACGAGCTTACGGTAATCAAGTCATAATAAACCGATTGCGGTAAATTATAAATACCCACAGTTATTGGGGATTCGATAAGGGTGCCTTCAGGAAAACAAAGTGAGAAAACTTTTATTATTGCCTCGCACTCCCGTCAATACCATAGTCGTTTGCGAATAAGTGTTAATGATAAATTGAACCAGTAAATACCCAGTAACATTCAATTGGCATCAGTCAACGGCCATATAGATTGCTATAAGTAAATCAATGTAATAGAAACTCAAACCAAAAATGTAGGAGTAAAAATCCAGAATCGTTCAGAGTTTTTTCAAATCACCTTATAGAAACCCGACCTCAGCACAACTTGTAACCCCATAAAACTTCAAGAAATTCAGACCATAAACCCAAAACTAAACGTTAAAATACAATGATAAACTCAATAAAGTGTTAAAAGTCAAATTATAAATCCGGAGTCATAAAACTTGAATTTCAGTTCTCCAACTGGATAGAATTCCACACACCCCGAAGGTGATAAGACTTCACCCTGCCCATATTTGTGCTAAAATCACGAACTAATTCAATTGAAAGGATTAAATCAAAATTACCCAATATTGAAATCATAATAATACTAGTTAATAAGAAATCCACCTGAATAAAATTAAATTAACAAACTAACACCAATCTCAGAGAAAATAACCAACCTCCCATTACCATATAAACCCTCACGAATGGAGGAGTAGACGGGGATTTCCAATATTATCCTCCATCTAACCGATGCCCACCCCGAGCCTAATCTGAAAGAGAAATTATGAAGTTACCCAAACTCTTCAATAATACCCATAGTATTTTCTTTCCAAAAATTTAAACATCAGACTTCAGTTAAGCAAGAATGAATCTAAAATGAATAAAATAAAATTTTGATTGAACCTTAGTAGTGATTAAACTATGAATTATTAACTTAACAAATCGATAAGTGAACACAACAAAATTAAACAAACCTGATTAATAATCACCCGATCGCACCACAACCGGAAAGAGAGAGAAAAATCTGACGGAAACCAGTTAATATTAGGCGTTGACACACCTGGTAGATTTTCTAATACGCTGTCTCACCCCACATCGATTTTTTTTTTTTTCATTTCCGGCTGGACAAATCCACTATATAGAATTTAGAAAAATCAATCACTTACCCGCCATAATGACATTGGAATTTCTCTCGGAATGGCAGATATCGCGCAAATCATCAGGCAAAGTGTGATTACACTAGTGTACAAGCACGAGACACAACCGCCCACAGCAGATTGAATATAAACACATCGATCAGCATTTTGGAATAGTGTGTTAAATATGAATCCACAACAAGTTTCGCGTAAAAGAAATGCCTTGACTAGAACATCTAGCGAAGGATTGGTACCAGATCCCGATCCACAGATTGTAGGTAACAATTTTTTATGATTTCCTATAATATATAAGTAGCTTCGCAGATCAAAAAAATCAAGTCTTCGCGATTTAATCATACATAATACTAACGCATAATCATCTTTTGGGGATTTACGAGCATTTGTTTTAAATACGAATTTCTAATAAAAATTTTGATTGCCTACTAACCTTTTAAGGAATTTAGCCAGTATTTACGCCACCAAAAAATCTAGATCCTGTTCACCGTTAATTAGCACATTTTCCTAAACCCTTAAGTGGAATTATAATCGACCACCCGTGGTAGACAAAGTATTTTTGTCTCAACTCTATAAAATAAAGTTCATCAGATGCTCATTAAAAACTTCAAATATAAAGCGGTATAAAGAATCAAGTTAAAACGAAAAAATAGAAATTATAACAGTGTGTTTATTTTACCAACATTAATCGGTGCGATGGGATGAGAGATGACCGATCTAACAAGTTACCTGCTATTGGCCCAAAACTTATCATCATAATTCTAATAACAATCACGAATGACTCTAAAAAAGGAAAATTTTTTTTAATTATTTTTTTTTAAAAATAAATATTAGGAGCATTGTATAAAGTATTCTTTATTAAACCTTATTAAACTAGGTTCATTAAATTATATTGCAACTTGCAAGTTAGAACACTAATTTCGAGACTCAGCACCGAATGATTGTAATACCCTGACAGCTAGATACGCCTAGTCAGGTAAAACAAGGGAGATTCGTACGTATATTAAGATTTTTATCTTTTCTCCACTACTAGTGGATAATTGTTTCAATATCAAAGGAATCTTTCTAATTATAACCTTATTAAGGACGATCAGGACTGACTTATATCCCCACTCAGGTTGCCGATCGATGGAGGGAAGCGTGGAGGCGGTTCCGACAAGAAGGATGTCCCGGGTCTCCCCAACTCGAACCCCGACAGATTAGTGGACGACCGGAAAGAAATAACCGAAATCTCGAGTCATCGGAACAGCTCTGGGAGGAATGGTGTCCAGCTCAAGAGATCCACGAGCACGCCCGTCGCCTTCTCAATAGCCTTCTCAACCATCAAAGACAGGTGGATCTACAGGTGGTCCGAGCCCGTCTATGTCTGGCGAACATTGAGGAGGATATCGAAGCTGGCCGGATCGCTGCCGCCTATAAACACCCACTATCGCGTAGATCGATGCACAGCTGTACTAATGAGGAGAGGGTAAGAACCAGGAGGACCCTCAGATGGCCAGGATTAACCGGGTTCGTAACACGAAACGACCCGTAATGATCATTTCAAACTGCTCCCCGGAGCAATGGGTGGAGAGAGGTTTCACGGACCTCTGATCTCATTACCTTGAGTTGACTTATTTTAATTAATTTTCGTTTGTCAAAAATAAATAATTGTTCTGTTAGAAATCATTTTTGTTTTGCTTGGTGTTATAGCATTTTGTCAAAGAAGTTTATGTTTAATCACCTTTATGCTTATTAATTCTGTGATAATAACCACCCTTTTAATGTCATTAATTCTAGCAATGGACTCCCTGCAAATATTGCGAACGGAACTGGCCCGTGCACAGCAAACTAACAAGACCCTATATGACCAGATCATTCAGCTGACTCGAGAAGTACACCAAACCCGAGCCACCTGGGTGGATCCGGCCAAGATAAAGCCACTACACCAGAGACTCACAGCTGCTCAAAAGGGATGGGCAGAGGAAAAACAAATAAATCAAAATCTTCGAACGCAAATACGAGGACCGTTACTTACCCTCTCGTTTTTGCACCGGCTCAGTTAGCTTACCGAGAGTCGGTGGCCACTCCAACATCGGCCTCAACCCCAGTGGCAACAGTAACCACTAACCGTCGTCCAGGACGCAAAGAAAGAGCCAGGCGCCGAGCCGTTCGATTGTTAACTCAGCATAAACAAAGTTCGAAGGCGTTGTAGTTCGTAGTTAATACATGTTTTGTTGTATGATTGCATTAGTCTTATGTATGTGGTAGTCCGAAATCGTGGTAGACTTCCTGTTATTTCATATTAAACTCCAATATTAAACTCATGACATAAGAGGACCAATCATCGAAAATCGAGCGTATGTCTTCTAACGACGGCTCGTTGAACCCGAGGGTTGTCCGAGCAATTACAGCCTTAGTAATAGCGCTCACTTTTTGCGGACAATTCACCCACTCGAACACATTTCCAACGTTACCTAGCAACGGGTGCCGAGTGGTAGCTAGAAAATATTTATATGGCGTTACCGGGGTAACAATAGGAAGATTCAAACAAATAGCGAAACCCAGTAACCCACCAATAGGTTCGATTTTAAATCTGCCGGTTATATTTGCATGTGTGTTACTGATTCATTTAAACATTTACAAGGCCGTCTGTGTTCTGACCCAACATAATATAGTTCTACAACTAACAAATTGACCCTTTATATCTCAATCTAACTTTAGCAGCATATTAATGGACTGATTTCTATTTAATAAGGTTCAGTTTATTTAAATGTATTAAAATTCAAACAATTTTAAACAAATTGTGAATTCCGGCATTATTAATAAAAAAATTATAAATCTTTAACCTAAATTAAATCTTTGGATTATGAGATTTGATTTTTAATTTTATGTTTGTTTAATATACTCATAATGTGGTGTTTTAATACTGTAATATGTAAATATAGATAAATTTATTTTAAAAGATTATATAATAATTATTTCTCGAAATAATAATTATCCAAATCAATTATTTAATATATAAATATATAGTTTTGTATTAGAATAACTTAAACAGATAATTTTAGATGGAAGCTGATCCTGCAACAGTTTTAGAATGGTTGCAAATTGATAGTGGTGACTCTAGGGAAATTCAGTTAATGGCTTTAGAACAACTTTGCAATGATGTACTCTTTTCAGACAATGTTGACACCTTTTTTGAAAGGTATCAGCCATTAACATTTCTTCCAGCTCTATGTAAAATTTTTCTTGATGAATCAGCACCAGATTATGTTCTTGAAGCTAATGCAAGAGCAATAACATATTACTTGGATTTGTCAAATGAATGCGCAAGAAGAGTTGTACAAGTTACTGGAGCTGTTAAAGCTATGTGTTCTCGTTTAGAAATTGTTGATATGTCTGATGATAAAGGAAATGAATTAGGTCAACAAATAATAAAATTACTACAAGCTATTTGTAATAGAGAATCAGTATCAGTATATGAGTCAGGTGGTTTAACGAGCATTCTAAATTTTGTTTACAATTACGGTAATCAAATTCACGAAGATACATTATTATCAGCTATTGAATCTGCTACAAAGTTGTCAGGAAAAATATCTCCAACTGATAACGATTTGTCTATTTGGGTTAAATGTTTAAGTAGCTTCTTAGAGCACAACAATAGTGCTATTGGTGATTTAGCACTAAAATGTTTTTCAAGTCTTATAGAACGTTTCAATCGTCAAGGATGTGATCCGACAAAAGTTGCATCCGACGAATTATTAAGTCAACTGGTTAATCGGCTTAAAAAAGCTTCCGGTTTACCAGAACAACGTGAGGCATCGAATTCTCCTGAAATTTGTTCAACTCAAGTAGAGAGTTTAAGCAATTTAATTTTGGCATTTTGTCGAGGTTCTAAACAGCTGATGTCTCGATTTTTAAGCAAAGAAGATCTCGCGTCAACTCTAGCGGAAATGATTTCCAATCAGCCGGATTTAATGATTGGAGATGTTTTACCGAGACTAATCGATACATTGCTCAATTTATTATTTCAAGGGCACAAAGCTATACAAAATAAAGAAAACAAAAAAGAAATCAAACAAGAAGAAAATATCGAAGTTGTCAAATTGTCTGATGTTGTGAAAGAAAGAAAAATTTCCGAAAGTTCAGGAGCATCGAAATCCATCGATATAAGTCCACCGATGTCAACACCATCTGGATGGAAAAAAGATGTTGCATTGAGGAGTTTGGTAGAAGCTATACGGAGCAAGGACACGAGTAAGTCTCTCAACTTATTTCTATTAATTGTTTTTATTGAGTGCTAAATTTAATTTAACCGATACTTCTGTCAGTGTGTTTATATAACCCAAGCTATTGATTTCTGATATTCGATGATAGCTAGTTTTAAAGGGGAATTTTTTTCATTATTTTGTTAACACGTTGACGGACAGTAGGAACAAGCGAAGTTCGAAAATTGACACTACTCCCTTCACAACCACGTGCATACTGAATCTGCAACTCGTATAACAGGTGAAATATGAACTTCAACCTAAAAAGATGTTTTCAAAACACGACACTATGCTTCTACGTATACGCCAGTAAGTGCACATTTGTGCTGCTATAGCCGTAGTGTCTAAAAACGACCGTTTCGTTTTGGACGGCTATAGCAGTCATGCCACATTGTGAACTTCGCTTTGACGGCTATAGCCGCAATTGTCCGTCAACGTGTTAATAAACATCAATATTTATTTTAAAGAAAATCTGAAAAATATAAGAAAGATGATATAAAATTTTACATATATTATTTTACTCAAGACAACTGACAAATTATAAATAAATTATCAAGCATAATTTAATTTTACCATTTTTATGTTATCATCTACTCATTATAATAAGTAATTGATAATTATATTTTTAAATTGGATAAACTAATTATATAATAACATTCGAAAGCTCGTCCGTATGTTTGTCACCCAGAAATTTCTTCTAATTCCAAATATTTTTGTGATATTCGATTGAGAATTCAATTTTACAAGACTTCTTTATTACAAAATTTTCATAAAATCAATATTTTTTATCTCGGTTTCAAACACAGTTTCGACAAATATTACGAAGATTGAGTTAGTATCGACGTTTAAACTCTTTCGTTATTGATTGAAGTCGGATTTGTGAATGAGAATGAAATGCCGGTACCGATTAAAGTTTACACTTGAAATCATAGTAAGATTTGAGATTTTTTGTCATTTTTGATGAATTATACCTACGAAAGAGTTGATCTGACACTATTGCTGTGCTTATTATGACGAAACTTCTAACCCAACATTAAATCCGCTTTTAGGACAAACCTTCTTGCTAGCTAAATAACAACATTTTTAATTGATCCAACTCATTTTAGATAATTATTGTTTTATTAGTAATGAGAATGATGCTTAGATAATTATCAGTTTTAAAAATCAATACACTCAATTCTATTTTTATGTGGTAGATACGTTATTCAGAAAACCGCATAAAAAAGACACTACTTACGTTTTATAAATAGGGATACGTTCCATAATTTTCGAAAAGCACATAAAACCAAAAAATCGCTTAAAAAGTCGTGTCACCTCAGAAAAAAGAAATCTGTATTACAATGACAGGTCTCTCACTGTACCTTTTATTGGCGATTTAAAGAAATAAGAGTATAATTGGATAATGGTAGAGCCAATAAGAATAGTACCGTCAGTATTAGACTATTGGACAGTATTTCTCCTTATCGTCTATATAAGGATAAAAGTTTAAATAAATAATAATGTCCAAGAAGAATATTTACACATATAATAATCATTGATTGCACAAGTAGTATGATTTATGAAGTCTAAAATCGACAACATGCATCGAAAATTATAATGAAAAAAATTTACTAAAAACTACTAACAACGGAAATTCCCATACAAAACATCTAGAATAAGGAGGAAAAATCGCATAACTTCAAAAACGTATTAAAAATAATTGAGTGTGTTTTATCATTTTTTAATATAAGAACAAAATTGTAAAAGGATGTTTCAAGATAAAGATTCGTCTTTTTCTTGCCTTAAAGCCAGTGTATAGAGGTGCTTACTTGAATTGTTTTACACTTACCTGGCGCGAAGAGAAATCTGAGCGCCTCCTGGCATAGTACTGATGAGAGCCATTAGCTCGAATTTTTTCGTAATTTATTAAGCCATATCTTATAATAACTGATAGCTAATATACGCATACAGTTGAATTCTTAGCCCGTGTTAATAAATCAGTTATCAAAACGTTTTAATGTTGTTATAAATGTGAATTTAATTTGGTTGGTAAAAGTGATTTTTTTTACTTAAGTGTTACTTAAGTTTAGTAAACAATTTAGTATGCAAATATAATTTTAGCAAAATAAATATTTGTTGAAATGTTATGAAATCAAGTGATATTTATAGAGAGATGTGGTAAGTTGTTAATTTTTAATTATTATAATGAATCAGAATTTAAAATGAACTTATGACATAATTTTGGTTCTCATAAAAAAATTCAGGAGCATTCAAATTAAATATTTTAATCCACTGAAAAAAAAGTGAGAATAAAAGAGTATAAAACAATAAAAAATATAGTTTTCGCAAATTGAATAGTATTTAGGGTCGTCCGTATATTTCAGAATAAGTAAATGGCTCGCTTGACATAAAATCTCAAATTCTCCGTTTAATTTATATGTGAGCAACATATTACCTACGAAGCTTTCGTATATTTTGAAAAAAACTGTATATATTTTACTTTTCACTCATTTCTTTACAAAAATTTCGTTTCTCAATGTATCGGATGGTTTATGCTAGGCCATCTTGTTCAAGCCGTGACCAACAACACTAATTTTTATTTTATCTAATCACAGAATAAATGGAGCGAAGTATAAATAGCGTTTCATTATAGCGGTTTTAGAATCTAGAATTTCTCTAGATTCCTAGAAAATTATCATGCAGCCCTCTGATCAAATTTAATTCACACAAGGCCATCGGTGCAAAAAACGTTTCCAATCTCTTGTTTAATCTCTTTATGCTTTACTAGTACCATTCGAGCTTTCGTCATCATTTTGAGTTTTTAATCAATTACATTTTAGGAATTAAATTTTGTTTTTTCCATTATCAAGCATTTATCTACTTAAATATGAACTCTCTGGCATCATTCATTATTGAAAGCAAATTTAAATTGGAATTGCATTTACCTAATCTTTTTAAAATTCATTGTTCATTTTCCGATTAATTAATTAATTGGTTTAAAGTTTATTTGGGAAATCTTATTTTTTTATGCGTTCAAACTTTAAACAAATAAGAAAATAAGATTTCCCCAAATAAACGAAAATTTAAAAAATTACCAGTAAATCAATTTATTTAAAGAAAAATGATTTTAAAAAAACTATTTAAGAATTGACCAATTATAGTTCAGGTCTTTTTTCTGTGTAACATAAATTTTTTTTTTAAAAAATAGTTCTTTTCCAAATGATAAATCATGGATACTATACCTAACCTTTTAAGTGCGCACGACATCTATAGGTTCTGTGTAAAAGAGGTTTTCTTGGCTACTCAACTTTTCCCAATAATATAAAAAGTCACTACGTGACTGATATTGCAATGACGGTTTCCATTGATTAGCTTGATTTATTTCTGAATGTTCCGCAGTCAAAATATGAAAAGCTGAGTTTATCGAATGATATAATGTTTTTTATTTCAATATTTGGATGATGAGATTTATTAAATTTTCTGATAATCCGCAAGATTGTCACTTTTGATTTATTGTTGAAACAAAATGCATGTTTGTAGTTTGTAATTTATTCGCGTAATTTGCACATTTCTCTCTGTTAATGTCGTTTTTACATTTAGCATGTTTATTCAAATTCATTTGCCAACTTAACAAACAAATTTATGTTAAAATTATAGAATTTAATCTTAACATTTTGTCAGTCCATTTTGATGTATTTTGGAACTTTTTAATGAAAAATATCTCGTTTTCAGTGCATTATCGATTTAATCTAATATTTTTTTAAATTTCGTACCTTTTTATCGATAATTAATCAGTTTTTATTGCAGTCAAAATTGTTTTTATTGTGCCACAATTTTGTTTTGAGTGATCCTCATAGTGCATATCTCACGTTCTATATACGTTCTATATACTTGCTGACAGAATCAGCTATAAGCATTTAGTATTAAATATTGTTATAAGCTATTCCTCAATTCGCACATTACTTGTTATAATTTATAATATCATTTTCAAAAGATATCACAAGTATTTAAAGAGTACTATCAGTCACTTTATTATTTTCATCTTGTAATTAATTTTACTTCTTCGTCATTATAGGTAATTGAGGAAATTGTTACCGTTATATTTAATGGAATGTATATAAATATAATCATACCGGTGTAATTAGTAATTTTTTCACGAGTTATTCACCATAAACTTGATGTGACGTAGTTCTATCGTTTTAACTATTTTTCAGTTCAGATCGATTGAACAAAACCACTTTCGTCCATTTATACAGGTATTTAGCAAATTTAGTAGTGAGAAAATCCGGTGTCTTAATTTAAGTTCTCCACGTGATTTATAAATATTATTCTCGTGGCCTTAAGCATCACTGATTGAAATAATAAAATTATATTTGAATAAGTCCTTTTTATTTCATGTCATCTCATTAAAATTTAGATGTTTTCATTGACACATTCGAAAACGGAAATGTCCATATTGATTATAGTGATGAAATGGGTCAGTCTCTACTTAATTGGGCGTGTGCTTTCGGCACAACTGAAATGGTAGAATATCTCTGTTCTCGAGGAGCAGATGTGAATATGGGCGTTCGTTCATCTTCATTGCACTATGCCGCGTGTTTTGGTCGACCGGATATAGTCCGTGTATTATTGAGGTATAATGCTAATCCTCATTTGCAAGATGAAGAAGGAAAATTACCAATAGACAAAGCTAGAGAGAAATCTAATGATAATAACCACCAGGAAGTGGTTCAGATTCTATCTGTTGCAGGTTTGAATGAAGTCTAAATCATTCCCCATAACGAAATATCATAGATTGCTATCGGTCATCTATTGAAGAATCAGAAGGAAAATTTTGCGAAGAATTATTAAATCCAGAAATACAAATGATTTTCTTGGAAAAATTAATGCCAATTATATTGAATATTTTTAAAGATACTCTCAATAGCAATGTGAAGTATTGATAATTCCTTCCAATGATCTCTTGTTCTAAATATATCTTTAGGCGTCACTCATTGTCACTTTTGAAAAAAATGACATTGTATGCTGATCGAGAATTATTAGAGAAAATTTCAGGAATGAAAGTTCAAAACGCGCTATTTTCATATTGTATCACTCAAGCTGTGTTTTCTGTGTTGACAGACGTAATGGCACAAATCCAATATTTTTTAATGATTAATTTCTTTACAGAACGATGAAGAAAATATGCTCTTATCATTGGAAATGAGCAAAGAATTACTAACAAAATGTTCTGAAAAATACGTCAAATCATTTGCTAGATTAGGGGTCATTCCTAGAATTCTTTGTGTTATCGATAGCACTCTTTCGTCTTTCAAGAGTTTACAGGCTGATGGCCAGGTAAATAATAATAATAATCATTATAACAAGAATTAAATAATTATATTATTAAATAATTATAATATATAAATAATTATAATATTAATAAAACAATAATTAAATAATGCTAATAAATAAATAATAATTATAATGATAATTAAATATTACTAATTAAAGAAATAATAATAATTAAAAATATAATATATAAATAATTATAATAATAATTAATAAATAATTATAATTATAATGATAATTAAATATTACTAATTAAAGAAATACTAATAATTAAATAATAGTTATAATGATTACTGAATATTAATTTTTTAAAAAAGTAATAATATTAATAAATAATAATAATAAAATAATAATAATATAATAAAACAATAATTAAATAATACAATAATAAATATTAATTAAATATAATAATTATTATAATTAATAATAATAATAATATTAACAATAATTAAAAAATAATAATAAATGATAATTATAATATTAGTAATATTAATAATAATGTAATTTTAAATTTAATTAAATAGCTAATAAATATTTATAAATCAAATAAAACTAATATTTCTGTAAATTGTAGGCCTCAAATCATTTTATCCTAAAATTGCACTCGCTTCAATATAACACAATAATCAATAGAAAAAATTTTGCAGAAAATATCAAAAGTATCCATGGGAAAGAAATTTTACTAATAATAAATATTGATATTATTTTCTCGTACTTATGTCAGCTGGTGATGTGTTGATCGAGCCTGTAATGTAATTATCTGTCATTATAAAGAAGAATTTGATTGGCTCAAATATATCCGTAAAGTCATTAAATTTATTATTGAAAACAATATAGTATTAAAAATTGAAAATAAATATTAAAATCTGTCGAGATTGGCACAGCTATTTGCTTCGTAATAATTGCTTAGATAAATTAAATTATATATCCAATAAGTTCAGCATAATTTGATTGGTGCATTTTTTGTGTTATTAGAAATTTTCACTGTTGCATTATGTTCCTGACAGCTTCCATTTGGTTTCTACCGATTATTATTTTCTATTGATTTATTAGTTACATAAAATTTGACCTTTGATTCGACGATGAGATTAATCATAATCTGATTTAAATTTTATAATTTTATATATATCGTTCGTATTATTATGTTCAACAATCACTTTATATTTAAATGGTTTAATTGTTTCTATTTGCCATTTAAATTCTGTTTTTTTTGATATTCTAATCTCATAATGATTTATTTTTGATTCTTTACATCAAAGGCGCAATAAATATGAGCCTCAATAATATAATGTGTTTCATTAACAAATCTGAGAATAAGTAATGGCTTACGATATAGAAAGTTAGAAACATTTAATACGAAAAAAAAATTCATACACAGAAGCACGGTGAACAAAATTTCTATAATAAAAATTACCAACATTTTGACAAAAAGCATTATGTTATATATATAAAAAGGGATCTTTATTATTCTACATAAGTAAATATGTAAGTTTTTCAGGTAATTTATGGTTTTTGGCAGTTTGTGCCAAAAATTGCTGATTTCTACTAAAAAAATTACTTCATAATTGATACTTAATAATAAAAATTCTCAAGTATTGCTTTATGAAGTCAATTTATATTTCCATTCCAAGCGAATGCGATTTTAAGAAAAATAGAGATATCCTTACAACAGTTCTTAATTTCCTTTAATAAAAATTTTTTTCAGTGTTTTATTGATTTTCAAATGACAAACGGATCATCTTTGACTTCCTATACGGGCTACTATTGGAGGGATTGGAGTTTATTCATCACTGACACTTGCGTGTATATATACAATTATAAAGCTCTTATTGAAATCGATTTGAATTCATCGTATTCCAAAGTTAACGAAATGTTTCCATTGATTGCTATTCATCCGAAATCAATCGAGCATGATTCAATTGCTGTTAAAGGTTCAGACAATGAGATTTATAACCGAGAAGAATTATTTAAAAGATTTTCTAATGAAGTTGCTAAGATTCAATCAAAATATTCAGGAAAAATCTATTTTCATTATTATCTCAAAACGAAGTGAATTTAAGATATAAAAATTTGGAATTAAGTCGCAATAATGATAACGATATTTTGGCTCTTTTTTTTACTGATCCTTTTGAAGATCCTTCTCCATCGGAAAATGAAGATAATCCTAAGGGTTATGAATATCTATTTCTTGGGGATATGAATAAAGGAATTAAATTAACAACTCGAATTCCGAAGCTAGTTAACATTGAGCAAGTTAAATGTGCACCTTTAAGATTCTTTACCGGTGAATTAGTCGAAACTATTGGGTTGAAATCAGAAATTCCTTATTGGCATACGAAGCGTACGTTTAAAAAGATGACATCTCACGTGGAATTTATTCGCAGTAAAATCCACCAGTTGGCTCAAATTGTTTATGAGAAGCTCGTGAAAAAGTCTCAGACTGTTGGAGAAAATGGAAGAGAATTGTCGCCAGAAAAAGAATTAGAATTGAATGAAAATCTTGTCAGTTTACGTCAGTTAGCAGATCAACTTCAAAAAGGTCACATGAAAAATGATTTAGGTGCCATTGAAAACGGTTTTAACCAACTGAGCCAATTAATGATCGATGAAATGAGTATTACGGCATATGAACTAATTGTGAGCAAGGTACTTTCGGCTCTCTTAGTAACTTTGGGATATACCAAAAATTCTAATTTGAAGTTATCAGATGCGCAAATAAGTCAACGACTAAAGAGTTTTAAACTGTGCTTTGAATGTACCGGCCGTAATATTGTCATTAAATGTATTCAGGCGTTAGAGCAACTGGAAAGATTTCCAATATTCAATTATTCCGGTATTGGTTCTGGTAATAGTCTGTCAAATCCTCTAGGATTGAATGGAGTTTCGATGTCTACAAATGGACAATTGATTAGTCGTCCGATTCGATTGACCTTACTGAAAGGCTCAGATCAAGATGCTCTATATGACAGAACAGATAAAACTATGAAAATTAAACCTCTTGTAACGGTTGGTCAATTGGAAACATTTCTGATTTCTAAAACTCTAAAACAATGGTTCGATTATCCCAGACATACATACAGATTTTATAAGCAATTCGAAGACAACAAAGCAGATAATTTAAATTTTTGTTATAAATCAGATTTTGATAAAAATGGAATAATATATTGGATCGGCACAAATGGTGGTACCTTGAAAACCTGGATTAATCCGGCAATAGCTGGATTGATTTCGATTGTTAGTTCAGATGGTGTGACATTATCCAATGGCAATGTGGATAATATGATATCAAATTATGAAAATGCGATGAGTTCTTGTTTTACCAGTGATGAAATTAACAGCTGGGTGGCTATTGATTTAGGTTTATATGTTATTCCTTCAGCATATACATTAAGGCATATCCATAAAGATATTGAGTATTGTTTGAGAAATTGGCATTTTCAAGCATCAAAAGACGGGAAAACATGGGAAACATTAATGAGCATAAGAACGATAAACATTTGAATAATGAATTCAAAAGCGCTACTTGGCAATTTAATTCTAATGAAATTTCAGAAATATTATCAAGAAATACATTTACTGATTCAAATAAAGGCTGGAGGTTTTTTCGTATATTCCAAAATGGAGTTAACGCTTCTGGAAAATATAATTTATCGCTAAATGGATTCGAAATTTACGGTGAAGTTGTGCGTATTTGCTCGGATTTAGGAAACTGGTTTAAAGAAACTCTTGATAAAGTTACTCATGAGAAACAAAGTATGCGTAGACAAACGTTGAAGCAAATGGTGCCCGGTGCAAAAGTAGTAAGGGGACCACATTGGAAATGGGCTGAACAAGATGGAAAAGGTGTTGGAACGTGGTATCTGAACTTAAAAGCGGTTGGGTTGATGTCCAATGGGAATCAAGTGGTCAGAAAAATAGCTATCGAATGGGCAAAGATCAAAAGTTTGATTTAAAATTAGCTCCTTCACATGCAATTAATAATACTAAACTTCCTTCGTTTAAAACCAAAAAGCCAACTATTGCTCATAAGGTTATTGCAAAATCGAAATTTCCTACTGCTCCTACTGTTGTTGAAAATGTTTCGGTAACAAATTCTGAAATCAATGATAATGCAGCGTCCTTTATGGAAAATGAAATGGCTATGGATATGGAAAGTGCTGAAGATGTTAGAGATGAAGCAAGTGACATTAGATTCATCGATTCTGCTCTTGAACTTATGGATTTATTGTCGACTGCAGGTATGTATTATATATGATCTATAATTGATTCATTTACATATATACTTTTCTCGTTTATTAATAATAATTTTTGGGCCATTTTAAACTACATGATTCCTCAATTCAATTACAGTTACTATGACTATTATATAAAAATTCAAATCAATAAATTAAATTAGTAGAAAATACGTTTATAATTTTTGCTGATTTTTCGGCTGCGTGTATGGCATTAAAGGATTTTATCGGATATGTTTCTCAGTTTCAAAAAATAGCGGTATTCTTATAGGTATCTGTATGCGATGAAAATACTAAGTAATATATAACGATAGTTTTAATCAATTTTAAGACTAGCCATTAATTGGTTGAATTGGCAATACAATCTAAACATTTTATCTGTACGTTTTGTCAGTTAGAGACGTACAAACTTACGTAATTTAAAATTTCAAGATTTTTCAAATTATGTTTAAAACAAACCGATTTAACATAGCATCATAAATCTAAACGTGATAGATTATTTCACTTAGTTTCAAAATATATTTAAAACGGGTAATTTTAGTTTTTAATAAAAATTAAACATTTTGTACTTTTAAATCCAAAGTGAAGTTCTACAAGAAATGAAATATTTTTTGCTTTTTGATTTAAATTTTTAAATTGTAGGATCATTAACACTAAACAGACTAGGAATTACAACAGCCTATTTTATATCGTCTATAGACTCTATACGCTAATAACAGCCTCGTATAAGTTATTTTCTGTTATTAATCTTAATTTATGTAATATTGCAAAAAAAGAGTAAATGATAATATTTTTGACCAGAAGTCCCAATTTCTGAAGAGATTGTATCAGCTACTGAAGTTGAAACTATTAGTGCTCAATCAAAAGATTTTAATAGATCAAAATCCGCCGTGGAAGAAAAAGTTCAGCAAGAACCAAGCGCACCATCAAACGAATCGTCTCCTAAAATCGAACCAGGAGTAGTCAGAAGTAACTCCACTGATGTCAATTTAAACAAACCAGAAACAACGATAGATTACGGAGCTAGCAATTTGGTTTGTTTGGATAGTTATTTTCATGACCTTGTACTTTCAAATATTTAGCATTTACTTGATTTTCTCATTCGTCATTCAACTTTTAGTAGAGAGGAAACTCGACTAAAAGAACGAAATAGACTTTTGCTCAATATGCTAGGAAATAAAACAGAAATGCCATGTAATAGAGTTTTGTCGCGATTAAATTTATTTCGTATATAAAATAGTTAAAACCTTATTTGGTCCCGATACTATCGGCCTGAAATCAGATTACGGAAACACTTTCAGAAAACGACAATTACGTCGAATTCCAAATACTCCTTTGAACAATAGGAAACAAGAAGAATCCAATGAAAGAACACGATTAACTATTCTCAACAGTAAACATAAAGGTGATGGATTATTATTCACCGATGAATATTGTGGGGACTTGCTTCGAGAGCTCAACCTTCGGGATTTAGATGATACTACAATTGAAGCAATTGACGACGAAGACGATGATGAAGATGAAGATGAGGAAGATGAAGATGAAGAAGATGATGAGTTTGAAGAGGACAATGATGGAATTTGTGAAGAAGAGTCAATAGATGATATTCAAGATGAAGTTAGTTTTCACAGAGAATGTTTAGTGGTTAAACATGTAATTAGGCTCATATTCAAAAGGATTCAAATTCTGAAACACAGACAAATACAGCAGATCGTATACATTTAAGGCAACGCTTGACAACTGATTCGTTTAAAAAATCAAAAAGCAATGTACCAATAAAACCTGCATCTCATTCATCAAAGGTCATTATTACTATTTGTTCATTATTATTATTATTATTATTATTATTATTATTATTATTATTATTATTATTATTATTATTATTATTATTTATTTTTATTACTACTAATTAATAATATTTATTTTTATGATTTATTTTTCATTATTAGTTTTATTTATTTTATTTAATTAATAAAAATAATGATTATTATCAATAATTATTATAATTATTGTTATTATTATTATGATTTATTATTCATTATTAGGTTCATTTATTTTACATAAATAATAAAAATTATAATAATTATAATTTATTTCTAGTTTTCATTATAAGTATCATTTATTTTATTTAATTAATAATAATTATTATTATTTATTTTTAATTTTTAGGTTCATTTATTTTATATAAATAATAAAAATTAATAAAAATTATATTTAAGAATATTTATTTCTATGATTTATTTTTCATTGTTAATATCATCTATTATTTAATTAATAATTATTATTATTAATTAATAATATTTATTTCTATGATTTATTTTTTATTATTAGTTTTATTTATTTTATTTAATAATAATTATTATCATTAATTATTATTATTTATTATAATTTATTTTTCATTAAAAGTTTCATTTATTTTATTTTATTAATAAAAATTATAATTATTAATTATTATAATTTTTTTTTATTACTCTTGATTAATAATATTTATTTTTCATTTATTTTATTTTATTTATAAAAATGATAATTATATATTATTGTTATTATTATCATTATAATTTATTTTTATTATTATTAAATTATAATATTTATTTCTTTGATTTATTTTTCATTATTAGTTTCATCTATTTTTAATTAATAAAAATTATATTTAATATAATTTTTTGTTAAAGTTTTTGTGAAAAAATAACAATATAAATTATTCTTCTCGAATTTGTCAAAAAAATTTCTTTTAACAATATTCTCAAGTCATAATTCGGTACTAAATAAGTTCCGATATCATATTTGTAGGATTAATAATTTCAGGAAATAACTTTCATTTTCAGAATCAATATACAATTTGGAAAGATAATTGCTTGATGGATCAGAATCCAGCTGGAATGATCGAAGCATTTGACCCAAGACCTGGTAGAACGAATAAACCACTGACAACTGAATATCTATTAAAGCGAGAATTAGTGGAAGAGCAGCAATCCTGTGGAGATATTATTGATTTCAGTATTGAATATTGGGGATTTGATGAATATTTTATCATGAAAATTCAGAAAAATATAAAATGCTTCTATTTCTCCGACTCCCTCTGAACCCAGTTACCAGTGCTGATAAATCCGAAGAGAAAGCCGGAGGCGATTCTAAAAATGAAGCTTTCACTGAAAATTATTGTGAGATTTGGTTATCCAATCGTAATGATTCGATGTTTAAATATGTCAGAGTAAATATTATTTATCCTAAGCAGAAATTCTGAAACAATTCTCTATTTTTTCAGAAACTCGTTTCTCATTATTTTTTGGTTGGTGGACGCAAAGAACAAGATCTGAAGCATTGGGATATTAATTTCACTCTCGTTTATCGATTACTAGAAGATGTAACAGAAAAATGCAGTATCCCAAAACATGTTATTGATCATTCTTCCGATACTAAATTGGTAAAATTTGTTGGTTTTGATAAAATTGATTTTTATTTTACTTAAAATTTATAAAAATCACTTTATTTCCCTTATTGATTTATTTAAATTTAAAAATAGTAATTGATAATTTTTTCAATATAATTTTAATCGATATACTTTTTTAATTTTTACATTGCTAATAATATTTTGTGACATAATAAATATTGGTTTATTAACTCTGCAAAATCGATCTATTTCTTATTCGATAAAAATATAATTTATTATTTTGAATATTGATTTTATTTTATTGAATTATTCAACATCCTTTGTCATACTCCTTGATCAATATCATCAACCGAGGATGATTGCTCACAAAGCATTTATTCAAAAATTAATTATGATTGTTATTTCGAGAAAAATTTTCAATCTACCGACAATAGGGCAAAAAAAGGGACTTAAACAAAAAGAACAAAACCAAAAATTGATCTATGAAAATGCTAGATCTAGTAAATCCTATCGAATCAGCCAGCAGTAATGATACCAAATATGTGCTTGGTGAAATAATAGGCATACTTGAATTGTCTCTAGATAAACTTGTAAGTGTTGTGACAAATGTTAAGGAAAAACAAAGGTTGCATTGGTCTTTTTAACAATGACCCTAAAAATCCTCGGTTTTTCCTTTTCATTGTATAATTCACCGTGAGCAGTCATGGTGAAATACTTTAAACTCAAAAGGTCTGGAAAATTGTTTTGAAGATTTTGCGTGCCCATAAATGAGAGTCTAGTTTAATGGCTTTTGTTTTTAATATTAAAAATACTCTTTCTTAAAATGTTATTGTGAAAATCTTGAATTATGCTTGATTACATTGAAAATATATTATCTAATTTCATTATAATGTTCTTTTAAATTTATATAATTACAATAATATTAAACCAAAATGAACAATAATATTGCCATTATAGAGCGTGAATGGATATTTCATAAATTTAAAAACCCAGAATTGTTATATGATTATTATCATTTAACATTTGTTTTACATATTTACTATCTTGACAATGCATCTGAATTTTGTGTATAGAAAATTAATTTTTCATTATGAACTTGATTAAATAATATGAGCGTTATATTGTAATTTAACACCTGCCAAACCCCAAATCTTGCCATTTTTAGATTAAAAAAAATGTCGATACATTTATATACATTATATTAAATAATCATGAGTACCTATAAAACAGTGATTCCTTGATAGCAACATTAATTAAAATATTAGACAACGAAATAATAAATTAAGCCCTTGCTGCAAAGTAATTATATTGATAAAAAAATTACTTTGTAGCAAAGTCTTATTTTATTATTTATCTGTCTAATATGAGTTTCTATTTTTTGATAATTTTGTTACGGATTTAAATTTAAGGCAACAGATGTGACATCATTGAAAAATCATATTATGAATGCTATTTTGACCAAGTATGACCTGATGAATCAATACAGCACCAATGAAAGTGATGCCATTGAACAATTATTACAATTGTTAAATTTACTCAATGGCATATCCAGTGAGAAGGAAGATTTGATGTTAGACATATCACAAGAAGACATTGAAGCCATTAAAACTGTAAATTCAATTTCAATCCTAGAACGTTCTAGTGCTTCATTAGTTGAGTCGTCTAATGGATGTTTAAATATATTGAAAAATGATTTTCATTCTAAAAAGTTAACGAAAAAGATTCAACAGCAAATGCTTGAACCCCTTGTTCTGACAACTAATGCATTTCCTGATTGGTGCATTAATCTACCCAGAAAATCTATTATGTTATTCCCATTTGAGTCTCGATTGCAATTATTTCGAGCGACATCGTTCGGTCCTGCTCGTGCAATAACATGGTATCAAATGAATAGAAAACTGCCTTCCAATATCAATAAAAAAAGTCGAGGAGATGAGTATTCAATCTTATCGGATTTAGGACTTCATGATTATCTGTCTTGGCGATTACAAAAAGAATTTGTGCGATTACCAAGAAAGAATATGGATGCATCAAATGATGATAATTCTAAAAATGAAATCAGAGATCAAGCAATAAGTTTTTGGGAATGGGCTATCGATATTATGGAACAACATGCTGAAAGAAAAACCGAATTAGAAATTCAATTTTTAGGAGAAGAAGGAACTGGTTTAGGGCCAACTCTTGAATTCTTCCAATTGATGTCCACCGAATTTTGCAACGCTTCTCGATGTATGTGGCTGCAGAATTCAGAATCGAATTTTATTCATTCAACCAATGGATTATTTCCAGCTCCTGTTTTACCAGAATTGGCTGAAAAATTGAAAATCAATAAAAACTTTTACTACTTAGGAATAACAATAGCCAAATGTCTTCAGGTATTATCTACAAGCATAAACCATTCTATGTAAATTCTGTGGAAATTTTAGGATTCTAGGCGGATGGACATTCCATTATCACTTGCATTTTTTAAATTACTGTGTTCCGCTAATTACGAAGATGATTTATGGTTGAATGGATTATTAACCTCGGAGGTAAGAGTTTGTTGATTTAATATTTATAAAAAAGTATTCATTTATAAACGTATTACTGTCAATTATTAAACAATAATAAAAATTATTATCATTGTTATTATTGTTTAGAATAAAATACTGATAAAATTTAATATTTTTTAAAAAACTTTTTGGTTTGAATTTGGTTTTAATTTAAATGTGATTAGTAAAGTAATGTTTTGAATTTAAATTTAAAATTATTGACTTTCGGGAATTGCTTGTGGATGAAAGTCAACTAAGATGCCCGTCAACAAAGACTAATGTCGATTTGAGTAGACTGAGAAAATATAAAGAAAAAATTTCCCATTTATCATATTGAATTTTGTATTATGATGACGTCATGAATGAAATAGCACGTACTCACTAGTTCGGTTGTTATTATGTTAAGTGCGTGATCTGCAGTTGAACACTATTATTTTAATTTATAGCTTTGATGTATTAATATTGTAATACTGCACTACTTTGGATTATCAAGTTGTAAATGATATAATATTTTCGATATATTGATATGAGATGTGTAGAAACTAGCTTGAGAATTTTATACTTAAATTAAACATACATTTTAAAAGAAATGTAATAATAATGTTATAGTATCCACTTTTGAACAACTAAGTAGAAGAAACAAAACCATACATTTTCATTTCGATAATTATGATTTCCATATTTAAATATCATCCGGTAACTCAAATTCTTTATTTATAATCAATGCAATTTCGTCTTCCATTTTATTGGTTTTTATTACTTCTTTTGCATATTAGCATAATAATGAACAATGACTTTAGTAGCACCAGCTTTAACTGAAAATATGTAAAGTATACGAGTTCCACGTTCAACATCTAATAAAACTTTGTCTTTCATAAAATGATAATCATGATGAAAACATTTCGATATATTAAAGTTCAGATTTCATCTTTCAGCATTTCTTCATGCATCCAGAAATGATCAGATACATCTAAATAATAACTTTGTGATATCATATAGTAATAACATTTTCATTCGTTAATTTATGCTTGCTTCATTTTCCTCAATAAATATTAATAAAAATTTAAACTTCTGCGAAATCATATATTGTTTTAGACTATTCGTTAAACCTTCTGCGTCTTTTAAACAAAGCAATTTATTTATTTACAATCTAATCAAATTCTAACATGATTTTTTCCCCATTCATTCAGGATTGACCAACTACTATGGATCAAGTTTTTCCCTTTGTTACACAAATTTACTACTTTTCCTTTTTAACACTTGAAGCAGTGCCAAAAATTTGTGTTATAGGAAAATGAAAATTACTCTTTATAGTTATAATCAAATTTTTAAAGAACGGCTACAAGTTTATCTTTTTTTTAAGAAAGTCAGTTTTGCCTATATTTCTGATTTATAATTTATATATAAACTTGCTAAATAATTCAGTCAAATGTAGAAAAATATCAAATATTAATTAAAATAAAATTTAATTAGTCTACTTCAAATTGAATTTTCTATTTGGAAAATTTTCTCATAGTTTCAACAATAGATTAATTTGTCTTTAAAGTTTTTAAATTTATAAATTACTATATGTCAAAAATACGATGATTCATTTTTAATTAAAATATTAGAACTCCAAATGTACAATGCATAATTCAAGGAAATTATTCTTTGACGTTATAATCTGTAATGTTGATCAACCATAATGATGTAATAATTATATTTAATGATCTCAATAATTACGTTGTTGATTGAGTGATTTAATCACCAATGACTCACATAAAATTCTTTCACACTTATTATTAAAGTTGTTATAGTCTTTTAAATCAGTTGTCCATTTACATATTTTCTATGCTCAATAATATTACTCCACATCTCAATCGGCTATATTTTTCTGAACCCATATGTGGATATATTGGTATGTCTTAAATATGTGGCATTGCACTAGATAAGAGGATGTACCGTAGACCCCTTGACAGATTTTCGGTTTTTTGTTGACCCCCTTTTTCCTCAAATAGCACGGGAAAACAATCTGGCAAGCTAAACCAGAAATACCCAGACTTTTTTGTTCCTAGCCGCCCTGATTTCCTAAAATAACACATCTAAAAAAACATAAAAAATAAGCTATACGGAAACTTTCATTTTGCTAGTATTTTCTATAGAATAACACTAAACTAAAAATGTGTTTATTTTTATTGTTATATATCAATTAAAACGACATAAAGTGGGGAAATCGATGACCATTATAAAAAACTAGATGCACTGAAAAATCAATTCTTTTAATGAGTTGTGAATATGATGCTTTGATTGCAAACCGTCAATATTTATATTCAATTTAGTTAAATTCAACTTTAAACCTTTCTGAGATTAATTTTCAACCTTTTTCTTATTTTGTAATGAGATTTACAACCAAACTGAAACGCTTTCTCGCTATATTCCATAATGTACGATACGTTTTTGGTATATCTTTTTGATGTTGTTTGTTTTTCTTATTCCGATTAGCTCTACTCGTAACATTATATTTTTTATTTTATAGGTAATTTATATGTCTATTGGGAAAATAATATATTAAAAATTCTCAAAGAAAAATTTATGAATAATTTTTAAAATTAAGCCCGAACCCGAATGAAATAACATAATATCCGCCCAGACTGGTGCAATTCTCTGATAAGTACTATCTGTGTTATGTGAATTATCTCATTTATGGAAAACCAAAATTTTGGTCACGAAATTCTTAAATTGGATTCATTCTTATTGTACCCCTGGTTTTTGTTTTCACTGTCATAGATCTCTTATAGTTCGGAATCGACTCTTAGGGGTCGATGTATACAATTTTGGAAATCACTGAATTAGATTATACTCTAAATATTACTAAACTATTTAATGATTTTAAAGATTTCGACAATATTTTAAATAAATTAGAATTGCTTAATTATTTCTTGACCAAAACCTAACATTTTTAAAACCTTCCGAATATGAAATATCTAAAACATGAGATTTTAAACGGTTCATCATCAATAAATGGACTAAAATTTCCATTGTTTTCTACAAAAGCATTAGAACATCCATTTTTATTCAAAAAAGAGTCGATCTTCTGTATACTTTTGCTGAATTTTTTCAACGTTTAAGATAATCACCAAGGTCTAAAAATCAAATCCTTAATCACATTTTTATTATATTTAAAGTCCCAAAAGCTACTAGAAGTAGTATATATGCCTGTATATGTTGGCTTCTTACATATTTCTTTCTTGAAATCCTTTTTACTAACAAATCTTAAAAATGGTAGAAAAAGTTAACTTTCACTGTGAACTTTATATTTAACATTATAAATTAATATTTTGCTTATTTATTTAATTTTTAGCACATGATATATTAACAGTCTTTCGTAAGATATCTGTTCTTCAATGATCATGAAATTAAAAAATAACCATATAAAATAAAGTAGATTCATTGTGCCATTAACTAAGCAATTCGAAAATACTATTTACAATGGAGTCCGTTACGTCCAACACCAATTATGTTAATATGTCCGAACTGTTTTAAGTTCATATATATTTTATTACCATAGTCGAAAGAGATAATTGATTAAAAATTGTTTCAGTTTGTGTGGAAATTAATTTTCACTTGCACGTGTTGCGATACTATTTAATTTTCATATACGAATTTAATATTATTTCTTTTAAAGTTTGCTAATCAAAGTTATTTTGTATTAGGATATATTAGAAATATATCCTGAATTGGGTGATTTCTTAAGAAATGTGTTCAAATTTTGTAAAATAAAACAAGAAATTGAATATGACTATGAACAAACAGAAAACGATATTGAATTTGAATCTCTAGAGTCGAGATTGAAAAAAGAAGCAATTTTTATTTTCGGTTGTGAAATAGAAGATTTGCAACTTGATATGCAGTATCTTCCTCCATCATATGTAAGCTTTACGAGTTCTCGGAATTAATACTATCTATTTATTCTCATGAAGCTTGTTGACAAAATGCAACCAGTTACGCTTTTGGACACGTACAACTGGGAAAATGATAAATCAAAGAATAAAATGTCTTCGGGTGGCACTGTCGAACCAGAGCCTTTGACAATGTCAAATTTGGATGTCTATCTCAAACGAATCTCATCATTTTGCCTCGATAAAGGCATCCGCAATCAGATGAATGCATTTAGAGGTTATTTTTTTAATTAACTCGGTTTTAAAATTATATTTATAATTTTCTATTTTATCAATTACAAAAAATTCTGTTTTAATTAGGCTATTATTGGTTAATTAAACACATCTTTAGGTTTCTCTATTTTGTAGTCACAAGGAAATAGCAGTTGACATTTATTAATATAGCAATGCGGCATAAATAATATACCAAAAAGCGAATTTAGCGACCCTGTAATCAGTGTGTATTTCATTTTAGTTCTTTTATCTTTTGGCTTAAGTGTTTCCTTGAATTCTTTTGGTTTGGTTTGGTTTCTGTCTCGAAGTTTTTTTCCTTCTTAATAAGTCTTCCCTTTGTGCCGGTTAGTTCTTAATTTATTTTGTGCTAATCGTCCTCCTTGTTTAGATATACCCTATTTTATCTCGCCTTTACTATGAATCTCCATTTTGATCTTTTAGGTATTTGGGCATTTAGTATATTGTGTTGGAAATAAATTATTTTTCAGGAAAATAGTTATCAAATAATATAGATTATTGGATAAAAGTTAAATGTGTAATTAATATCATTAAATCAATATATAATATTTTTAAATAATATCGTTAAATCAATATGGGAAAATTCACTAAACACCCATTTTAAAATTATTTTTACACCTACCCAAATAAAGAAATTATTCATCCTCTACCCAAATTTAAAAGTTTTATTTACCAAATCACAAACAAATGTTCATAATGTCCCTGTCAATATATAATATTATTAAATCAATATATAATATATTTAAACAATATTATTAAATCAATAAATAATATATTTAAGTAATATCATTAAATCAATATATAATTTAAATAATTTTAGTACGTAATATCTTATATAATGTCTTTGATCAACTTATCGACTTTTATAATCTTTTTCATCAACATAAACCATTGAGATGGGTAATTTATTCGAATGAAATTTCCTCCATTTAACTTGTGATCTTCTTGATATGAGCTTTGTAAAACAACAAAAATTATATTGCATGTTTGATATGCTGCATTTGATTACACCTATAATTAAATCCAAATCAGTTTCATTGCCTATTAGCTTGAATAGTTACATGAAGCTATAACGGGTGTTAGAAATCTTTATCACTTCAACCAAACAACGAAATAGATTCAATGTTGCTACAGAGATCGAATTTTAACGGTTCATATTGAGTATTTTCTTGGTTATACACAAGTTTGAACATGATCCAAATTCTGCCCCTCAGCATTATCCGATATCAGATTAATGTATGTCAACTGTAATGTCATTAAAACGTGTGTGTGTTGTTGTTGTTTTTCAGTCGTTGCTTTTTATTAGTCCCACTTGTCTTTGAATAAAAAAATAGCGACTTATACATCGAAAAATACTGTTGGATTCATAGTATAAATGCTTCCTTGGGTCTAAAATAATATTAATTAATATTATGAAATCAATATATCAATTTTATATTATTAAATTAACATCATTACAAATAAAATGATGAATTTAATTTCGTTTTTGTAAAATTAATATAATTGGTATTTAGCCTTTGTAAAAACAATGGGTTTTTTGAAAATTCCGTGGATTATGGAACTTGTTTAAACTAAGTAATATTACGAACTCATAATAATGAATCACTGAAAGACTGTACTAAACACAAGAAGATAACGTACAATCAACTCACCGTTACATCTCCACTCGTTAATCTTAAGAAATTTCACGTACTTTTTGAAGATTATGTATTTTGTAATGATTTATAATTTTATTCGATAAGTTGTAATTATATTTTGGAAAACGCTACATTTTAAACGTTTTACTAAAAAATTTGTATAATTTTCAAATTAATATATTATTGATTATATAAATTAGTCTATGAAATTTATGAGATTATTTATGAACATGCTTTCATTCAGATGGTTTTAACAAAGTCTTCGATATTTCAACTATAACTATATTTTCGGCAGAAGATTTACGTAGAATCCTTTGTGGTGAACAATATCCAAATTGGACGCGAGATGAATTGCTTTCATATACAGAACCAAATCGAGGTTACACACGAGAATCGTCAGGATTTATAATGCTGGTTGATGTACTGATGGATATGAATCCTTTTGAACGAAAATCATTTCTACAATTCGCAACAGGATGTTCCAGTTTACCTCCTGGTGGATTAAAAAATTTGACTCCGCGTCTTCAGGTAGTTCGTAAAGAATCTGGTCCCTATCCAAGTGTCAACACTTGTCTTCACTACTTGAAGCTACCAGAATATTCCAGTCGAGATGAGCTGAGACAGAGATTGCTGGAGGCTACTAAAGAAACTGGTTTTTATCTCAACTAAAAATTATTGATATTTTTGTTGGTACTTGAATCAAATGCTTTCGTGTTTATTTTGATTAGTTAGCCACTTTGTGAATTGAATTAAACAAATTATTAAATATTTTCTCTACTCTGCGTGTTAGTAAGGATTTCATCAGGTGCTGCTGATTGCTGGAGTTTCGGACTCGACAAATAATCGATCTTCAGTCTCATTACTAATTGTTTAAGTTTGAAAAATCTATATCAAAGAATAAACACTTATTATTTGAAATTTAATTGTATGATATCAAAAATAAAAAAATTGTTTCCTTATTTGGAAATAGGATATTTGTTTTGTGTATGCAATTTAAAAGTTTATTATTTGATTTAAAGTTAAATGCCTATTAAACTAAATTATAACAATTCACTCACTAATATGTGTAGATAAGGGTTAATTCTACGCTGCAGATTAAGCTGGATGTTGTGAATTATGCGCAAAAACCATCAAATTCAAATGCAGCATAGCATTATGGAGTCCATGTAGATCTTATCAGTAGGTGGAAGAATCAAAAGGAAATCATGGAATTGAAAGGAAGGCAAGGTAACGAAAAGAATCCGTCAAATCCAGTGGCCAAAACTGAAACAATCTAAAAGAACAAGGATTTTAAAACAAATAAAGGAGGGCTCTAACGGTGTCTGGATCTTCAATTTTGAGAGAAGCTCCAACACTGTCCGTGTTTACATACATGATATAAGTATATTTTTACAACATACTTGTAAAAATACTTTATTTTGATTTGTCGATTGCTCAGTGGAGTGACAGCGGTACATAGCACACGTGAACAGAATGCAACTTTTGTGCCCCACCCTGATTTTACTGAAAGCAAGAGTAGTCAATAAGTGTGTCAGTTACTGGAGTCAGCATTTTTGAGGAAGGTGTCGTGTTTTACGAGCCATGGCCCACCAAACATCATCTACTATGAAATGTTCAAAATAAAATTACTGAAAATTCGATCAAAATCCTATATTGGGGATAATTCATTAAGAACGTCCTCTAAAAGAGGAGTGAGGGATTCTACGAAAAAGGGACACTAGGGAACGGGGTTACAAGTGCTTATGACATCCCCAGTAGCTTTGGTCGTTTAAATACTAATTAATTGATTTTTTTTTAAATTTTCTATTCTTTTTCATATAATATATATGATAAGTAAGCGGCATGTTTCATGTCCGCTATTTTCCCCAATTTGATTACTTAATTATGTATAGATGCTTATCCTCTATTTTTCAACCAATTTTGTGTACTAATGTTGAAATTTAGCCTATATCCTTATAAATTATTTAAATTTCCTTTTAAATAAAGGATATCTATATTTGGATGGATGTCCTCCGGAGGGTTCTCATGAAATGGGATGGGATTAAAAATTATTTAATGGATGCTTCCTTGTTTGAAATTATTAAATAAATTGGTAAACCATTTCCTCAGTATTTGTTAAATGAAAATGCCTCATCGTGGCGAAAATGGGCCATAATTACTCAATAATTAGCAATTTATGTAAAAAAAATAAAACTTTATTAGTAAAAAGAAGTCGAAATTTAATTATAAATATTTTCAATGCAAAGAAAAGCATGCATAAATATCTCAGAGGATCCAATTGCAAAATAAATGCTAAATAAGGCAACATGCGAACTGAGAGAGATGAGCAATGATTGACAGCAGGCTTCTATTTGATAGGTTTGATCAACTTGTGATTCACTAGAGCCTCCAACGATTCTTCGGCACAAGTGACGACATTTTTCATGGTTTCATCTGTCAATTTCGACAGTGCCATTATTATTTCGAACATGTTACTGTTGACAATGAATTCACAAAATTCCCGGCTGCCATTAACGATCATGTTTCGTAACATGTGAACGGCACGATGCTGAATGGCGGGATCAGCACAGGCTACCATTGCCTGGACGATTTCAAACCAATTGTTCACTTTTGACAGTTTATCGATAAAGCGAATGTCAGATGATAGAATGGCTAGCCCGCCACTTGCGGCTTTTATCAGGGCCAGGTCTTCCACTTCTGTACAGAGCAGCACTAGCAATTTCACACGGTCGTTTTCCTCGCCGAGAAATCTCTCTTTCACCTCGTCAAGTAACAGAAGGTTACACATGCATTCCACCGATGCCCTTCGCAGCATTTCATGCTCTTCAAACATATAGTATTCCACTTGAGATAAACCTTTTTCTTTGATGATTCGCCGTCTACATTTTATTATATATTAATAATAATCATAATAATAATGTTAATTATGATAATAAAAAATATAATTATAAAAATAAAAATAAGAAATATAATAATAAGAAAATTAAAAAAATAATGAAAATTAAAATAAAAAAAATGATGATAAAAAAAATTAATAATAATGTAAAAAATAATAATAATTATAAAAATAATAAAAGTAAAAATAAAAAATAATAATAAAAAAATAAAACAATAATGAAAATTAAAATAAAAATAATGATGATAAAAAAATTAATAAGAAAAATAAAAAACATAATTATAAAAATAATGAAAATAAAAATATTGATAATAAAAAATAAAATTAACAAATAAAAATGACAAAAAAATTAATAATAATAAAAATAATAAGTATAAGTATAAAACGATGAATCCTTGGTAGTAGCATAAATTATATATATCAGATAAGTGAATAACAAAATAAGCCCTTGCTGCGAAGTAATAATCATATTTTTGAAAAAAGTTTCGATTATTACTTCGGTTCAAGGGCTTATTTTGTCATTCACTTATGTGAAATAAAAATAATTATAAATATAATTATAAAAGTAAAAATGATTAAAAAAATAATAAAAATAAGAATAATGATAAAAAATGATAATAATTAAAATAATAATAATTATAAAAATATTAATAATAAATAATAATAATTAAAATAAATATAGTTAAAATAAAAATAATAATATTAAAAATAATGATAAAAATAATATTAATAAAATTATTATTATTATTATTATAAATTCTAACCTATGAAAATCATCAACAGATGCTAAATTTGTCAGAGCCATTAAGCTTTCGAAGTTTTGCAATCCTGTGTTTTCTATTCGTAATAATTGAATCAACGGCCGAATCACCTCAAGAGACTAGAAACCATTTAATTTTGATTTGAAGAATATTAAAAATTACTCTTTGCCCTGGAAATGCAATTCTAGGATTAATTGTTATTGCAACTTTGGCCAATGCTTGAGCTGCAAATACTTTTCCAGTATCTGTATTGTCAAGAGCTAAGGATATCAAAGCTTTTCCTCCTCCAGCTTGTATAATAGCTCCTCTATGTTGTTCATATGTTACAACGGACAAATAAATACTGTTTTAGAATTGATAATCTATTTAGAGATAATCAAATATATCTCACCGAGATATTAATTCCTTTGATGCATTTTGTGAACCAGGACTGGAGTCAGCCAATTGAGTTAGACTGTATAAAGTTACCGAGAGATTTTGTTTCATCAATTCTTCAATTCTAGTTTTTATAAATCCATCACTGTCTTTCTCATGAGTTTCTGGTATGTGCTGTTTAGCATATTTTGCCAATTCGAGCATTTCCGGAAGAATTTCAGGTTTATCATAACTATTTGTCACATTTGCTAGAACTGCGCAAAGAGGATACAAACATTCTATTGTTGTGTTCTGGATTTAATTTCAAATCAAAATAGAAAGAATGAAAATGACTTTTTATAAATGTTTCATGGAGTATTCATTTAACAGCCTTAGATTTACTTTCAGCCATCAATTTACATCAACAACAATAAAACTGTGATAAAAGTATCTAATAACTAAAATGCTAATTGATGACTAAACATAGAAAGAAATTTAACTTAATATTATACTTAAAATTGGTAAGTAAATTTTATAGCATTAAATGAATCCAACTATTATGAGAATGGAATAAGAGTCTAGAAAATCGAAAGTTTAACCAATATATTTATTAATAAGGTGATTTGATTACGTTTTCAAATTATTATAAGCAGTATTTCAGCTTCACTTGGTATTCTTTTATTATTTTTATTATTATTATTATTATAAGTACTTTTTTTGTTTTTCACCTCTGATTTCTTTATAAGTGACATAATATTTTCTACAAAATTTGACTATGAATCAGATTTATTTAAGGTATTCACGAATTTTCGGAACAGTCTTTTTCAAGTGATTATTTATTTATTTAATAAAAGAATCAAGGATGAAAACCGGTTAACCGAAACCGAAACCGAAAAAAATATTCATAAATAAACCGGCTACCTTTAACCGAAATTCTAAAAAACCTGTTAAAATTACGTAATTTTCCAATTTAAAAGATCTACTAGTATAAGGCGAGATGTGACTAATTTGTTATTTTAATAAACAACTGCAAAATTTTGATTTCTAAGAAAAACCACAAAATATAAAAATTTATATGCATAAGTATGCCAAGATTAGTATATTATAATGTTGGGTAATTACACAATGCAAATTTAGAACGTCACGTAAAAAGTAAACATAAGGATGAGTACTCAAAATTTTAAAAACGAAAGCCTCAAGCAGCATTATGAAAAGCAAAAAGAAAATGCGAAACATCATGTCCTGATTGGTCAGTTAACTCAGATGTTATCTCATTTCCTGGCTGATCCCATAGTGTATTCTTTATTTTTATGCTATATTTATAATTGTGTAAGAAGATCCTAATTGTATATACACAAAATATTCGATAAGAGCGACTTCGATAAATGTACCTTTATAAAGGTTGCTCTTATCGATTATTTATCATTTTCATTATGTTACCTTTTTATAATACTACATTAACAGTTGGGTTAAATATTTGTAAATGTTAAGTTGTGTGTTTAAAATATATTTTGGCGATATATATTTTAATTCAGTATGCAGCTAGTATGCTTATGCAGTTTGAACGTGAAATCATTACTGAATAAAGTTTCCGTCCATAAATGACGTAAAGCGATTTTGGCCAAATTTTTACCCCTTCCCTCCCCTTTGTCACACGTCATTCACAAAACGTTAGACCCCCTTCAAATATGACGTCATAAATCTTTTGTTCCCACTAAAAAGCCGTATTTCATATTTAAAAATTAACATGTTTCAAATCACTTTAGTGGCATTTTAGTATGTATTTAGTGTAATGCTGCACTAATATCGTATGGAGAAAACATGTATTAAAAAGGAGGTCCTGGCAAACTGAAATTAGTATAAAATTATGTTGAAAAAATACAAAATTTAAGATGTGACGTCATAATTCTTAAACACCCATCCCCCTCGTAACAAATGTGTGACCTCTACTCTTCTATGTGAGTGACGTCATTTTTAATATTGAAATAAATTATAATTGATATCGATTTACAATTACATAAATATGATAATTTACATAAATAAATTTTAAACTTATGAAACTTTGCCACTGAAATTTCTTTTACTTCAATCGTAGACCACATTCTGTAATTATAATAATGTGAATGAAAACTTTTTGTTTTGTTTCATGATAGCACGCGTTGTAACTTATTTATTAATTTATTTTTAATCAATTTGTCAACAGTCTCTTTTATCATCAACAATAAAAATGATTTAGAATATCCATTCTTTATCAACAACTCAACCAATTTATCAACACTTTTTACCGAATTAGCAAAAGTAGAAGATAAACACCATGAACGATAAATCAATCATTTCACCATATTTGTCTTATACTTAAATTTACAAAAGCTTTCTGGAGAAGTATAAAGACCAGTATCAGTTGGTTTTCTATAAATCTCTGTCTCATAATGTTTATATTTGCGTTGAATTAATAAATCCAAAAACGCCTAAATATGTGTTAGTATTGCCGTAATCTGAAGGCTTTACAAATTATAAAAGGAAGTTAACTAAACAGATGGGAAATTTAGAATATAAGATCGTCTCTAATTCGTGTAAGGTACGCAATATGTTTATTAATAAATCAAAAACTCCGGTTGGATTGTGTTCTGATCTCGTTTATCAATTTACATGTAATGGGTGTAATGCCACATACATTGGTGAGACTTCCCGTCATCTCTGTGCTCGAGTTCTAGAGCATTGTCGATTGAAGGGTTTGACCAATATTATTGAGCACAATAGAGGCTGTAAAAGTGAAATAGGAATGTCTGATTTTAGAATTTTGGTGAGAAGTTTTAATAATTATTGGGAACGCGTGATATGTGAACCATTGCTGATAAGGTCATTGGATCCAAAGATTAATGTGCAAAGTGCTGTGACTACGAATGGTTTTAAATAGTTTAAGTATGTTAAATCATGTTTATTTATTGTTTTTTTTAAACTTTTTAATATTATTAAAATAATTTAATTTATAATGACATTATTTTTAAAATTATAATATTAAAAAAAATTATAATATTTATATAAATAAAATTTTAAATTATTTAAAAGTTATTTCAATTTATTTTTTAAATATTTATTTGTTACAAAATTAAATTAATACAAAAAAAATAATTTGTTTAAATTATAAGTTAATTCATAATTCAGGTTTTGTGTACCTGAAGATGACTGTTATGTTGTCGAAATATAGCGTACAAAGAGTTTTTTATTGGCGTTATCTTTTAATTATTATTAATATTATTATTATTATTATTAATATAAAAGCAAATTCAAACCTTAGTAACACAGAGTAAATTTCTCAATGCTTCTTCATCATTGACCAGTGCTTCCTTCACATCAGCGTCCAGACTCAGATAAGCTAAGCCTTCACTTGCCCAGCGAACCATAGATCCATCATCGTTGGCATTGGAGACATCACGAAGAAATTTTCTACAACTTTTCGCTAATTCAAGATTGGATCCTTCCGCCAAACTTGGGATACTCGAATCTCGCCCTCCAACTGAGCCGAGTTTGCACATTCCCTGAATAAATCACCGTGTTTCAAAGAAGCCAATCAACGTAACTCGACTAACAACAAGAGCTCTAATTTTCATTGCATCCGATCCGGTTTTATATATTTCCTCGAAAATTGGAATTGCATCTTTTATTATCGACAAACATTTGTCTTTTTTAGTGCACGCAAGTACGATCGCGTCTAATGCAATGCGCTAAGGTCCAATGAGAAGCATAACGATTTATCGACACAGACAATAAATGTACCTGATAAGAAGCAATTTCAGATCGTGTCAACAATAATAGACCCTGTAAAATTCCTGATTTACCTAAGACGGCACTGCCAGCTTCAAATGGTCCCTAGATGAATGGATGACGTAACCACGGAAATATATGTGTTATAAAAAACCATAGAAAAGTTAATTTCATAATTTATGCGAGATACATAAAAATACACAAAAATAAAATATTAAATATTTATAAATTAAATTTAAATATTTATTTAATAGATTATTTATTTTAATTTAATTTATTACTTTAAGAATATTTATATTTTTTATTTATAAAGTAATAAATTAATAAATTAAATATAAAATTAAAAATAAATATATTTAATAATTAATTTATTATTTTAAATATTTTTTTATTTATAGAGTAATAAATAAATATAAATTAATATTTATTACAAAAATGAAAAAATGAATTAATAAAATATTATATATAAAATAACAACTAAAATATATATTTAATTTATTAATTATTTATATTTTTTTATTTATAGTAATAAATAAATGTAAATCAATATTTATTAGAAAAATGAAAAAATAAATTAATAAAATAATATATATAAAATAACAACTAAAATATATATTTAATTTATTAATTATTTATATATTTTGTTATTATTTTCTATTTAATTTATAATTTTAAAAATAATTTTATATTTTTTTATTTATAGAGTAATGAATAAATGTAAATTTATTAAAAAAAAATTTATTAAAAAAATTAAAAAAAGAATTAATAAAATTATATATATATATATATAATAACAACTAAAATATGCATTTAATTTATAATTTTAAAAATAATTTTATATTTTTTTATTTATAGAGTAATGAATAAATGTAAATTTATTAAAAAAAAATTTATTAAAAAAATTAAAAAAAGAATTAATAAAATATATATATATAATAACAACTAAAAATATGCATTTAATTTATTAATTATTTATATATTTTTTATTATTTTCTATTTAATTTATAATTTTAAAAATAATTTTAGACTTTCTTATTTATAAAGTAATAACTAAATAGAAATTAATATTTAATATAAAAATGAAAAAGAATTAATAAAATAATGGTTAAATAATTAAGGGGACCCAATTGAAAAAATGGGATTTTTTAATAAACCAAATTTAAATTAAAAATATTTTACCAATAAAAATAAGAACTAAAAAATAAAAGTAAATTGTATAATAATTAACTTATATTAATTTTATTGAATTACATAAAGCATCAAAAAAATTTGATTATTTTAATATTTTTTTCTTATTCAAAATTCAGCCAGATAATATGTTTAATTTTAATTTTATTTTATACGATAGTAAAATATTCATCGCTATTATATCGTTATGAAAAAGTAAATTTTTTTAATTTATATATTATTTAAAAACACCCTTTCATTCACTTTGGTTCACCAAAATAATATATATAAAATAACAACTAAAATATTTATTTAATTTATTAATTATTTATACATTTTTAATTATTTTATATTTAATTTATAATTTTAAAAATAATTTTATATTTTTTTATTTATAAAAATTAATGTTTATTAAAAAAATGAAAAAAAGAAATAATATATATAAAATAACAACTAAAACATATATTTACTTTATTATAAACATATTATTATTTTTTTATAAATTACTAAATAAAAAAATAATAAATATAAAATAACAAAAAAATGTTTAATTTATTAAGTATTTATTTATTTTTTAATTATTTTCTATTTACTTTATAATTTTAAAAATTGTTCTATATATTTTTTATGAAGTAATAAATAAATATAAATGAATTATATACAATAATGAATAAAATATATAAATGAAAAAAGAATGAATAAAATAATATATTTATATAAAATAAAAACTAAAATACAAAACTTAATTTATCATTTAAGTATTTTTATTTTAATTTTATATTTAATTTATTATTTTAAAAAGTATTTTATGTTTTTTTTATTTATTAATAAATAAATATAAATTAATATATTAAATATATAAAATGAAAAATAAAATATATATTTTATTATTATTAAGTTATTATTTTAAATACATTATTATTTTTTATTTAATTGTTAAATAGATAAAAAATAATAAAATAAAATAACAAAATATATAAATGAAAAAAGAATAACTAAAACAATAAATTATATATATATATATATATATATATTTTTTTTAAAAATTAATTTTAATAATTTACTTGGAACAACAAACCAATCAAATTAGCTGCCTCGACTTTAGACTCCATCATTTCATCAGTCAATAAATCTCTGAATCGACAAACTTAATGATCAATATCTTTTGTAACAGAATGCTTACAGAACAAAATCGCAACAGAGGTCTCTGAATTTTTCACGATCCTTATCCGACATTAAATCATCATAAATATTTGCCAATAATATGGCAACAGTCATTTTTGTTTTAGGAGTTGTATCGATTAATGAAATATGATTGGTTTGACTGGGAGTTGATTCAGATCTGTGAGCTGCTGCACCGACTTCCAGCAATTTATTGAATCCACCTACATGTCAAAATCAACAAGCTTAAATTCAGTTCTGGAAAGTTAAAACTACCCTCTGTGTACAACAAAGTTTTCGTCCAATTTATTCCTTCTTTGGAAGGGACAAATCGAACCAATATTTCCAGGATTGAATCTCTACCAGTTGCAGACAATTTTTTACTGTTGCAAGCTTGTAGAAGAGTTTGCAAGCAATCATTGACATATTGTGCAACAGCCTCATCTAATACAGTTATAAGCACGACTTGCAGATATGTCATTTCATTTTACCCATTTGATATCTTTGATATGGTCGGAAATTGACACTTCCTGATTTTTCTTTCATTTCCGTTTCATATTTCTCTTTCTTTTCTCGGTAATCTTTGATTTGAGATAATCCAGAAAGAATATTTTCGAGATATTGACCAGCTAATCGACAATGTTCTGGTACTGAGGAATAAATCATGTTTGCAAAATATTGCGGTCCGTGAAGTTTGAATATTTCCAATGTCTGTAATTGGTAAATTTACGGTTTAGAAGTCGCTTAGAAAAATAGTCATAATCAGATTGTATCACTCCTATCACTTGTGGTCCCCCCCCATGGTATATGGTAAGTTGAAAAGCTGGAGATTTTTTACGGCGATACCCTTAATGTTTGAATTATTTCTATAAGCAAATCGACGTACACAATTTTAGTTGATTATGACAACTAGAAAGTTAATTTTAATTAATCGTACACAAATTTAATAAGTTGTTAAACTCCATATCAAATATCAAACTAAATATCAAACTAAGAAATAAACACAGCATGGCATAAAATAGCATATTTATATTCGGTTTTAATTAGCGGCTTTAAAAGAAATTTTGTGTGAATATTTTAGGAGTTTTCTTATAAGGTCTCGTTGTATAGGATCTTCAGTTGATTTGGTCACTCCTATAATTCAATATATTATTGGAAAATGTTTCTTATCATACTTTAATTTTATTTGATAACGAATTTTAATTAGTTTTATCATTTTCAACGAACTGTGAGACTTAATGAGCTCGAATGCGCATTTAGTATCAACCTCTAGATGTAGCAGTGATGACGACCTTAACAAAACCAAAAGATGTTAATTGAGGTGGAGTAAGTCTGTGGCTTATTACAACTACAATTACAAATATAAATTTGAATAAATAGTTGTTTCTTTAATTTTATAAATTATTGGAAAGCTGCACCTTGTATTGATTTTCCATGTTTAAGAACTCGTTTCCAAATTGAAAATTTTGCTTACTTTTCAAATTAGTATTGACATAAGACATTTCTAACTTTGTTCTATTGTAAAATTTATTTTCTATTCAATAAAAAATATTAAATATTCCTTTTCCTTATATTTCAGTCGGTTCAATGACTATAAAATGTTAACTTGAAACCAAAATTACAAAAGCGGTAACTAACTTGAAGCAGTTAAATGTTTTGGTTTTAAAAAAACAATTGAAATAATTTTGAAGGTATTTAAAATTACAAAGTAGGCATTATTTGGATTTACAAATAATCATAGCAATTTCTTTAGCACCCGTAAAAAATTTTTAAAAAAATATTTATATTTTGATAGATTGGGAGTAAAAATATTTATTGAATCATATTCAGTGAGTTTTTCTCTAAAAATTCAAAAAATAGATTTTAATATTTTTTTCAGTGAATTTCATATTTTTCAAGTTGGGAAAAATGAAAATGTACTAGACCAAAAAAATTCCCAGTTTTATTTAGAAACAAAAGTCAAACTGTAATAATCTTAAAATTGATTTTGAAACCAAAAATTATTATTATCTAATCAGCTACTTGTGTAAATATGGATTTAATGTTTACATTGATTAAAATATATTATAGATGTGTAAAATATACATATTAATATTTATGTAACTTTTGCGTAACGCCAAAGATGATTCACTGAATATTTTAATAAATATTTTAATCATTAACAAGTTCACGTAGTTTTTAATTATTTCCCTGGTTAGCGAAACAACTCCAGTGATGGTAGGGGAGGGTGATTATTGCATGAGTTAAATTATATAAATTTTTTGAAGTATAATTTCTTTCCAATTTGAGAACGCTCATAATTGAAATTTTACTAAAAATAAATAATTCTAAGTGTCCCGGACTGGGATAAATAGGTAAATGTCCTTATAATTTTTTGAAATAGTTTGAAAATTAGTAAAAAAACTATTATAAATAAAAATGTGCTTGTGACTCATAATTTCATATAATACAGTTTTATGTTAGAATTTTCTATGACGATTTATTTATTTTAAAAATATTGTCAGACTCAAATAATCTAAATATCATGAACTGTAAAATGATAGAAAATTATTAAAAATAAATGATAAATACAATAATGAGTAATTTTTTATTTACTTTACTTTATGGGTTCAAATATAGATCCAATTTTTTGGTATCCTACTGTGGTTGTCATGTAATGCAAGCAACTAAGTATCAGGTAAATCACACCGTTTAGCCTGGTACAGTATTTCAACAAAATACTATAAATAAATGTTAAACCCTTTACTTACAGCCAGTTAGAACTCAGAATTGGGAGGTACCGAATTTTACAGTCATTAGTTAGTCAGTCCTACGGATAATAAATAGCAAGTATACAGAAAAGAGTCTTCTTATTCAGGACGGAGGTTATCAATGCGATCCAAATTATATTTGTTATATTTTTGCTAATTACATACTGTTTGCACCTTAGAAGAACAGGAACAATATTGACATTTTAAAGCATTTCCGCGGATAGATTTGGAGGCCCCTACGTCTCAAATAGTCCTCAAGCACTACCACGCCGGTTCTGTACAGTTAGATTTTTAATTAATTGATAACTTAGCTACTTATAAATATAAGTAACTAATCTCAAATAAAAAATAATAAATTTATATAATAATACTGATCAAATTATTGACAATTCAGTATAAATAATTCTCTAGGCATGTTCATCCATAACGAAATATTTGTTATTGATTATATAGTATGGATTTTTAACAATAAAAAATAATATATTCATATAATAATACTCACTAAAATTATTAGCAATGGTAATAATTCATAAATATAGGAATAACGAAATATTTATTATTGATTTCATAGTATGGTATTTTTAATAATAAAAAATATAAATAAATAATTCGCTATTGTCAAACATAAATAATTATTATTATTGAAATCAATTTCAATATTAAGATATTAAAAGTGAACGATATGGATTCAATATTATTCTCTCGGCAAATGATAATTCTGTTTCCAACTTGTACCTTCCATCACTTAGTTATAATTTCAGAATTTCTGATTGGAGAATGTGGAATCGATTTTACATTTTTAGGAATAATTTCATCGTCTGATTTTTTCTCTATAATTTAAATAAGTCAAAAAATAATCAGATAGTGATTTTCATTTGCGGTTGTCATTTTCCACTATTTTAAAAATCATGAAATTGTTTGTAATTCAATTTACGTTATTTCAAATTAGCAATTGTAATGTTATATGAAAGATTTGTAAAATTTTTAATTCCAAGCTATACGACGGATTTCAGCGTTCTTTTATAGTATGTTTGAGCGATGCCGATGAAGGTCATTTATTAAATTATTTATAGAAAAATAATTCTCTAAATGAATTTTTTGTCAAATATAAACTTTAATTAATAATTTTGAATACTGGTAATTTTAAATAATAATATATAAATAAGATAATAATTTTAATCGAATTTTGAAAAAAAAATACTTTTTCACAGCTTGGTAAAAATAGCAAAGATAGACATCTATGAGCAGCTTCTATGATATTAATCGGTAAATCCATTTGGCAAAATTTTAACAAAATATTCCTATCTTGATGACACCAAATTAAAGAATTGGATGTTTCTCGGATTAAAACGGTTAAATTATTCAATGACTAAAAATATTTTAAAGATATATGCATGTAAAATAGAATGTACTTTTAATTTCATATCATCGGTTAAATCCGATTGTTTTAAGAGATTAAACATTGCATTTACTTTACCAACAAATGAATTATTATTTTCAACTTGAGATCGTATTTGTTTTTCCACTTCTCTTATGTGTTCTTGATACAATTTATTTTTTGGATCAAGTAATATAAGTTTTTTTGCATCAGCCTGAGCTTCTGAGAATTTATTCAAATTCAAGAAAGCTAAACTTCTTCGATAAAGTGATTTTGGATCCATTTTGAAATTTTTAAAGCTAATTAATATTTTTTAAATACTTTATTTTTAAAATACGGTTTTATTTTACCTTTATCACATGCAGATATGACGAGATCAAATTTCAACATTTTTAAATAACACATTGATTGATTTTTATAATAATTTAACTTTTCATCATCGGTAATATCTTTCGTGTTGAGCCATTGATATACATTTCCAAAGCTTTGTCAAAATCGCCACTTTTGAAATATTCATTTCCTAATTCCTTAAAATGAGTTGTCATCTCAAAATACTTTTAAATATTTGTTATTTATTGTATATATTAAAACAAGGGATAAATAAATTGTTAGTGCTAAATAATTTTATAAGTGATTGTGACTAAATAAATTAAATATAAAAATGATTATATTTAAAACTTGTAACTTTTCACACTGCTTATAAAAAGTTTATGCCTGGCTTCTATTATTAATTAGTTCTGGTTTGTCTTTACATTTTGTTGGGCCAAGACTAAGTGACACTGAAATTTGTTTTAATGAATTGACATAACATACAAACACAACAGTACAAATTCAAAATAAAACCCTTAAACACCAAATAAACATCCAAAAATCTGAGGAGAAAACTAATAAAAATCAAATTCAAATAAATACAAAGGCACCAAGAATCTGTTGGGCCAGAACACAAACGGCCTTGAGAATCGTTTAAATGAATCGGTAATACATATGCAAATACAACATGCAGATTTAAAATCAGACCTATAAAACATCAACTAACCCTGCTAAAATACGAGAAAGAAAACATTAAAATATTAAATCATAAAACACAAAAATAAATTAAAATAATAACAAAGTGCAACAAGATTCGCACGAAATAAACATAAAAATAACATGAGAACATAAAATTTTACAGAAATTCGACAATTTATCAAAAAATGCGAAAATCCATAAAAATGGAACAAAAATTAAATAATTTGAATTGGAAACAATTCAATTAAAAAATTAAAAATAAAATTGTCGAATTAAATTATAAAAATAATAAAATTAAGATTAGAATATTGTTGGGCCAGAACGTAAACGGCCTTGAGGAATGTTTTAATGGATCAGAAACACACATGCAAAAATAATATGCAATTTAAATAAACCTGGAAACACCAATTAAACCCTATAAAATATGAGAAAAAAAGAGAATTAAATATAAAATAATAAACATAAAAATAAATTAAAATAATAACAAAATGCACCAAGATTCGCACGATACCTACACAAATATAACAAGAAAACACAACAAATTCTACAAAATTGGAAAAATTAATAAAAGTTCATTAAAATGAAATTTAAATCGAAAAATTTGAATTAGTAATAATTCAATAAAAATTCTAAATAAAAAATTATAAAAATAAATCAAAAAATAATAAAATTAAAGAATAGAATTTACTAGAAAATAACAAGGTCGAATTTTGTTTTACTGCATCAAATTTCACACGCTAGAAAAATAGGTATAAATACTGATCCATTTTCACATTTAACTTAGCCATTTTTCAAACCATTTTTGAAATCGTTTGTAAACCATTTTCAAATCTTATTTTCAAATCGTTGTGAAACTATTTTAAAAACCTTATTTTCAAGCTATTTGAACTAATTCAACTGATTTTAGGTGAGAAATATTTATGTTGGGACCCTCTTTCCACGTCACGTCCATTGCATCTCGGTAGAGCTCTGCTTGGCGTCGACGTGGGGAGAGAGGCATTTATGCTTTCTATTATGATATTTTATGCTATTGTATGAAAATTTTTGGAATGGTTATGAAGGGTAATTCTGTTATTTTGTCCTAATTAATAAATATTATTACTATACATAAATTGTTTGATATATATTTTCATAAACTAAATTAAAATGTCGAAATTTTTCAGGCCCACAGCCGACACATAACGCAAGAAAGCAAAATCTACATAGTACAGATGCATGTAAGTGCGTGGAAAATCGCCAATGATATGTACCCGTGAAGACTCAGCGTGCGCAATGCAGCGGTCGTAACGTCAATATTTATCCCTATAGCTGAAGCGGGAAATAAGGAAGAAGTCTCTGGCTGCTTCCTCGTTTCTCAATTCTGTAAAATCGACCTAAATTATATTACACACGGCTTAAAATTATCACACCGAGTAGTCCAGTGGGCACTCAATAAATATAATGTGAACACAATATGCGCCTAAGGCCTATTAAAGGGAAAGGGTACTTGGGTTAAATTAACTGAAATCGTTGTTATAACTATTTTGGATTAACATTTTGAAATAAATAAAATTTATTGGGAATCATTGAATTCGATTAAATTGAGATTATTGATAAAATTTAAAGCAACCATTGATTGTAAAAGTAAAGTGTTTTATGGCTTAAAATTTCGGTAAATATTGGGTAAAGATAATTCATAATGATCGTAAATTATTGATTAAAATTGGGTTAATGACGAATGATTTCATCAATTAAATTATTATAATTCATTTCAATAAAAGTAATCTGATCTTTGAGTAAGAACGAGTAATGTATTGATCTAACCAACCCCCGATAAAAATGAAAGCAATTAAGAATCGAATTCATTGATTTCAAATAAAGAAATGTATCAATTAAAAGTAAAATGATTCTCGAATAAAAGTATGAAACCCCTTAATTAAATTGTTGACTAAAATTAATGTGACGACACGTAATTCACTAATAATTCATTTTGATAAAATTGAAGAAGTGATTGAGTAAAATCAAGTGTTTAGATTCAATTATTGATTAAAAATAAAATGAATACAAATAAATATATCGTTGATTAAATTGAATCAATTTATTGGTAACAATTGAGATGATTAAATTAGTTCAAATAACTATTGAGTAAAATCAAGATAACCTAGTTTTTGGTAAAGTAAAGTATTGAATAAGAATAAATAATATAAGCTCCTTAATGAACTATGATTAGCGGATTTAAGTAATTCCTATATTAAAGTTAGAGATAAATTGAATAACCGTAAGACAGTTTCTTTAGTAAAATCAAGTAATTTTCGATGTAAATTAAAGTGAAACTGGATTCACGGACTTAAAACTATTAGCATTAAAATAACTTTGTGGGCTAAAGTAATAGTTGATCCAAATAGCCTTAGGGAAGACTATTAGAAATTGGAATAATAGATGTCGATATTTATTACGGATAATACAACCTCTTAATTAGGACTAGAATAATTTATAAATTTATAAAAAGGGTTTCTTCAATTATCATAAATTCAGGAATTACAGCAAATCGATTAGAGGTAAAGTGAATGAATATTTACGTAAATTAAATTAAGGCAATTGAAAAAACCAAAGTTTAAGATAAGAGAAAATTTGTATTAATATCACATAAATTGTTACCGATTTTATTGAACAATTAAAACTCCACATAGCGAAAATGTTCCAAAGAAGGGTATCACATCTACTTGGAAGCATTGGTAAGCGTAGAAGTTTTCTAAAATTTGTTAGTAAAGTACATTCAAACTAGTCAACGAAATAACTTACCAGAATTGAGATAATCGAGTGTAGGCAAACAGTTGACCAGTAGTTCTGAAAATACGACACGAATAATACAATCACCGGATGTAAACAATGTAGATCACCTTTAGTCAACCGCTTAAGTTGTAATGGTAAAATCCGCTGGAAATCGTTCGCCCACCAAGATACACCTACACGCGACTAAGTTATCTCGGATCAACATCCGGCCTAAATCTTAAAGTTCGAACAACTGTAATTGAAGTTGGTAAACAAACTTTAAATCAATGTACAAATTCTCTTAAGTCAATGCACGAGTATCCGCCTACATGAAAAATTTTAATGATTATAGGCATATATCGAATAAGTTAAACATCAGGTTATCTCATCCATATGATTAATGAAATATTTTCCCTATAAAGGAGTGCACCTTAAAGAACCAGACCCGCAAATTAACCCAACCTGCTTATTACTGTCCCATCGAGTAAAGGAAGGCAATGGCCACGTGTATGACACCCTTACTGGTAACATAGACACAATTTGCTTGCTAATAACTTAGACTGGTGAATCAATCGAACGTAATAACAGTAATGTTTAGACATGTCGCCCAAACGAACTACCCGTCGAGAGACCGCCAAACAGGAACGGACAGGAGTCCCGCCGACCATGAGGATACTCGACCAGTTGCAACGATCATGTCTCTCGGAACGGCAATATCCAGCTGCGGAGACCTACCTGCACGCACAGGACCTCCTCACCCAATGGGAAAGGGTGCAGGAGCAGGTAGATTTACAGGTGGTTAAGGCAAGGATGTATCTTGCGAACGTGGTGAAAGACATCCTTGCCGGGCGGATTGCAGTCGCCTATCCACCTCGCCCAGTTCGAGACACCAGACGACCCTATACAGTGGAGACTCTCAAACGAAGCCTGAAGAGATATTGTCCCGAAGAATGAAGGCAACAATGATAGACTTTATGTAGTGCTTGATTTAAAATATTAGAAACTTGTGTGTCATTATTTTTTCTCCTTCTAGCTGGAATTATTCGCGATTTTGTTTAAGGAGATAAATGATTATCTGACTTAATCAATAGTAAATTAAAATAATCTATTTGATTGTAGTAATGTCTTCCTTACAAATCTTACAATCCGAACTGGACCACGCAAGACAGACAAACACGGAATTACTCGCCCAGATTCTTCAACTAACCCGCGAAACGCAACAGATTAAAGCAACCTGGAGGGAACCAGAAAGGGTAAAAACACTGTACCACCGCCTGACCGCAGCACATAAAGGCTGGGCAGAGGAGCGGCAGCTCAACCAGAGCCTGCGTACGCAAATTCGGGGACTCGAAGTCGCCCTAGCAGTCTGCCGGGAGGGGGAAGCGGTAACATATCCACTCGTCTTCGCCCCAACCCAGATGTCGCAGAAGAATACCCAACCAGTGAATCAATCTACCCTTCCAGCAAACAATCGTCGGCCGGGACGTAAGGAACGGGCCCGACGTCGAGCAATCCAGCTTCAGAATCATTAACCTGTAAACATTGCGCGCGTTGTCAAATAAATAGAGTAGTCGTGTTCTTAATTTAATTTGTTCCGTTGATATATTCATATGCCAAACAGCTGCATCATGTTACTCAACCTTAATTTCATCTCTCCGCAGGCAGATAAGAACCTAATCCCCAAATGATCATGAGGGACAGAGCAAAGCGAGCATAGGTCTTCTATCGACAGCTCGTGAACCCGAGGGTTGTCCGAGCAACTATAGTACTAGCAAATGGTACTCAATTTTTGCGGGCAATCCACCACTTGAACACATTACCAACATCTGGGTTGGGGCGAAGACGAGCGGGTATGTTACCGCTTCCCCTTCCCGGCAGACTGCTAGGGCGACTTCGAGTCCCCCGAATTTGCGTACGCAGGCTCTGGTTGAGCTGCCGCTCCTCTGCCCAGCCTTTCTGTGCTGCGGTCAGGCGGTGGTACAGTGTTTTTACCTTTTCTGGTTCCCTCCAGGTTGCTTTAATCTGTTGTATCTCGCGGGTTAGTTGAATAATCTGAGTGTGTAATTCCGCGTTTGTCTGTCTCGCGTAGTTCAATTCGGATTGTACGATTTGTAAGGAAGACATTACTACAATCAAATAGATGGGGTTAATTTATTATTGATCAAGTTATATAATTGTTTATTTCGTTAAACAAAACACGAATAACTCTAGCGATAAGAAAAAGAAATAACACGTAATCTTCTAATATTTTCAATCAGTTATTACATAAAGTCTGTCATTGTTGGTTTACTCGTCCGGACAATATCTCTTCAGGCTCCGTTTGAGAGCCTCAACGGTATAGGGTCTCCTGGTGTCTCGAACTGGATGAGGTGGATAGGCGACTGCAATCCGCCCGGCAAGGATGTCTTCGACCACGTTCGCAAGGTACATCCTTGCCTTAACCACCTGTAAATCTACCCGCTCCTGCACCCTTTCCCATTGGGTGAGGAGCTCCTGTGCGTGCAGGTAGGTCTCCGCAGCTGGATATTGCCGTTCCGAGAGACATGATCGTTGCAACTGATTGAGTATCCCCGTGGTCGGCGGAACTCCTGTCTGTTCCTGTCTGGCGGTCTCTCGACGGGTAGTTCGTTTGGGCGACATGTCTAAACATTACTGTCATTAGGTTCGCTTGATTTATCATTCTAAGTTATTAGCAAGCAAATTGTGTCTATGTTAATAGTAAGGGCGTCATATACGTGACCATTGCCTTCCTTTACGCGATGGAATATTAATAAGCAGGTTGGGTTACCTCGTGGGTCTGGTCCTTTAAAGTGCACTCCTCTATAGGGAAAGTATATAAGTATATGATTAAACATATGGATGGGGTAACCTGATGTTTCACTTATTCGATATATGCGTTAACATGAAAATTGTTCATATAGGCGGATACTCGTGCATTGATTTAAGGGAATTCGTACATCGATTTAAAGTTTGTTTACTAACTTTAATTACAGTTGTTCGAACTTTAAGATTTAGGCCGGATGTTGATCCGAGATAACTTAGTTGCGTGTAGGCGTATCCTGGTGGGCGAACGATTTCCGGCGGATTTTACCGTTACCACTTAAGCGGTTGACTAAAGGTGAATTACATTGTTTACATCCGGTGATTGTATTACTCGTGTCACATCCCCAGAACCACTGGTCAAATGTTCACCTACACTCGATTATCTCCATTTCCGGTAAGTTATTTCGTTGACTAGTCTAAATGTACTTTATTGGCAAATTTTAGGAGGACTTCTACGCTTACCGAGTTTTCTAAATAGATGCGATACCCTTCTGTTGGAATAACTTCGCTATGTGGAATTTAATGTGATAGTAATACAAATTTTCGCTCATCTTAAACTTTGGTTTTTTCAATTATATTAATTTAATTTACGTAAATATTCATTCACTTTACCACTAATCAATTTGCTATAAATCTTGAATTTACGATAATTGATGAAACCTATTTTATAGATTTATGAATTATTCTAATTCTAGTTAAAAGATTATATTATCGACATCTGTTACTCCGATTTCTAATAGTCTTCCCTAAGGCTATTTGGATCAACTATTACTTTAACCCACAAAGTTATTTTAATGCTAATAGTTTTAAATCCGTGCATCGAGTTTTACCTTAATTTACATCGAAAATTACTAGATTTTTACTAAAGAAACTGTCTTACGGTTATTCAATCCATCTGTAATTCTAATCTTTAATCCTCTAATCATAGTTCATTAAGGAGCTTATGTTATTCATCCTTATTCAATACTTTACCTTACCAAAACTAGATTATTTGGGTTTTACTCAATAGTTATCTGACTTAGTTTACTCAATGTGATATTTCTGTTTACCCGAAACTCATTTTAATTGTTGCCAATGAATAGATTTAATTGAAGCAACGATATATTTATTTTTATTCATTTTATTTTTAATCAATAATTTAATCTAAACACTTGATTTTACTCAATCACTTCTTCAATTTTATCAAACTGAATTAACAGTGAATTATGTGTCGTTTAATCCACAATTTAATTAAGGGGTTCCATACTTTCATTCGAGAATCATTTTACGTTTAATTGATACGTTTCTTTATTTGAAATCAATGAATTCGATTCTTAATTACTTTCATTTCTATCGGGGGTTGATTAGATCAATACATTACTCGTTTTTACTCGAAGATCAGATTACTTTTATTGAAATGAATTATAATAATTTAATTGATGAAATTATTTGTCATTACCCTAATTTTAATCAATAATTTACGATCATTATGAATTATCTTTACTGAAATTTTAAGCCATAAAACACTTTACTTTAATTTTTATCAATAATCGCAATTTAATCGAATTCAATGATTCCCAATAAATTTTATTTATTTCAAAATGTTAATCCAAAATAGTTATAACAACGATTTCAGTTAATTTAACCCAAGTACCCTTTCCCTTTAATAGGCCTTAGACGCATATTGTGTTCATATTATATTTATTGAGTGCCCACTGGACTACTCGGTGTGATAATTTTAAGCCGTGTGTAATATAAATTTAGGTCGATTTTACAGAATTGAGAAACGAGGAAGCAGCCAGAGACTTCTTCCTTACTTCTCGCTTCAGCGTTATGTGTCGGCTGTGGGCCGGAAAAATTTCGACATTTTAATTTAGTTTACAAAAAAATGTATATCAAACAATTTATGTATATTAATAATATTTATTAATTAGGACAAAATAACAGAATTACCCTTCATAACCATTCCAAAAATTTTCATACAATAGCATAAAATATCATAATAGAAAGCATAAATGCCTCTCTCCCCACGTCAACGCCAAGCAGAGCTCTACCGAGATGCAATGGACGTGACGTGGAAAGAGGGTCCCAACATAAATATTTCTCACCTAAAATCAGTTGAATTAGTTCAAATAGCTTGAAAATAAGGTTTTAAAATAGTTTCACAACGATTTGAAAATAAGATTTGAAAATAGTTCACAAACGATTTCAACTAGTTTGAAAAATGGTTTCTAAAATTGGTTAAGTTAAATGTGAAAATGGATCAGTATTTATACCTATTTGTATGACGTGTGAAATTTGATGCAGTAAAACAAAATTCGACCTTGTTATTTTCTAGCAAATTCTATTTTTTAGTTTTATTATTTTTTGATTTATTTTTATAATTTTTTATTTCGAATTTTTATTGAATTATTACTAATTCAAAATTTTCGATTTAAATTTCATTTTAATGAACTTTAATTGATTTTCTCAATTTCGTCGAATTTGTTGTGTTTTCTTGTTGTATTTGTGTAGGTATCGTGCGGATCTTGGTGCATTTTGTTATTATTTTATTTTATTTTTATGTTTATTAATTTATATTTAATTCTTTTATTTCTCAGATTTTATATGGTTTAATTGGTGTTTTTCAGGTTTATTTTAAATTGCGTGTTGTATCTGCGTGTGTGTTTCTGATCCATTTAAACATTTTTCAAGGCCGTTTACGTTCTGGCCCAACACTTTCATAAAACACCTCAGTCGTTTCTTTATTTATCCATTTAATTTGTTACAGAAAATATTGAGATAATAATAATTAAATGAATAATGAGATTTTCTTCACTTAATTATTTGATTTGCCACTAAGAGAATTTGTTTATTTAATTTGCTTACAAAAAATTGATATTACGGAAAAGATCCTTAATTCAATGATTACTTAATTATTTGAATTACCATTAAGAGAATTGTTAATAAAATAATTTAAAATTTAATTTACTTATCTATTCATTTGAATGCCAGGAGAATCCATTTTTATTTGGGAGATTGTTGATAACCTACCTTGTCTGCTGATTATTAGGAATATCATCAATGATATATCCTGAGCTTTCTCGGCATGGCACTTTGACAGCAAAATTGTAGATCTCCTTTATCAAACAATTTTGGCTATGCAAAAAAAAATTGGTTGACACGATGCTAGTGGATTCGCTATTCGGGTTAATTCCTCATCGAACCGGTTGGAAGGAAAAAAAATGTGCACAAAATTTGGGGTTGACATCTAGCGTTTTGACTTAACCTTGATAATTTATTTCATGAAAATTAACGTAAGATTCATAATAAAAACAAAAAAAAATTCTTTTATTTCTAAAAACTATCGTTAGCCTAAATCGGATTCACGCGGTTGATATTGAGCTCCCGGCTAAGACTTATATGATTAGACGGAAATTTTGAATATAGGAATGGATTTACCTGTAACGTTGGGTCGGGATTCCGAAGACATGGCTTCAACTGGGGGCGTCACTGGAGCGTTTCTATCCATTTTATCCGGTTGGAAATACATCTTAAATATCTGTGGATCAATGATTTACCTCGATTCGTCCGTGATTTTATTATTATCGAGTGTGTCTGATGGTGAGCGATTTTATTATCTGCGCACACTTCCTCGATCGCGAGTGGATGTGCGTGTCAGCAGTTGTTCTGGTTGACCTACTCGCTATTTCCTCTAGGTGTTGGTGTGTTCCTCTTCTCGGTAAGTGGTTGTACCATTTGTGTACGAAAATTTTATTGATTGACATTTTTAGAAAGGTTGAAGCACACGCTAAATTGTCTTCTTAAAATTCGCGGTTTATTCTCGTTGTTTTGATTTATTAAAAGAAAACTTTTGGAGTTTACAGTGGGTTCATTTGCGGGTAGTCTGTTAGCGCTATTTGCTTTAGTAAGCCTAAATTTTAATATCGTTCATTTATACTATTTTATTAGGATCTACTTTATGTGTATAGCGTCTTAAACTGAATGACGATCTCATTTTATTTATCTCTAATTCAGGTGAGGGGATTGGTTACCGGCGGTGTATTTCATTGGTTGGATTCAAATACTATTAAGGAATTTGCGAAATTTATTATCTATTCTCCAGTGTAAGTTGTAAATGGGTGTTGTCTATGATTTTATTTTTTATCTTAGGGGATTTGATGTTCGATTCACGCATCGACGGGTTCGGTTTCCGGATGAATATGGACTACGCTAGCAACTCTTGTATGATTTATCTGAGTTATTGTTCGAGTGTGCCAGACAATTTCTTGTAAGTCCACTTGACGATGATCGATTTTCCGTAGGGAATCAGACTAAACTCCGCAACATTATTAACGAAGATTGACTAAAGGGCTCTCTATTCCTGATAGCAATTACTAGGGAAGAATCGATGGATATATGGGTCCTAATGGTACATCTATAATGGCTTTTCAACACGAAGAAATGCATTCATCAATTGTTTGTGAATAAATGTTCTCGAATTTTGTCTTCTACTGTGATGTTGGGTATTTACAATAAATCTATTTTTAAAGGGTTTCCTATTCTTCTGTTAATATATGCTAAAGAAGGTTTTACTGGGTAGATTCTGTAAAGTTAAAGTAAATTTATACTATATTGGTAACCTAAATCGTTCTACAATCAGCTCTCAAGTGGGATCTACTAAGTTGTTTAAAGTCGGTTCGATTCTAATTTTAAATCGATATTAATTCATAATTGTGGCGAATTAATTTATTTTCTGCAGGATCGTGCATATTCTCGTACTTGATTAACCATTGTCACGTTGAGGGATTACTGTTCACAAAACAAGATTTACCGCTATATCCTATTTCTCTTTTTAATTCATCAACTGTGATCGCGGTTGATTATCTAATATTTACAATGGATTATAATTCTGCAGGAATTCATGGTAGTTCGAACTTTCCTATAACTTTGGTTTAATTAAATTCTTTTAGGGCGTGATTTTAGAGTCCTAATTGGGTTTACGTTTATTCTACAATTGATTTCTACTAAGTTTCTTTATGACGCACTATTAGAGTTTGACTTATAGGTATTCTATAGATTGATTTTACTATTTCTTTATGACATGAAGTTAGAAAGGTATAGCAATGATTTCGTATTCCGTCACCTTCCCCTTCAGTTGATCCTAGGCGCGTTTGTATTAATATTATAGTTAATGAGTGCCCACTGGACTACTCGTGTGGTGATTTTGAGCCGTATATAAAATGATTTAGGTCGAGTTTAAAGAAATCGAGAGACGAGGAAGTAGTCAAAAGACCACTTCCTTATCCCTCTTTTCTTCTATACGGTATAATATTAACGTTCCAGCTCCTGCGTTCCGCACGCCGGGCCTTCACGGACACGAATCATTGGCGATATTCCACGCACTTACACGAATTCGAATATTATGTTTGATTTTACTAACTTGTAATGGGTCTTGGCTGTGGGCCGGAAAAATTTCGACAAATATAAAACAAAGTTTTTATGCATATAAATATTTTATTAAAATAACAATATAAATTACACAATCCAAGCATAAACAAATTTATCATAAAACATCACCCTCCCCACGCCGACACCCAAGCAGAGCTCAATCGAGGTTGCGAGGATACGACGTGGAGAGAGTTCTGAAATAAACAAAAACTCTCACTCACATCATAATAAAACTGTTTAAAGAGTAAAAACGATTTCAAGTTTTAAAAACTGGTAAAACGAATAAAATTGTGTAAAAATGAATCGGTATATATACCTATTGTACGACCCTAACCTTGCGTGTTCTTTTTGATTTAGTAAAACAAATTTTGACCTTGGAATTTTCTGGTATATTCTAATCTTTAATTTTATTATTTTGAGATTTTATTTGACAATTTTTTCTTTAGATTTTTAATTGAATTATTTCTAATTCAAATTATTTGATTTTTATTTCATTTTCATGAAATTTTGCATTTTTTAATAAATTGTCAAATTTCGGTCAAAATCGTTGGGTTTTCGTGTTATGTTTATGTTTACTTCGTGCGGATCTTGTTGCATTTTGTTATTATTTTAATTTATTTTTTGTGTTTATAATTTTATATTTGATTGTTTTCTTCCTCGCATTTTGATAGGGTTAATTGGTGTTTTAATAGGTTTGAATTTAAATCTGCATGTTATTTTTGCATGTGTGTTACCGATTCATTTAAACATTTACAAGGCCGTTTGTGTTCTGGCCCAACACAATCATACTTAGCGGAAATGAATCATGGTCTCCTTAACAAATTAGGTTTGGCTCATTCTATTCATTAGGATCTGGGAATAGTTACTAGCTTAATCGAATAATCATAATGTACAGTACTAATTTGTGTTTTCTAAATGCTTCTTTGGTTTATCACTTTTCTGATCAAAAAATCATCGTCGGGGTCTGCATGGTTGGTAGTGTCTTATTCAGTGCGATGGCTCGGAAGCAATGATTAAATATTTTATATTAATATATTGTTAGGATTACCTTCCCATATCCTTGTCGCCTTCACTTCGGCCTTCCGTGGAGTTTCGACTGCTGTGTTTGGGTGTAGTGGATTCCGATGCATTAAAAATTGTGAAAATAAATGTGGTAATCGGGTGCATCCACTATATATATGTGTGGATACACACATCTGTAATTGGAGACCGAAGTTATTGTCGTTGTACACACCACGGTTGAAAGTCCTGTGTGTGTGTACTACTATTCATAAAGAGATGAGAGGGATGTGTTCGCATTAACTTTCTTAATCGATTGATTTTAGTTAAATGTCAAGTCGATGTGCTGGTGGCCAGTGTGTATTTGGTTACTGCTTCCAATTCTCAGTCGGCATCTCTCTTGTCCCCACAATTTATTAAGGGAATAATCAATTGAAAAATTCAGTAATTTCTTTTCTGGCTTGGTTAAACTAAATTAATTTCGAAATTTTTATGCTTTTTTTCAATGACAGCTTAGACGTGAAATTTGGAACGATTGAATTCAAGCAATGGTTCTATTATCTGGTAAATTTGCATTCTCTCATATACTTATTTAATAACTGTTCGTCATTAGAGCCTTGTGGGATTGATTCTACTATAGATTTTACGCGGATATTTTGTTGTTTAACCGTCAGATGAGTTCGTTCGCTGTTATGCATGTTCGATTCTACTATGATGAACTCGTTGGGCGTGGATTTCGAGGAATTATTCGATATGCGATTTGATTGCCTGGTACAACTATCCACGATTTGCGTTTTGCATAAAAAGTTTATTTCGTCTATGTGATTATCAACGATTATTAACGGCTCTTAACAGTAACCTGCGACTACTTCGGGACTTACGATTTTGTAATTGGAATAGCTCAATCATCACGTTCATATGTCTTTCTAATAAATTTGGGATTTGATTTTATTATTTTTTTTTGTAGTTTTTCATTCCAAATGTGTATTGTAGTGATGGAACTCAGTGTATACAGTTATTCGATTTAAATCTATTTTTCGGAGTATTTTACGAGTTGGTTGGAGTAGTTACAGGTGATATTACTTTATGACGGAACTTTTTGGGAATTTTAAGGGGTTCTCGATTTATTTCTTTCATAATTATATATTCATGTAAATTTTATGAAGGTCGTCGGCGTCCTGTAAAAAATTTTGGTTCACCAAGTTTTTATTGAGATTTATGAGTTTTTGATTTTTTCTTTTAGAAATGAAATAGCTATAAAATTTTAGTAAACTACCATTGACCTTTAAAAGTTAGGTTAAATTACGATCGCTTTTAGCCATTATAACAACTTAAAATACATTAGTAATCAATATAATTTAGTTAATTTAGAGATCACAGCAACGATTTGATGACATTAAGTTCCCCGTCTCCTTCCCTTATTTGATCCTAAGGTAAATTTGTTTCAATATTAAGAGTTTATGAGTGCCCACTGGACTACTCGATGTTATAATTTTGAGCCGTTTGTTGTAAATAATTTTAGGTCGAGTTTATGGGAGATGAATAATGAGGAAACAGCCAAAATACTGTTCAGCCTTCAACTCATTTCCCCTATACGAAATGATATTGACGTTTCAGCCCCTGCGTTCTCACGTCGGAGCCTTCACGGGCACGAACTATTGTCGATTATACACGCACTTACACAGTTCGGTAGATATATAATATTTTACTGACTTGTGGTGTTGTAGCGGCTGTGGGCCGGAAAAATTTCGACAAAAAAAATATTTTTTATATAACTTTTATTGGACATCATATACATAAACTTGTGTTTGTCATATTCAGATTTCAAATTCACATTCCAACATTTCCCCACGCCGAAATCTCAAACAGAGCTCGTATGAGGTTGTTTGGATGCGACGTGGAGAAAGTTATCAAACCATCTCTTCACTCACATCAAAATTATTTCACTGATTCAAGACTTCGGTTCGATTAGTTCAGATTACACTGATTCAAGTTTTCAAAAACTGGTTAAAATTATGTGAAAATGAATCGGTATATATACCTATTATACGACCCTAACCTTGCCTGTTAAATTTGATTTAGTAAAACAAAATTTGACCTTGTGATGTTCTAGTATATTGGTGGGTTACAGGGTTTCAAATCTTGCTTATCCTTCTAGTTGCCCTCGTAACGCCATACAAAATGATGCTAATCGCCAACTTGCTTAGCAACGGGTGCCAAGTGGCGATTAGTATCATTTTGTATGGCGTTACCAGGGTCACCATGAGGATAAGCAAATAATGAAACCCTGTAACCCACCAAAAGGATCTGCATGACAAACGAGATAAATAGGTATAGTAGGTTAAAACAATGATTTCATAATCAACATTTAATAGAACCTGCTTGGACATTTAAATTGCACCCTCCCTATAGTAACTCCATTAAGTATGCATGTTTATAAATTTTTATAAAAATACATATATATATTTTTAATAAGGATCTTTAGATAAGGTGAGATTAAATTAAAATTTATTTGATTTTTGTTTTTTGAAACCTTTTTTTTTAAAAAAAAAATATTCTTTTCGTTTTTTGAAAATATTACGGATAGTTTAGAATAAGAGTGAAGTATTCATTAAAAATTTTGTTTATTTCTAAAATAGAGTTTTATTTCCACTTTACAAATTAGTTAAATATTTACTAAAGACATTTGATAATCTTGTTAAATAAAAAATGATATTAAGATACCAAAAATATTTATGATTTCGATTTCGATTAAATAAAATTTGCGGGTGCAATTTATTGTCGAGTTGCTATCTCTTGTATTGTAGACTTCTATTTAATATTCTCAGATCTTATTTAATGTCCACTCTGGCAATGAAATACTCAAACATTTATTATAGATCGTATTTAATGCGTTATTTTAGCTGATACCTGAATCTGTAAATAGTAAGCTAGATAAGAAAACGGAGCGAATTAAGGTACTTTGCTAATAGTTTTTATAGGTTGTGGGTTACAGGGTTTTCGTTAATTTGCTTATCTTTATTGTTGCCCCAGTAACGCCATACAAAAAGATTCTAACGGCCACTTGGCACCCGTTGCTAGGCAACGTTGGAAATGTGTTCAAGTGGTGGATTGTCCGCAAAAATTGAGTATTATCGCTAGTACTGTAATTGCTCGGACAACCCTCGGGTCCAACGAGCTGTCGATAGAAGACCTATGCTCGCTTTTAAATTATTTGGTCCCCTTGCGTCTAAATTTCTATCGTCTATCTAACTGTTTTACCGACATTGGTTTGGAAACAAAATGGGTGGTACTGTTTATTTAAACCCTTCTACAATGTTATTTCAAAACCCTAAGATGATATAAATACAATAAGATGTATACAGGAACTACAATGTATATAAACGATGCTTTATTTATCTATTAAATACATGAATTATAAGAGTCCGGACTTATCTGCAGACCGAGCGGCTCGACGCTTAGCCCGCTCCTTGCGTCCAGGTCGACGACTGGTGGTTGATGGGGTGATTGGTGCAGTGGTCGCGGTAGTAGTTGACGTTGTAGATGGGGTAGTGTTCGCTTCAAGGTAGGCCAATTGAGCAGGGGCGAAGACTAAAGGGTAGGTCACCGCTTCTCCCTCTTGACAGGCGGATAACGCTACCTCTAGCCCCCTGATTTGAGTCTTCAGTCCTTGGACCAATTGCTTTTCTTCTGCCCATCCCTTCTGGGCCGCGGCCAGTTTTTGGTATAACGGTTTGACTCTCTTTGGCTCTACCCACGTCGCTTTGAGTTGTTGAATTTCCCGGACTATTTGGACGAGTTGGTCATGGAGTTTCTTATTAGCTTGTCTCGCATGTGTTAATTCTGTTTGGAGTAATTTCACAGGGTCCATTTCTAGAATAATAAGGGTTGGATTTTGTGATGATTACGATAATAATAAGCGTGATTAAACTTAAACCTATTTATGAAACGGATCTACAATAACAAAAGAAGAAAAGGAATTTTTAAGTCTAGCATTCTAATATTATACTAAATAACAAAATGGTTCAATCGTTAATTCTCATGGTTTTAGATGATCACTCGTCTGCGAGGAATCGCTTGATCCTTTCTTCGGGAGAGTAACCAGGGATCACAAACACTGGTCTCTTGGTGTTTCGAGTTGGTCTCGGTGAAGGTGGATAACTACTTGCCAGACGTCCTGCCGCCAGGTCGTCTTTGACGTTGGCCAGGTATTCCGTGGCTCGTGCTACAGCTGCCTCGACTTGGCGCTGGTATTGTAGGAGACCTTCCAGGAGCTCTTGGGCCTGAGCTAGTATGTCTTGGGATGGATTTGGTTCATCAGACAGTTTCTTGAACTGTTGCATGAATTCTTCTGGTGAGATATCCTCCTCCTTGTCATCTTCCGGCATGTGGTGGCATCGCTCTCGATACACCCGATCCCATGCCTGCCTCCATTGCTCCACGATATGAGCAGGGAGTTCAACCATAGCTCCAGTTTGTCCTGAATGGAAAAATTGGTGAGATTAGCGTTTTTTACTCAGTATTTCTCTTGGCATTTTAGATTGGGGCGATTATCTGGTGGTTCGCAATTATATAAAATTTCTCGTCGTTTAAAGAAAGACTGGATTAACTCAATTTCAAATGCGCTAAAACTCACGGAACTCGAAGTTGAACGCGTATTACTGACCGGTCTGGCAATATATTTGGAAACGAGGGAAAGCGACACTTCAAAGCTACTGGGTTACGCGTTCTCATGCCGTAAGGGCCATTCAAGAAAATCTTCACTGATGTTAAAAATAACAAAAATACAAATCGCTTATAGCTTTAACTTATTTAGGTTACAAATGGTTCATTCATTACTAGCCGTTAAAATTTGTATATTTTTAAAATATTCAACTAGAAATATATTTAAATATTAATATAAGATAATTAAATAAAATAATTCTTTAAGAAAACCTTACAAAATATTCTTTGTACATTTATCAATTTTCGAAACAATAACTTGATAATTAAGCATTTATATATCTTTAAATTAAAGCGATTTTAACAATTTCCGTTCAATTATTCAAAAATAAAACAGTTACAAAAGTTACAAAATTCATATTCACTGATCAATTAAAATACCTGGGTCGAATGGAGAATGATAGTAATAGAATGATCTAACGACTCGACTGAAGAATTTAAAGGAACGTACTTGGAACGGTCGCCAGGCCCGTATCTTTACTCCCACGAGATTTGATTTTTCCTAGATTTCTAAAGTAAACATTCGAGAAATTCGTTTCCCCAAAAATGAATCGTCGCACAAATTGCTTATGTGATCAGGACCGGAATTCTCGCGTAACAATTGTTAATTTGAATACTCATGATACTGCAGTCCTATTGGGATTGACGAAGGCGCATAGCCACAAAGAAAAAATTGATTGTCGTGCTTAATGGCGGAATGTCAGGGAATTTGGGATTTGTCTGGTACGAGAATACTACGATTCGTTAGCAGGCATGGCTTATTCGGTCATTGCCTTTAGTCTGGAGAGTTTACTCGCTAACTCGGGTTTTCACTTGGCGGAAAAGATGATATGGTTTTTGATTCTGGGTTGTTTCTGTGGCTCGAACATGATCATAAATTGGTTATTATAATTAATTAAAATTTACTTAAGGGGGCTTCTGCAACAACTGGAGATTGAAGCTCTAAATCCTCGTCTGAGATATTTGGCGAATGCATAATTTGTCAAGTGAAAATAATGGATATCCTGCTATCGTCGATGAATATATTAATGAAAGTGTAAATGAATCAGACGAACCGGAAACGAATGCCAGTTGCAACTTGATCGCGATGAATGTTTATATCGACGGAAATGTCAACGAGTTATTGTCGAGGTAAGATTGTTTATTTTTTCAACTTGTAATTTACGAAATTTATTTTAGGCGAGTGAACTTTTATGATCGCGCGTTCGTGGATTATTTGGTGAGTTACATGTTTTAGTTAATTTGAATGTTTTCTAGTGACGTTTTTTTTAAGGAAAACACCGCATCTACCGTGGGCTTCGAGTGGGCTCCTTCTCGACACCTTTGTGCGATATCATGCCTTCGGAATTTTCTCTGTTTGGGATTTTATCATTTAGAATTTTATCCTTTGGAAAATTTTTTTTACTTATCGTCTCTCGGAAAATTTGGATCACTTCACCCGTGTTGTCGAAAATCAGCGGTAAGCCTTTCCTATGGTTCAACATTTAATGTGATATTAATATAAAATTTTTGATTGTCGTCTTGATTGTTCTATCGTTCTAAGTTTTTATGTCCTTTTGATTTTCCATCGATTATGTATTAATTTTCGTATTTTAGGGTCCATATTTGGGTTTTCTATTCGTAATTTACGCCTTGGATAATTTTTTAAATTAAAAATTATCGCCAATTAAGTCACTTTTATTTTAGTCTATGATGAATTGGTCACCAATTTCCTATCAACATCTTTTCCACTTTATTAATAACGATATTAATTTTTCTCTAAAACAATGATGTAACGTTTATAGCAATGACTTCTCATTGATTCATTTTAGCGGATTGTTAAGTTATTGTTAAGCAACGGGTTTGTACTTATTTTCCACTTAACTATTTCCTACCTTTAATCCATTGATTAATTTAATTACTTTATTTTTAATACATTTTATGTTCAATCGACGAGTTATTTTTACTTTTAATCGATGAGTTACTTTACTTTTAAAATCATGAATTACTTTACTTTTAATTGATAGATTTCGTTATTTGCAATCAATGAATTTAAGCAATGATCGCTTTAATTTTAGTCAACGAATTAATTTAATTTAATAGATAATTACCTTATTTTTTAATCAAAGGATTATCTAAGTTTTTAATCAAAGAACCAATAAAGTATTTTATTTTTAACCAATGGATTTAATTAGTAAATGATTTTATTTTTAATCGATGAATTTCTCAATGGTTATTTTAATCAATACATTACTTTATTTTGCATCAAAGGATTACTTTATTTTTAAGCAATGATGTTAAATCAATTTGTTTCAAAATATCAATACAATTTAGCTATATCAACGATTTCAGGTTAATTTCTGCCCGTACCCTTTCCCTTTAATAGACCTTAGGCGCATATTGTGTTTATTTTATATTTAATGAGTGCCCACTGGACTACTCGGTGTGGTGATTTTGAGCCGTATGTGAAAGAATTTAGGTCGATTTTACAGAAATGAGAAACGAGGAAGCAGCCAATAGACTCCTTCCTTATTCCTCATTTCTTCTATACGGGATAGCATTGACGTTCCAACCCTGTGTTCCGCACGCCGGGTCTTCACGGGCACAGATCATTGGCGACTTACACGAATCTGAATTGTATGTTGATTTTATTAGCTTGCGATAGGTGTTGGCTGTGGGCCGGAAAAATTTCGACAGATTAATTAATTTTAAGAAAAAACAAATTTTAAACATCATAAATATGTATTAATATATATTAAAAACAAAATACAGAATTACTTGATTCATTCAATCAAAAATTTCATGAAAATATATCTCCCCCACGCCGACATCCAAGCAGAGCTCTACCGAGGTTGCGAGGATGTGACGTGGAGAGAGAATTCCAAATAAAACTAACTCTCACCTAAAAGTTCGTAATAGATTTTTAGTCAATAATTCAAAAATCAAATTTTGATTCAAAATGGTTTTTAGGTTAAATTTAATGTGAAAATGAATCGGTATTTATACCTATTTTCTGTCCCTAACCTCGCGTGTTAAATTTGATGCAGTAAAACAAAATTCGACCTTGTTATTTTCTAGTGAATTCTATTCTTTAATTTTATTATTTTTCAATTTATTTTAATAATTTTTCATTTAGAATTTTTATTGAATTATTACTAATTCAAATTTTTTGATTTAAGTTTCATTTTCATGAACTTTTATTACTTTATCGATTTTTGTCGAATTTGTTGTGTTTTCTTGTTATGTTTGTGTTGGTATCGTGCGGATCTTGGTGCGTTTTGTTATTATTTTAATTTATTTTTATGTTTATTATTTTATATTTAATTCTCTTTTTTCTCATATTTTGTAAGGTTTAATTGGTGTTTCAATAGGTTTATTTAAATTTGCATGTTATATTTGCATGTGTGTTACCGATCCATTTAAACATTTTCCAAGGCCGTTTGTGTTCTGGCCCAACATAGGCAACAATGAGACCCTCCTTGTAGCAAACCCAGTGACCGACCCAGTTGAATTTTTACCTTGATTATTATGCGATAGACAATTTTGTGAGGAGAATCTGGATGACTATGTAATCAATTGTAGATGCACCAAGAGCCCTAGCCTATGTCCCCACGCAAGTTGCCGACCAATGGCGACAAGCATGGCAGCGAGTCTGGCAGAGCAAATACGGCCACATGCCCCAACCGAGAGGACCCAAAAGAGACGCTGCACGATCCATGGAAAGAGATGAGTTATCGTACGCATCGGTAAAACGAAGGTGCGGCCGAACCCCGGCCCAGGAAATATACGCGCAGGCTCGGTCCCTCCTCTCTCGACTCGAAGATGACCAGAGTCATCTCAACATACAAATAGCCAGGGCCAAGCTATATCTTAGGAACGTGGAGGAGGACATATAGTCCGGTATGATTGCTGATACCGAGGAATATACGCCGCCACATAATCCTACGATTGGTCACGCTGACAACAGTATGAAAGCTCGCGGAGACGCTCATCCAATGCCCCGTGCCAGCCGTATCCGGAACACGAAGCGGCCAGTATTCGTCTATCGGGAGCGCTTTGATGCTCTGGGGGCCTTAGAAGGACACCAATAAGCTGACTATGATAAATATGTTCTAAATACATGTTTAATAAATGTTTTACTGTCATTAACAAGTATTCTTCCTTTTATAAAATTTTATTATTCTACAATATAATTGTTTGTTTGATGAAATCTAACAATTTAAGACTTGCAGTTCAAAAATTAATTTTCGTTTTTACAGAAATGGAACCCCTGCAAGTATTACAGACAGAACTGACGCAAGCGCGAAAAACCAATAAAAACTTTTACGACCAAATTGTCCAGCTGTCCCGCGAGATTCAGCAGACAAAAGCTACATGGGTGGACCCAAAGAAGGCCAAGTTAATGTACCAAAGGCTTACAGCAGCCCAAAAGGGATGGGCAGACGAGAAACAGTTAAATCAGAGCCTCAGAACACAGATAAAGGGCTGGAGGTCGCATTATCGGCCTGTCAAGAGGGAGCATCAGTAACGTATCCCCTCGTCTTTGCCCCTGCTCAACTGGCTTACCGATAGACGGTAGCAACTCCGCAAACCACTCCAAAAACCAACAATCGCCGACCCGGACGCAAGGAGCGGGCCAAGCCCCGAGCCGCTCGAATGTTAACTAACACTCAGTCAATTAACTGATATTGTATTACTTCTTTCATGAAATATGTATTCACTAGTTTTGTTTTAATATATATTCATTAAAATTTTTAATCGTTGACTAAGGAGTTCAGTGGATGCGATTGATAAAATCTACGGCATAAAAGGGGCCTAATAAGTTAAAGCAAGCACAAGTCTTCAAACGACAGCTCGTTGAACCCAGAAATCGTTCGAGCAATTACAGCATTAGTAATAACGCTCACTTTTTGCGAACGACCTACCCACTCGAACACAGTTCCAACGTTGCTTAGCAACTGGTGCCGAGTGGCGGCAGAGAAATATTTATATGGCGTTACCTGGGTAACCACAGTAAGATTAAAACAAACGTCTACACCCAGTAACCCACCAGTAGTAAGATTAATAGAGTAGTTTAACTGTAAGTCTAGAAAAATCGGTCCTGCAACTGAATAACGTTGGGATATTCATCATGCTCTTTCGACGTATCCAAATGAAAACCTGACATCATTTAAGTCATTTCTATCTGGGACCTTTGGCTAGTTGTTATTTTTCTAATACGAAGTAATTAGTATCTCGTCGACTAGGCAGCTTCCGTACTATCGACTGTTTACTGCGAGATTTTATAAAGGTTTCTCATTGCGAAATTTGTAACAGTAAATTTATCATCGCTGAAGCATGGCCTTTAGCATTTATTCAATAACAAGCAGAACAGCAGAAAACTTTGGATTCTCTAAAGCATGCACGATGTCATTTTATCAGCGATATTCGGTCAACGTTTCTTCACAGAGTCGGTGGATCAGGACATAAATATTTACAAATTAAAATTATTTAGTTAAAAAACAAATGTCTACCTCCTTGTGCGCCGATTCTTTGCTTCACTGTAATTTCACTGGTTTCCGAGTGACGCGCGTGGTGATTCTTAGACCATGGATTATTCTGTGAAAAATTGTTCATATTGTCTATAACTGAGAAATTTTCCGACTGCATGCCTATAGCTTACTTCTAACGGGTATGTATGTCGTTCAATTCTCTCTTCCTGCTGTCTGCATGTATGTGCCTGAATACTACTCATTGGTGTGCCTCGCATGCTACTGTGGAGATCGACTTGCGCCAGATGTCTCCTGCCACATGTATATTCTCTATCTCGTCAATTGATTTTCTTGTGAAATTCTCATGCACTCTGCCACGTCTACAGGTCAATCGCGATTGTCTGGGAATTATTTTATTTGATTTCTATTCATTATTTGATCCAATCCTGAATTCTTCTATTAATTGTTAGGCGCATTTAGTTTAAATTCTGGTTAGTTTAATATTAATTTTATCTTTAAATTTTGTCGCCTTAAAGTTTTAGCTCACAGTATTATCCAATTTATTGACCTTCATCGTCTCACTACGACATTCGTCTATTTATTATTCCACTGAATTCAAATAATGTTGGTTATTATTCTGGGGCTTGAATATTTTTTATGGCGTTATACTCATGTGGTTCCTTATTCGAACGTATTGATTGGATTCAAAAATACCTCTTCCAATTTATTTCCTGGTTTGGTGGAAGCGGAGTTAGTTCGACCTTATTTTAATGAATAAAGAAAATCTTTCGAGTTTATGAGTTGATTACAGTCTCGTGGTACCCTCGTTGATGATTAGATGTGATTTTGTTTTATTTTTGTACAAATTTCAGCTTGGTTATGTCATTTCCTCTTACTGATTAGAATTGTGGTAAAGTTTAATTGGGAATTTTTTGTCTTTAAATGATGATGTATATGTGCTTAAGTTGGTTTATAATGGATTAGGATTGACCATATATATTGAATAGTTTTATTAATTAATGGGGCGAACAAATATTTGAGTCACGGGGATTTGAAATTTCTAATTTACTAGTTATTTAAAAATAAGAATTCTATTTATTGATGCTATCAGTACGTTCGTTGATTGATGCTACTGGTTGGTGTTAAATAAATTAAAACTCTATTTAGCCTGGTTTTCTAACTCGCAATTAATCTTATTCGTGGGTCTGATTCATGTTAATTAATTATTGGTCCTAATTGCGTATTATCGTTATTTAAAAATTTTGATTTGAGATATTTAAACATACAACGATTTCTTAATTTTTTTACTTGCCCCACTCCTTTCCTTTAATTTTGATCCTAGGATAATTATGTTTATATTAAGATTTTAAGAGTGCTCACCGAGCTACTCCATGTTCATGATTTTGGCCGATATGTAGAATTCAAATTTTAGGTCGAAATTATGGAAAAATGGGCGGTGGAGGAGCAGCCAAAAGACTACTTCCCTTCCTCCCAATTTCCAATATAACGGTTATGATTTGACGTTTGGGCCCTGCGTTATTCACGCCGGAACCTTCACGGGCACAGGCTATTGGCAGATGAACTGCTCTTACACAGCCTGAGTTGTGTGTATATTTTACTAACTTGCGGTGCGTGAGTGGCTGTGGGCCGGAAAAAATTACAGCATTGACGGAAAAATTTCAGTTCATGAATATTTATATTTGGCCATATAATACATTTCATAAATTTTCTGAGCATGATACATAAAGTCTCGAACATCATACAGTAATACCCTCTCCCCACGCCGACATCCAAGCAGAGCTCGATTGAGGTTGCGAGGATGCGACGTGGAGAGAGTTTCGAACAATTCTCTCACTCACATCGTAAATTTGATTCCACTGGTTAGACGAAAATTGATTCAGATTAACACTGATTTCAGATTTTAAAAACTGATTTCAAGTTTATGAAAACTGATTAAACTGATTAAAATTATGTAAAAATGAATCAGTATATATACCTATTGTACGACCCTAACCTTGTGTGTTATTTTTTATTTAGTAAAACAAAATTTGACCTTGTGATTTTCTAGAATATTCTATTCTTAATTTTATTATTTTGTAATTTAATTTGACAATTTTTCTTTTTGAATTTTTAATTGAATTATTTCTAATTCAAATTATTTGATTTTTATTTCATTTTCATGAAATTTCGCATTTTTTGGAAAATTCTCAAATTTCGGTCAAATTTTAATGTTCTCATGTTATCTTTATGTTTATTTCGTGCGGATCTTGTTGCACTTTGTTATTATTTTAATTTACTTTTATGTTTTATAATTTTATATTTAATTGTTCTCTCTCTCGCATTTTGGTAGGGTTGATTGGTGTTTAAAATAGGTTTGAGTTTAAATCTGTATGTTATGTTTGCATGTGTGTTACCGATTCATTTAAACATTTTCAAGACCGTTTGTGTTCTGGCTCAACACCGATAAAAGACAAATCAATCGGCCACGACGCCTCTGGTAGCAGTTTACGGCTCGAGGAACAAGTTAGGATATACACCCCAACATCTAGTAAACCCAACCAATTGACTATACCCCGCAAACTATCCATTCGATACTAGTACTTAATGATTGTGAGCACGGGTCCCTTTGAATGCCCGTAGCCCGGTGAATGTTATACTTCCTAGATTGAGACAGACCACTAGACCTCAGACTTCAAATCTAATATGATAATAAAGTATTATTCGTTCAGAGAATTCCTGGGTCGACGCGTCCCGGATCATCGCTCGGTTCCCGGCACATTCGACTGTCAGATGCAGGCAAGCGATGTGGGACGCGGGATTTTCAATATCCCCTTTCGAGAGACAAGGTCCGGAAATCAAGGGAGTTCGGAAGACGTAGAACTCCCTTACGTGGCCATAAAACGTGAACCTGGCCGGAATCCGGCCCGAGAGATCCGAGGCCAGGCGAAATTCATGTTAGCTCGACTAGAAGACAAACCGCCAAGTAGATAAAGTCAGACGATACCTGGCCCAGATAAACAAGGACATCGTGGATTGCAGAATACCCAGTACGGATGGGTATGCCTCTAGTTACAATGTGTCATACGAATTAAATGACCAGAGGCTACGTGAACGAATCGCAGACATGAACGTAATGATACCACGAGGAGTTTTCTCTCGAGAATTGCGGAACGAGGAGGGATACACGGAGGATCGCCGTGATCACCCATATGCTTGCGAGCGTCCGAGTCGGCGATATAATTCGGGTCGCCCCAAGCTTATGGATCGATAATGTAGTATAATAAATACTTAGGAAAACTTATTTTCTTTTTTTAATTCTCTTTATTAACCCTCGACCATAGATCTTAATATACCCACATGAGTACTTAGATAATATAGTAATAGGATGTAATTTTAATAAGTATTTTCTCATTGTAGACATGTCCTCATGCAAAATTTTACAAAGGAAACTGGACAAAGCCAGGACCACCAATAGAGACTTGCGACAACAGATTATGCAATTAAACAGCGAGATTCAAAAGATCAAGGCGACTTGGATTGAACCATGAAAAGCCAAGACGATCTATCAGAAGATGACCGCGGCACAACGTGGGTGGGCTGAAGAGAAACAGCTCACCCAGTCGCAGAAGATACAAATACGCGGCCTTGAGGTAGCGTTATCAGCGTGCCAGGAGGGCAACGCGGTAACCTACCCCTCGTCTTCGCATCCGCCCAATTAGCTTACCGAGAGTCCACGTCTGTTATGTTGCCAGCAACTAAATCTCCCAAACATAGGCAGGGGAGGGCTGAACGTGGGAAATGCCGCGCTACAAAGGCACCTGGACAATAATTTGAAATAGTCTTAGTGTTAATCAATAAATGTTTTGCTTAAATTAATTTTTGAATTTTATCTTCGGTAATAATAGAGTAGGATTACAGGGCATTTACAGACAGTTGTACGGAAAGAGATTGCAAAGGAGGAAAAATTAAGCACACAAGTGAGGGACCGGAGAAAGAAAATCGCACACGTACCTTCTAACGGTAGTGCGTTAGACCCAGTTTGAGGTCGGGCCAGAGTAGTTCCTACGTGGCGCTCACCTTTGGCGACCTCAAAAACTGATGGTTGCATTCCCAACGTTACTTAGTAACGGGTAACCATTGGGGGTAAGAGAAATATTTTACATCTGGGGTCAAGGTTACCAATACCATAAACCCCACAAATCAAACGAAAACTTCACAGATATAACAGGATAAAACAGAAAAGCTTGGCAAAATTTAATTAAATCAAGAAATTGTAGCTAATGCTGGACACCTAATGAGTAACAAGATATCACATTTTCAAGAGATTCCCACCAAATGCGCGCACAAAAGATATAACCATTGGATACCCTCCAAAAAATGACGTTGGAAATGTATTCCAATGGGCGATTTCTAGTAAAAGGTGAGCCATATTGCCATGACTGCTGTTATCCTAGAAAACTTTTGAGTTCATGAGCTACCACAGAAGGTATTTATGATCATTTAAACTAAGGTCCCTCTATTGTTATTGAAATAATATCGGTCATTAGACTATTTTAATTTATTTTAATGTCATTATATTGTTGGGCCAAGACACGAGTTAGTTTAAATGAATCGGTAATAGACATGCAGATTTAAAATCAGACCCATAAAACAACAACTAACCATGCTAAAATATGAGAAAGAAAACAATTAAATATAAAATCAAGAAACACAAAAGTAAACTAAAATAATAACAAAGTGCAACAAGATCCGCACGAAATAAACATAAAAATAGCACGAGAACATGAAAATTTGACAATTTACTAAAAAATGGAAAAATCCATAAAAATGGAACAAAAATTAAATAATTTGAATTGGAAACAATTCAATTAAAAATAAAACTGTCAAATTAAATTACAAAAATAATAAAATTAAGATTAGAATATACTAGAAAATCACAAGGTCAAATTTTGTTTTACTAAATCAAATTTAACAGGCAAGGTTAGGGTCGTACAACAGGTATATATACCGATTCATTTTCACATAATTTTAATCAGTTTTTACAAACTTGAATTAGTTTAATACACGAAGTAGTCTTTGATAACTCAGTATCAATTACTGAAAGAAACGAAAATTTTCAATGTAAGTGAAGAGATGTTTTGAAAACTTTCTCCACGTCGTACCCAAACAACCTCATATGACCTCTGTTTGAGGTGTCGGCGTGGGGAAAGGTTTGAATGTGAAAAATGAAACGACTAAATCTCTTCTCGTCATGAATCCAATTAAGCACTTCGAGTCGTAGGATGCGGTAACGGGAAATCCATTTATAGTAAAACTCCTCGCAAGATCACCCATATTTTTCAAGCCATTGGATCCTGAGTAAATGTGTTCAAGAGAAATCAATTAGCCTAAAAGTTGACTAATAATTTTATCATAAATAAATAGAAAGACTACCTTTTAAAAAAATAGCAAAATATTGCCAAGTGGAAGATTGGCCGATGCTGATATGATAATGACTTTGGGAGATGAATCCCATAATAAATCCCAGCCGATTGACCTCATAACGAATATTGATTAATGGGAGAACGAATGCATGTGTAACTTCTGGTGAAGTCTGATAAATTCCCGAAATCAAATGTGTGTCGGCGAAGGCAATCGGCATACATAGAATACGATCTGACATTTACGAGAGGTCAATCGTTAAAATAGAATAATAATCTGTATGCCATTCACCAAGAGACGAATACATACCGGCACGTGAGGCACACTAGCAGTCAATAGGTAAGCGAAATGTTGATTACCGTCACAGCATGCATTCACAGACATATATACCGACGCACGTTCTGGAAGTAATCATTTTTTCAGAATTTATTGGCTAGGCATTCGCAACATATTGACGTACCCACCAAGGAACCCAGGAGAAAGAGAGTAGAACATCAAGAAAGTAATCTAACAAATTAATCTAATTATTAATTATTGGTTCCGAGCCCTAGTTACGCAACCCGAATCAACGATCCGCTCAATAACTGCTGACGACGCTGGCTGGGTCAATGAAATCGATGAGATATTTTTTTTGGAATATATCGTGTTTCACACTTACCGTATTTTCTAACCGGAATAGTTAAATGTTAGGTCAAACATCTGAGATAACTTGATTCACATAACCAAATATAAGGAGGAGATTCGAATCCAATACGCCATCAGTTGCTCAAATAAGCCGAGTCACCTGCACTCATGTTCCTTTGTAGCCAATCTTTGAATCCATGATAATCTAATAGGTTAAAGTAATTCAACCCACTACAGGGAAATGATATTTTTTCTTTTCCTCTCTGTGCAACCGTGATAAAAACGAAACTATCCCAGTTACTTTTCCAATCCTGTAACCAAGAAAGTATGAAGTCATTGCTTAATAATAATAATATTTAGAATCTTATAAATGATATGTTATGTAATAATAATAATAAATAATATTTAGAATGTTAGAAATTATTTCCTACATAACGACAATAATAAAATTAGAATGTTATAAATTATCTCTGGTGTGATAATGATAATAATAAGATTTAGGATGTTATAAATTATCTCTTATGAAATGATCATAATATTTGGAATTTAAAATTTACCTTTTAGGCAATAATAATAATAATAATATCTATATATTAAAGTATATTGCAACTATAGTGATGTGTCTTGTCCAATAAAACAATGATAAATCCTAAGAACGGAATTAGAATTTGTATATGGAATAATAACGATAGCATTTAGAATTTTATATGTAATAATAATAATAATATTTAGAATTTTATAAATTATCCCCTTATGTAATCATAATAATAATATCTATATATTAATATTTTCTCGTCCAGTGGGACAATGATAGATCGTAATAACGGAATTAGTCTAGCCAAAAATTGTAATTTTGTAAATTATCTTTTTGGTGGGTTACAAGGTTTCAAATCTTGCTTATCCTTCTAGTTGCCCTCGTAACGCCATACAAAATGATGCTAATCGCCACTTGGCACCCGTTGCTAGGCAACGTTGGTAATGTGTTCAAGTGGTGGATTGCCCGCAAAAAGTGAGTGTTATTGCTAATACTATAATTGCCCGGACAATCCTCGGGTTCACGAGCTGTCGATAGAAGACTTGTGCTCGCTTAGCTCTGTCCCATGTATAAGAGTGTTCATGATCGAAGGTGGAGAGATGGTTGTAAGTATTCCGATTAACACCTGTACGTACTTATATTTAAGAAATGATTTAACTACAATTAATTTATTGGAATCAACCCAGTAGAGATTTAATGCGAGTTAGTGAGGTGGGTTGGCTGCTCGGCGTCGAGCACGCTCTTTGCGTCCTGGCCGACGATTCATGGGTTGATTATTAGGCTGATCCGCTAGCTGAGGGTTTTTCGGCGCCATCTGGGACGGGGCGAATACGAGCGGGTATGTTACCGCTTCCCCCCTCCCGACAGACTGCTAGAGCGACTTCTAACCCTCGTATTTGCGTGCGCAGGCTCTGGTTGAGCTGCCGCTCCTCTGTCCAGCCTTTCTGTGCTGCGGTCAGGCGGTGGTACAATGTCTTTACTTTCCCCGGTTCCTTCCAGGTTGCTCTAATCTGTTGGATTTCGCGGGTTAATTGAATAACTTGGGCGAGTAATTCCTCATTTGCTTGTCTTGCGTGGTCCAATTCAGTCTGTAGGATTCTTAGGGAAGACATCGCTATAATTAAATAGATCATTTAATTTATGATTGATCAAGTTAAATAATCATTTATTTCATCAAACAAATCACAAATAACTCTAGCTATACGAAGAAAAAATGACACACAAATTTCTAGTAATTTTAATCAGTCGCTACATCAATTTATCACTGTTAGTTCATTCGTCGGGGCAATATTTCTTTAGGCTTCGTTTGAGAGCTTCCACGGTATATGGTCGTCGGGTGTCTCGAACTGGGCGAGGTGGATGGGCGACTGCGATCCGCCCGGCAAGGATGTCCTCCACCACGTTTGCGAGATACATCCTAGCCTTGACCACTTGCAAATCCACCTGCTCCTGCACCCGCTCCCATCGGGTGAGGAGGTCCTGTGCGTTGGTGTATATCTCTGCCGCTGGGTACTGTTGTCCATCGAGTCCATAAGGGTTGCTATTTAGACCCAGCGCCCTCCGAGTGGTAGGGTACGGCCACTGTTGCTGGATTTTCCCTAATATTTCTGTCCTCGGGGGTGACTCCTTCCGGCATGGCGCATCGATCAATTGGGTATCCGTCCATTCGAGTGACATGTTTGGCTAAAATAATGCATTATGATCAGCTACTGGCGTACGATGAACGAAGAAATAAAATAAAAAAAATAAAACGAATTATTTAACTTGTTCGTGCGATTTTAATATCCGACTCGCTAATGACTAGGTTATTGCTGTGGGGCTTACGTATTGCTCAATGCTATGTTGCTGAGACGAGTCGAAACCTACGATCGGTTAAGTATTGTTGTTTGTCAAATTAGCGATCCAGGTTGAATGGAACTCATACAGATGTTATTAGTTACCTAACGTTGGCTTTTGTCGACATTTAAATTACCGTCGGTGATATGCCTAGTGTCTATATTTGTTAAGAACTAATTCAACCAAGTTCGATGGGTACGAATGGGTTACCATTTATTTACGAATATTTCACGCTCACAAAACATCCGAAGTTAGTCGATCTCAATTCAAGATTCCTATCTAGATGGGGTTGACATGGGTCAGCATGAGTCTTTACATCCTACACCTATTTATTAATTTTTAACTCAAAATTTTCGTTTTCATGATATTAACATTTATTTGATCGGCTGTTGGAAATTACTGACTAGAATATTCATATTAATTTAGGTGAACATATTCCTTAGGGTGGCGGCATCCGCATCCGTTGCAAATTTGTCGGTGTTTACATTTAAGGACGTTGGTTCTATATACTATGCCGACGGAATTCCCGGATCACGCGAATCCGTTTAATTTGGCAGTACGATTTCCGGTCGAATATTATTATCAGCAGGTCAATTAGCTAAATGGATACACTTCCGTTTGGTAAATTAATAATTTGTGTTTATTTAATCTACATTTCATTTTAGAATTCACAATCAACAAATCCGACGAAGTTTGACCAACTCGATTATAGTAAGTTATTATGTTAATTTATTGGGACACATTTCATTGATGGATTCTAGGGAAAACTTTTGCGTCCACCGAAGTTCCTAGGGTGAGTTCTAATGCATTTGGAGTTTTCGTCTATGTGGGACTTAGTTATGTACTCATGATCTCCTTGAAGTTCTTTGGAATTATTTTATGCGATGTCGGTAGTAAGTATCCTTGTGTTTCAACGTTGATGTGATATTAATATAAATTTCTCCAATTGTTTAATCATTCTTAAAGTTTTATATTTACGTCAATTTTGTAATTCATTTTAATTCGCGATTAATTGAGGCTAAATTGGAGGCTACTTAATTTGATATCTTGGTTCAAAGAATGTAAACGTCAACGACAATTTTATCACCTTTATCCTACAGAGATTTCATATTAATCCTCTCCTATCTCCTCAACCATGATGTTAATTAAATTTTATAGTAAGGCTCTCATCTTGGTGAATTACCAGTTTAACTTTGCTTGATGGATTCGTACTTATTTTCCATTAAATCTCTTATTTTTGTGTTTAGCCAACTAATCTATGAGCTAATTTATTTTGAGCACATTAATTTCAATCATTGGATTACTTTATTCTTAATCGATGGGTGTTTTACTTTTAAATCCTTGGGTCATTTATTCGATAAATTACTTTATTTTGATCAATAGTTATTTATCACTGAATTCTCTAGTTTTACTTTAAATCTATTGGGTTGAAGAATTATTCTAACCAAGGTACTATTCTGCTTAAATAAATTATTTCAGGTTTTCAATCAATGAATCTTTACAATATTTATACTCAAGGGTTTATACGATTTTTATCAAGGATGGTTGTTCACGTTTACTCCAATGACTTTAATTTTTCTCATTGCATTAATTCGATATAATCGATGAAATACTCATTTTTATTCAATAATCATTTTAACTTTTAACCCGTAACCTAATTCAATCGCTGGTTTTTACTTAATTCCCCCTTCAATTTTATTAAAATGACTTATCAGTGGAATGCTTTTCGCTACCTTGATTTTAATTAACGATTTAATTAAGGGGTTCCACACTCTTATCCAAGGATCACTTTACTTTTAATTGATACGCTTCATTAATTGAAATTTATGAATTCGATTCGTAATTGCCTCCATTTTTATCGGGGATTGATTTTTGATTAGATCAATGCATTGCTCGTTCTTATTCAAAGATTAGATTCATCTTATCGAAGCGAATTATATTAATATAACTGATGCAATTATTTGCCATTACCCTAATTACGATCTTATATACTATGAATTATCTCTACCCAACTTTTAAGCCATAACCAATTTACTTTTCTTTATTCATAATTAATGATCATTTTAAGTTTTATTAATAATCGCAATCTAATCGAATTCAAGGATTTCAAATGAATTTTATTTCAACATATTAATTCGAGGACTATAACAACGATTCCATTTAATTTAATCCCGTGCCCTTTCCCTTTAATAGGCCTTAGACGCATCTTGTGTTTATATTATATTTACTGAGTGCCCACTGGACTACTCGGTGTGATGATTTTAAGCCGTATGTAACATAATTTTAGGTCGATTTTACAGAATTGAGAAACGAGGAAGCAGCCAGAGACTTCTTCCTCATTTCTCTTTTCAGCTATAGGGGTAAATATTGACGTTACGACCGCTGCGTTGCGCACGCTGAGTCTTCACGAGTACATATCATTGGCGATTTTCCACGCACTTACATGCATCTGTACTATGTAGATTTTGCTTTCTTGCGTTATGTGTTGGCTGTGGGCCGGAAAAATTTCGACAGATTAATTTAATTATTAACATATAAAAACAATTTATTAATGTTATAAATATTTATTAATATATCTAACAAATAAATACAAAGTTACCCTACATTCCATTCCATACATTTCATAAAATTTCATATCAAAATAAAATGCTTCTCCCCCCACGCCAGCATCCAAGCAGAGCTCTACCGAGGTTGCGAGGATGTGACGCGGAGAGAGAGCTCCAAAACAGAACAATTCTCACCTAAAATTGATCTGACAATAGATTTGAAATAATTCAAAATTGTTTTCAAAATGGTTTTAAAAATGGTTTTAAAACAAAACACTTTCAAAATTGGTTCTTTGGTTTGAAACCGGTTAACTTTAATGTGAAAATGGATCAGTATATATACCTAATTTTCTCGCATGTGAGATTTGATGCATTAAAACAAAATTCGACCTTGTTATTTCTAGCAAATTCTATTCTTTAATTTTATTATTTCTTGATTTATTTTTATAATTTTTTTATTTAGAATTTTTATTGAATTATTACTAATTCAAATTTTTCAATTTAAATTTCACTTTAATGAACTTTTATTAATTTTTCAATTTTGTCGAATTTGTTGTGTTTTCTTGTTGTATTTGTGTAGGTATCGTGCGGATCTTGGTGCATTTTGTTATTATTTTAATTTATTTTTTTTTGTTTATTAATTTATATTTAATTCTCTTATTTTCTTATATTTTATGAGGTTTAATTGGTGTTTTAGGGTTTATTTAAATTGCATGTTGTATTTGCGTGTGTGTTACTGATCCATTTAAACATTTCTCAAGGCCGTTTACGTTCTGGCCCAACATTTTATAAAATAATAATAAATTTATCCCTTTTATTTGTCCATCCCGGAACTCATAAATTGTGGGATGAACTTGAATTGATCCACCAATAATACTTTATCGGCTAACCCTTAAGGTATTTGCAATAGTAGCCACCTCTCTTTAGTCTGAATATCCGATTGACAGACGATAGTAGCTAGACTGAAATAACTCTTAGCCGTTAATAGGTAAACTTACGCTCAGAATAATAATAGTAGCATTAACATTTTTTGATATTGATGAATCAGAGGCAGTTTTAGCGAAATTAATTTGAACTAATAATCACGTCCCGTGGAAAATGTTGCTTAACAGTTTTTATTTTGAAGATAATAACGCTAGGATTAATATCACCGCCTCCCCTTACAATAACCGTAATGGGTGGCGGAGATATTAACTTGTATTATCTGCAATCCTGCTCACTCAAGCTATAGTATGGTAAAATGAGTTTGAAATTGGCGTTTCACTTAAACCGTGGTTTAATGACAGACGGAAGACGAATAATCAACTAAGTCTTCCCAAATGCTGATAACTGGTAACCAATAGATTTGAGACCTAAATTTGTACTTACAATAACTTAAAGTTTGTCTGGAAAACTCTTAACATTTCCATGAATTACGAAAGGATTTTTGAAGTTCGAATTAAGAGCGTTCTAAACAATATCGCATTAAGGTCACTTTAAACTTCGATAGATGCGGACGAGCAACTGATGGTGAATAGGAATCGGGGAAAGCGTCGAAATCTCACTTACTTAGTAAATCATAGCAGTTACTTACAACTACCGCGATAAACGACCCAGACAAGCACGCCACCCGACCCCTTAGCCTCTCCGCAAGCAAAACTTAATACTAAGGATCTCCATAGCAACCCCTTGAGAACAAAGATCAGAGTGGGTTTAAAGAATTATTGATATATTTTAATTTAGATGGATTTAATGGATTGATACGTCCGGGTCATCGCACGATTCCCTGCACACTCAGCAGCCAGGTGGAGGCAAGCGATGTGGGACGCTGGATTTTCGATATCCCCCGTTTAAGAGACTAGATTTGGAAATCAAGGGAGTTCGGATGAATTTGAACTTCCTTATGTGGCCATAAAACGAGAACCTGGCCGGAACCCGGCCCGAAAGATCCGTGGCCAGGCCGAATTCATCTTAGCTCGCCTCGAGGAACATCAAAAAGAAACCAATCGTCAGGTAGACAAGGTCAGGCGATACTTAGCGCAAGTGAATGCAGATATTGCTGAGGGCAAAATACCCAGTACGGCTGGAGCAATGAACGTAGTAATTCCACGAAAAATATTTCCCCGCGAACTGCGAAACGAGGAAAGAGATCCGGACGATCATCGTGATTACTCCTACGTTCGTAACCATCCAAGCCGAAGATACGATCAAAACGGTCCTAAATCCCACCGTCGCTGATTTTTATGAATTTTTGTTTTGTTCGTAATAAATGTTCAAAAATAGTTCTTAAATGATATTTCTATACTGATTTCGTCAATACCTTTTAACGAAAATAAATTAGTAAAATAGAATTCCCCACCGATGCTAATTAGTATACGAATAGAGGCGCGACTAATGAATGACATTTGATAACAGATAATGGGAGTAATAAGTATACTTTTCATTTAGACATGAACTCGGTTCAGATTTTGCAACAGAAGCTCCACAAAGCCCGCATGGCCAACAAAGGCTTACAACAGCAACTGGTACAACTCAATAAGGAGATTGAACAGACCAAGGCCACCTGGATTGAACCAGGAAAAGCCAAAATGATTTATCAAAAGATGACAGCGGCACAACGAGGGTGGGCAGTGGAGAAGTAGCTCACCCAGTCGCAGAAGATCCAAATACGCTGCCTTGAGGTAGCGTTATCTGCGTGCCAGGAGGGCAACGCGGTAACCTACCCTCTCGTTTTCGCACCCGCCAATTAGCCTATAGAGAGTCGATGTCCGTTGCGGTGCCCACAACTAAAATGCCTAAGAGTAGACCGGGAAAGTCGGAACGTACTAAGCGACACGCCACAAAGACGCAATGATGATAGACCAAAACTGTTTTATTGATTATCAATAAATGTTTTTTGCTTAAATTAATTCTCCGAGTTTTATCTCAGTAATAATAGAGTAGAACTACCAGAAAATCAGGAATAGTTTTGCAGGAAAAAGATTCTAAGGAACGAAAAATTAACCATACAGATGAGGGACCAGAGGAAAGAAATCGCACACGCGCCTTCTAACGGCAGTGCGTTGGACCCAGTTTGAGGTCGGGCCAGAGTAGTTCCTATGTGGCGCTCACTTTTGGCGACCTCAGAACCAATGGTTGCATCTCCAACGTTGCTTAGCAATGGGTAACCATTGGGGGTAAGAAAATATTTACATCTGGAGTCAAGGTTATCAAAACCACAAACCCCACAACACCAACTAAACACTTTAAAATCTGAGAGAAAATAAATAAATATAAAATCAAAAACATAAAAGTAAAAATAAAATAAATACAAAATGCATCAAGAACCGCACGAAATTTACATAAAAAATAACATAATAACAAGAAAATTTTACCGTAAAATGACCATTTATATAAAAGAAAAATTAATGAATTAAATGAATAAAAATAAAATATTTTTGACTGAATAAATTTAATTAAAAATGTTAAAAATAAATTACCAATTTAAATTAAGAAATAAATAAAAATTTAATTTAGATAACACAAATAATTTCGAGGTCGAATTTTGTTTAATCGCAGTAAAATTAACACGCAAGGTTAAGGCCGAATTGTAGGTATATATACTGATGTGTTTTCACAAATTTTCAGCTCAAAATTGACAACCAAATTTCAACCAAATTAACAGGCTGTATGCAGAGAGAAAAATTTAATGCTACTGTTAGCTGTAGCTGGTCAGATTGATTTTAAATTACCGTTGTCGATTTGTGGTATTACTTTCCTGTATAATTTTTCAATTGCCTACAATTATGGAATTTTATGATATGAATGTAGAATTTATATGACGAATATACGATTTTGCCTCGAAACTTTTATCGAATTTAGATGGTAACATTTAATTTTTTATTTTATTTTGTGGCCCACATCCAAATCAAACTGCAAGTAATTAAAATCACACATAATCTATCGAACTATGTAAGTGCGTGTATAATCGCCAATAGTTCGTGCCCGTGAAGGCTCCGGCGTGAGGAACGCAGGAGCTGGAACGTCAATATTATCCGTACATAGGAAAAATTGGATGGTAAATGAGTAGTCCGTTGGCTGCTCCTTCATCATCCGTTTCCTAAAAAATTGACATAAATTTTAACAACAATCGGCTCAAAATATCTAACACCGAGTAGTCCAGTGGGCACTCATTAAATATAACATGAACATACATAGATCTTAAGGACAAAGAGAGGGAAAGGGTAGCGGGGAAAATTGCGAAGTCGTTGCAACAATTAAAATGAATAGCCATTAGAAAAAGATTAATCCGAACGACTAAAATCATTAAAAATAATGTTTTAAATAATATATAAGATTTAAATAAATTATGTCAAATTGAAACGGAAAATATGGGCAGAACGCTGCGCAAATTTTCGGAAATAGTTAAAACATTTATCATAAAAACTGTAAAATAAAGGCGGAACGCTGCTCAAATTTTCCGAATCAATTAAAATACTTATCGAAAATAATAAAATGAAAGTGAAATGCGGCTCAACTGTTGGTATAAGATTATTATGAAACTGTAAAATAAGGGCAGAATGCTGCTCAAATTTTCCGAATTAACTCAAATACTTAACAAAAATAGTAAATTAAAAATGGAACGCGTAAAATAAGGGCGGAACGCTGCTCAAATTTTCCGAATTGATGAAAATACTTATAGAAAATAGTAAAATAAAAGTGAAATGTTGTTCGATTGTTAGTATAATATTCTCTTGAAACCACTGCTCAAATTTTTCGAATTAATTAAAATACTTATCGAAAATGGTAAAGAAAAATGAAATGTTGTTCAATTGTTAGTGTAATATCCTTATAAAACCGAAAAATAAGGCCGGTACGCTGCAAACATTTTTCGACTCAAGGAAAATACTTTGTCGGAAAGAAAAATATTTCTTAAAACTGCGGAATAAGGACGAATCCCTACACAAAAATTTGATAATAATAATGATAATAATAAGGATAATGGTAATTATAATAATAATAATAATAATAATAATAATAATAATAATAAATAATAATAATAATAATAATAATAGTAATAGTAATAATAATAATAATTATAGTAATAGTAATAAAAATAATAGTAGTAATAATGATAAATATAATGGTAATTATAGTAATAAGAATAATAATAAATGTAATAGTGGTAACAATTAATAAAGGGAATACATATAATAGTAACAATGATAACTCTAGTGACAATAATAGTGGACATAGCAGCTTAATAGGGATAAGGGTAAAAGAGATACTGAGTATGTTTAACATAATAAAGGGTGTACAGGCCATGGCAAAAGTCGATAATACGGACAACGATGCGAAGGACTATGGGTGGGAATGGACATGAAGATAAATGATATGAGGGTATAGGTTAATATTTGAAAGAGATAGAAGAATAATGGGACCTAAAAATCGAAATCGAGCACAGGCCTTCTATCGGCAGCTCGTTGGACCCATGGATCGTTCGGTCAATTATAGCATTAGCAATAGCGCTCACTTTTTGCGGACGATCTACCCACTCGAACACAGTTCCAACGTTGCTTAGCAACGGGTGCCGAGTGGTAAGCGAAAGATATTTGTATGAGGTTGTCTGGGTAACAACCATATAGTTTCAAAATATCAACACCCAGAAACCCACCACTAGTAAATATGTTGAAGCTCGTCATTTGGGATAGCCCACTATAGTAGTCAATTAAAATAATCCAAAATGAGCTCGTTATTCACAGTATTGTCCAAATAGGAGTCTCACCCTAATATTACTAGTGATTAGCGTAACAAACAATTAGATATCTTTAATATTATCAATAAAATCAAATAGGGAATGAAATTTTATCCCCTTTTAGTATAAGAGAGGTGATACTTTTGGTAGAAAATAATTTGTAAGAAAATCCGGTATTATTCTTAATATAAATAACAAAAATGACATTCTCATTTATTCACCATCCAACAAAAAGATTTTTCAAAAACAGTAATGTGTTGTCAATGCCGTGGTTAAAGGTAAATAGATTAAAACAACGGACTCAAAATCGGTATGTCACTACATTAATAATTGAATAGTTCTAGATCGGAAAATCCGTATCTTGTATAGTTCATTTAATTGATTTCTTTAACGCTAAGTAATTATAATTTGAATTAATTTAGGTTTCACCGTTTACCATTTGAGACCCAATTTGTAGGAAATGTTGATTAGGAAAAACGCATTTTGTTTTAGGTGGAACTTTCCTTCAGTGTCAAACTTTCTTTTAAATTGGGATAAAGAAAAAATAAATTGAAAGATTGATTTTCGAAATAATAACTTCAAACTTGTTACGTTGATAATAGTACTAATTAAATCGGATTCCCTCCTAATCTCGACTGGGTCAGGTAGATCGACGTTACCTTATAGAACGCTTACATCGACCCTCGTAGCAGAAAGCAACCTCCTATCAAACGCTGTTTATAGTAATAATAATAGGGACGACAACACGCCACATAAATTCGACGGAGTACTGCTTTTTGAAGACGGTCAAGTAACATAATCCAGGAAAAATAACTAATGAAGTGCGCAACATCACGTACCGACACGCGTCTGAGCAATCACCTGAAAACTAGACAACCAACCGATTTAGATAAATATTTTTGAAATTGTTTTTCGTTTAGATGAGTCGTGGATCGATGAATCCGAGTCACCGTACGTTTCCCCGCACATGCGGCCAACCGTTGCCGTCAAGCTATGTGGGATGCGGGATTCACCGTATCCCAGGTCAGAGAATCTAGATCCGGCGCCCTGCAACAAACGGAGGAGGTCGAGCTCCCGTTTGTTGCCATAAAGCGGGAACCTGGCCGCAATCCGGCCAGAGAAATCCGCGGTCAAGCTGAGTTCCTCCTCGCTCGTCTTGAGGAACATCAGCGGCAAACTGACATACAAGTGGATCGGGCCAGGCGTTATCTCGCTAACGTAAATGAGGACATCGCAGCGGGTAGGATCGCCAGTACAGACGGTTACTCTCCGCCATACAACACTTCATTCAACCTCGATGACGAGAGACTAAACACTAAAGCTGTGGCCATCAACGTAGTTGTTCCATGGAAAATCCTTCCCCGCCATCTGAGAAGGAATGAAAAGCCAGCCGAAGGACACAGCGAGCATCCTTACACTCGAACGGCTCCGAAACCAAATCCTTACGAACATCATCGGAAAACTCGTTATGACAATTATCGACAATAGAACATTATTACGAATGCCTTAGTTAAATGAAATAATACATCTTAGTTGACTTTGGTCCTTGTTTAGTTTAAATTGTTAATAATAACGCCTGTAGGACCCTATAGTTAATGATTATAATTGATTAAATGAACTGAAGTGAAATAAAACGATCTAATAACACTCTTTTGTAGATATGGAGCCAATGAAAATCCTACAACGAGAGTTGGACCACGCACACAAAATCAACAAAAGTTTCTGTGAGCAAATCTTACAGCTGACCAAGAAAGTACAACAAATTAAAGCTACTTGGGTAGAGTCGAAGAAGATAAAAGCGCTCTATCAGAAGATAACAGCGGCTCAAAATGGCTGGTCAGAGGAGAAACAAATCAACCAGAGCGTGAGAACACAAATACGGGGTCTGGAAGTGGCAGTATCAGCCTGTCAAGAAGGCGCAGTGGTGACGTACCCCCTCGTCTTCGCCCCTGCTCAGCTGGCATATCGAGATACAATAACGACTCCAAAGGCTAACGCAAAGCCCAGCATCCATCGACCAGGGAGAAAGGAACGAGCCAAGCGTCGAGCTGCTCGAGCCTAGGCTAATGTGTAATTGACATCCTCTAATACACAGTTTTGTTGTTCGTTTGATTGCTTCTCTATTGTCTCGGTAGTCGCTTAAAATAGTATAACTCTAACAATTAACGAAAGTTCAGTAGTTAATTTATAAATTGTATAAGATCGAACAGATAAAGATGGGACCAGAGTAAATAAAGCACACGCAGGCCTTCTAACGGTAGTGCGTTGAACCCAGCTTGAGGTCGGCCCAGAGTAGTTCCTCCATGGCGCTCACCTTTGGCGACCTCAAAACCCATGGTTACATTACCAACGTTGCCTAGCAACGGGTAACCACTGGGCATGGTAAAATTTTACATCTGGGGTCGAGGTTGTCAAAACCATAAACCTGGTGGGTTACTGGGTTTCGCTGTTTGTTTAAAACATCCTATTGTTGCCCCGGTAACGCCATATAAATATTACTTCAACTACCACTCGGCACCCGTTGCTAGGCAACGTTGGAAATGTGTTCGAGTGGGTGGATTGCCCGCAAAAAGTGAGCATTATTACTAATACTGTAATTGCTCGGACAACCCTCGGGTTCAACGAGCTGTCGTTAGAAGACCTATGCTCGCTTTACTATGTCCCTTGTGTAAGAAATTCAAAATTCATGCTGACCAGTAGGAGAGGGACACTATTTCGACGACACCGTGAGGGTATTCGCGACTTTCCGACGACTATTCCAGTTATAATCATATCGGGAACATACTATTTTAGATCTACTCACAATTACGATTCTACTTATTAAGATGGAAAAAAAAAATTAATATGTCAGGGCAGTCTTTTAATTCGCGTTGTTCAGTAGACGTGCGGCTCTGCGGCGGGCACGTTCTTTGCGTCCCGGCCGGTGACCGCTTGACGGGACCGTAGAAGAATTTTTAGCCGGGGTGGAATTATGGATCTGATTCTGGTAGGCCAACTGGGATGGGGCAAAGACAAGCGGGTAAGTTACCGCTTGCCCCTCCCGACTTGCAGCCAGGGCGACTTCCAGTCCTCGGATTTGTGTTCGGAGGCTCTGGTTGAGTAGTCGCTCCTCCGCCCAGCCCTTTTGAGCGGCGGTGAGCCTGAGGTAGAGAGCCTTCGTCTTCTTCGGGTCCGACCAGGTAGACTTGATCTGCTGAGCTTCTCGGGTTATTTGAACTATTTGGTCAAGAAGATTCGCGTTTGCGCGTCTCGCATGAGTGAGTTCAGTCTGCAATACCTGGGCGGATGTCATATCTGTAATAAAAATCCTTAATTTCATCATTAACTTAGATAAATTGAAATTCTGGTTAACGTAAAACATAAGATGCAAGAATGAGTTTACTAATTTAGCAAATAAATGAACAACATTTTTTAAGATTTTTTAAAATAACACAGATTGTCGTTCTCGTTTCCTCTTGTCCGGGAAGTTAGGGTTCCTCCAAGAACTTTCTAACTCTTTCCTCCTGGGAGTAGCCTGGGATAATAGCTACCGGTCGTCTAGTATTACGGGCTGGTCGGGCTGGATAGATCTCGGCGATGCGCCCGACGGAGATGTCCTCTTCGACATTGGCTAAATACATCCTGGCCTTGACGACGTTCAGATCGACCTGCCATTGGATCCCTTCCCAATGGGCGAGGAGGCTCCGTGCGTGGTTTCGAATCTCCTTGGCAGGATATTGTTGGTTACATCGCTCCCTGGCCCAACGGGGGTCATTCTCCATACCCAGTATCTGTAAGGTGGTCAGGTATGGGTTCTTGGGTTGAAGCTCCTCGGGGCTTGTTATCGGCCGGGCCCGCTTCCAAGCCCGACGCCATTCTTCTGCCACGTGGGTGGGGATCCCCTCGAGAGGCATTGGCTCTTATAAAATAAATATCATTATGATTAGGTGAACCCGTATAACATAGTTTCGGTATATCCTTTATTAATAGTGGCCTAGTCTTTTATTCCTCAGTTAGCGTGTTGACGTCAAGACATCGCCCATGTCGACTCATTATTATGGGGATTATAAGCGTTTATCGACGGATAGTTGTTGTGAATAAAAATTTTTCCCGCACTTCGATGTGTAACAAAAGGGTTGGAGCCGGTTATCCATTCATTTCTATTCCGCACAGATGTCGGCAGGCCTGCTCAAGTCGTCGGTGGTCGCTTCACGATTGGTAATGCATGATTCATAGAAACAAAGATTCAGTTGCCGGATTAAAACTTAGGTAAAGGAATACTAGTTCGTTTAGGTTCTAAACCTCATGAAATGGAAATACTTATCGGTCAGAAACTTAAGGAGTGGCATAACTGTCAGATGGTATTCTATGGGACAATGCGAACTATCAGATTGTAATAGAGGACAACTATCGGTCGCATACTCCGCGACGCAACGATACTGGTAGATTTCACAAACCTGTAAAACCATGAAATTAATTAATCCTACCGTCCTGAAATCATAGAATCATTAATGTCGAAGTTGTGGGGAAAATTCAATAGTAATTATTCAGAACATAAACCTTGATTTTAAACAATGATAATTATCGAGCTCGAAATTCCTGAATTCATAAACATCAATTCCAAAAATTTGTAAGGTAATAATAATGAATATCAACGAAATGGAATAACCTGAGATTTATAAATAATAATGACTATAAAACTTTTAATACTGCATGGAGAATGTGAATAACTATTTAATTTGAAGTTTATGAATTTGGATAATTTAAAATTTACGAAATACATAGTATTAACATTTATTAAAATGAAACGTTGATGTAAATTACCTTGACTTGGGAAACTCGACTCCTTTAGTATTTCTCCTGTTGGCGCCATGGTTGGCAGATCCATATTTTAAAAATAAAATCAACAGTACAATGACCGGATGGCGTCCATACCTAATTATTTAACTAGTGTTGATGCATACACGTCCGCTGCCGTATGACTAATCACGGAGATTTGCGTGAAAAATTTTGTTTACATCGATAGAATTTAATCTAGATTTATTATATAAGTAAAGTGTTTACGGAAACACCAATCTCGCAGATCACGAGAATTTTCGGTTCATTTAATTTGGACTTACGGTTTCCGGTTGATGGTAGCCTTCATTTGCTTAATATCTCAGGTAAATTTTGATTCTTATTCGATTATCTTTGATGTTTCTTCAGTGTATTCCCTCATAGTGCCTATTGTCGTCGCATGTACGTTGCTGGGAGACATTTTTTGGATGTGTCGGGTACGTTTCTTTCCTTTATTAATTCTATTATTGATCTATTTCCGGAAAACCCAAATGTTTGATTTCATCATAATTTTCTGGGACGAAATATTTTAACTCCTTTATGTTGGTCGTATCACGGAAGAGTTATCCATTCGATTCACATTGCGGAATGATAGGCGTTTTGAACATTTCTTTCCTGATCTGTTTTGGACTTTTGTTATAATACTTCGTTAGTTTTTGTTTTTCAAAATAATTTAGCTTGTGCTTGGACTTATCTAACTGTATGCATTTTAATTATGAAGGGTTTAACGAATTGATTATTATCTTTGCGGGTGGGAGATATTGTCGTGATTCTGTAGGGTGATTTAATTTTAATAATTTTCATTATCATTAGGCTCTTATCAGATTTCTCAATAACATTTCATTAATAACGTTAATCTATAATTGGGGACTTCCGAATCAAATTTAAATTCCGAAAACAAAAACGATTATTTTTAATCACATGGCAATGATTTTAGATTCGTCGGGGTGTTCGGCAAGGCGCGTCTAATTTCGGACTTAAATTCTTCACTTTATTAGGGGTTCGAACGATTTATTTGATAACAATTAGAGACTAGAAGTTATAATTAAGTGGAATTTATTGATTTATAGCAGCGATTTCATTTTAATTTAATCCCCGTACCCTTTCCCTTTAATAGGCCTTAAAACGAATTTTGTGTTTATATTATAGTTAATGAGTGCCCACTGGACTACTTGGTGTGATGATTTTGAGCCGTGTGTAGAATAATTTAGGTCAAATTTACAAAAATCGAGAGACGAGGAAGTAGCCAAAAGACCCCTTCCTTATTTCTCCTTTCTTCTATACGGAATAGATTTGACGTTCCAACCCCTGCGTTCCGCACGCCGGGTCTTCACGGGCACAGCTCATTGGCGATATTCCACGCGCTTACACGAGTCTGAGTTGAATATCAATTTTACTAACTTGCGATGTGTGTTGGCTGTGGGCCGGAAAAATTTCGACAAATTAATTAATTTTATGAAAACAAATTTTAACATTATAAATATTTATTAATTTATATCAAAAGTAAAATACAAAGTTACAATATCAATCCATTCCAATAAAAATTTTCATAACAAAATAAATACCTCTCCCCCTACGCCGACGTCCAAGCAGAGCTCTACCGAGGTTGCGAGGATGTGACGTGGAGAGAGAGTTCCAAATAAAACTACTTCTCACCTAAAAATAGCTTTCAAAGAATTGAAAATTTTTAAAACAAAAATGGTTTTCGGTTCAAAAATGGTTAAATTTTATGTGAAAATGTATCGGTATTTATACCTATTTTCTGTCCCTAACCTCGCGTGTTAATTTTGATGTAGTAAAACAAAATTCGACCTTGTTATTTTCTAGTGTATTCTATTCTTTATTTTTATTATTTTTTAATTTATTTTAATAATTTTTTATTTAGAATTTTTATTGAATTATTTCTAATTCAAATTCTTTGATTTAAATTTCATTTTCATGAACTTTTATTAATTTATCAAATTTCGGTCGAATTTGTTGGGTTTTCATGTTATGTTTGTGTTTGTATCGTGCGGATATTGTTGCGTTTTGTTATTATTTTAATTTATTTTTATGTTTATTATTTTATATTTAATTCTCTTTTTTTCTCATATTTGGTAGGGTTTAATTGATGTTTTAATAGGTTTATTTTAAATTTGCGTGTTATGTTTGCATGTGTGTTACCGATCCATTTAAACATTTTCCAAGGCCGTATGTGTTCTGGCCCAACAAACCCAACACTATGATTATTATTACTGCTAACTGTCATCCGGTTATTCTTATTCTACGTTTAAGTATTGGGTTATAACGTAGAGGGATAGCTTTTATGACCTATTAAGAACAAACAACATCATTAACCGTATATCGTTATGATTAGTAATATTGTTATTACTTAAATTTGGGTTATTTCGATGGTTACTACAGCTCCCACCATGACTTTTATTCATCTTATAGTCCGCGATGAACCTAATAATTGGTAATTCCCAAAAGCAATTACGAGTGTGGGTCGATTAATTAACGCTACGAACGTGTTGTGCTAATCCTACAGCCCAGCGTGAATCACCCTATCGCATACTATCCCCCGAGCTTGCTATAACCCGAATATCATCGAGAGAACAACATCCAATGAATAGGCCCACATCCATGTAATTTTGTAGATGACCACAACGAGAATGTCAGAGTCTAGTAAGGGAGTTTAGATGGCACTGTAACGCATTAACCCTGGGAACAATTTACCATATTAACATATAATCATTGATCTTAATGCTATCATTTTCACATATCTACCCAACTTGTAATTAAAATCCTATCCCTCTTTTCTAGTGAAAAATTACAAAACTGACTTCGAGAAATTCAGTAAGGACGTCGCCAAGTACCATGAAGAGGCGATGAGTCAGTCCCAACGAGTGGAGTCCCTCGTGCTGCGTTGTAGACGTATGGAGGAGACGTGGATCTGGCCGGATGAAGCTAAAAAACTTCGTCAACAGATAGCTCAAATAAAGAAGCTATATGAAGAGGATTTAACTGTCTCCAGGTCCCTCAAGGTTAAAATAAGACAACAGGCCTGTACCATTGCGGCCTTGGAAACTAAGCTCCAAATCCGCACCGATCTCAAAACGAAGCCCACGTATGCCGAAACAGAATTGCTTCCGGCTAACGACATGGACATGATGACGGAAAAGGCCTCTACCTCGGTACCTCCTCCAGAACCATCCCATGTAGTAAACACACCGTCTCGGAAGCGACCGCCGCCCTCGAAACCTCGACCAGGTAAGCATGAAAGAGTCCGAACAAGGAAATTAAAAGAAGCCTGTCTGTTAGGGCAATTCAAGAGCATCTTCGATTTTCTTTGACATTTATTTTACACTAAAAAACTAGTTAAAATGCACCTTTGTGATCGTATAATGATAATTTGATATCAATTATGTAATAAACGTATTGAATTAATTTCTTTTCATGAATTCACGTGATTGCAAGGTCATTGAAGATAGAGTTAGAGGGGGACCTTAACGAGTGGGACAATAAACCTTCTACGGTATTCAATGAACCCACGGAGGGTTAAGGCATTAACAGTTCTTGTAGAGGAGCTCACCTTTTGTTAACCTTCCACCCATTTGTGCACAGTGCCAACGTCGTTTGTGACGGGTGCCTAGTGGTGAAAATTTTTATGCGCGTACTGTATGGGGTTTGTAGTCATTCCCTTGACACTCGTATTTAATTCTTCCCATAAGTACCCAGGACTTGTAAATTTTTCTTTGGTCTATTAAACAATCAATCTGGCAAACAAACCTGTTGAATTGAAATGGAGCGAGTGGGGTTCGTGAAATAATTGATTCTAGAAAGTGTTGAGTACATACAGAAGGGACCGAAATAAGAAATCGCACATAGACCTTCTATCGATCATGCGTTGGACCCACCATGACGCCGGACCTTAGCAGTTTTCCAGTAGAGCTCAGCTTTGGCGGTCTCATAACCAGTGGTTACAGTTCCAAAGTTGCCTAGCAATGGGTAACCATTGGAGGGCGGAAAGTATTGTATGAAAAGGGGTCAAGGTTAAAAACCACTAACCTCACATTACAAAATTTTGCAAGTTTTACTTCATTCAAAAAATATCAAATCTGGAATTTTTATAATTGATAATGTAAGGTTTCATCATTGCAAAGAGTTTCGCTATTGATTGATAATACGAATTTCAAATTACTTTTTCTAAACTCTTTATAAAATTTGTTTTCAAGTGGATAAGTAATACGATGACAGTGAAAAACAGTTGATATGATATGTAGAAGCAACTGATTTTTTTTCGTTGCTCGATTTCCAGGGATATTGGAGGAATATGATGAGGTATATTTCTAAATCACTTTTAATGCTTGAAATTGATAGTTAAAACTTTGTATTTGGTTTCTGACTTTTGAATAATAAATTGCCATTTATTTTTTTAAATGACTATATTGAGTGACTGAAAAACCCTATATATTATCTATCCGATAAAACAAACTTCAGGGTCACCTTGACCTGGTGCAAAACAACGTATTTGCTCTTCAGCCCATATTCCAAATTTAGCGAATCAAAAAACTATCACTTACGAGCAGTTAATCAAAAAGTATTTCTTTTCAACGAGACATTAAAACAGCCAAATCCGTAGTATCCGGCGCATTGGGAATACCAGGACTCGACAAGAAACTCACCCTAAATCAGATAAGTTGTGCTTAAACCGTTTGATGTAAAACGATATTTCTTTAAGAGATAATACATATCAAAATAATAAACATTAAAGTAGGTTTGGAGAAGCATTTATATTCTAAAAGGGACTGTGAGAGCTAATGATACCGAAATGAAGAATCCTGTCTCAGCCAATAAAGACCAAATGCCTCAAATAACTAAACACACAAATAAACATCTAATTATACCAATTTCATAAATCAGCGTATTTTGAAAAACCCAAATTTTCAGCTTTTACTTCTTGAATTTATATTATTGGTGGGTTACAGGGTTTCATTGTTTGTTTGAACTAATCGGTGGTTGCCCTCGTAACGCCATACAAAATGATACTGATCGCCACTTGGCACCCGTTGCTAGGCAACGTTGGTAATGTGTTCAAGTGGTGGATTGCCCGCAAAAATTGAGTACCATGTGCTAGTACTATAGTTGCTCGGACAACCCTCGGGTTCACGAGCTGTCGATAGAAGACCTGTGCTCGCTTAGCTCTGTCCCTCATACTATACAGGATTCGTTCTTAATTGACTGTAGAAAACTGAGACTTAATAAGGTTACTTGTGACAATACTGACATGCAATTCCAAAGAAACGACTCAACTAAGACTAAAACTACTCTATTTGAATCAATCACATGTGGAATATTTACTGTTTGGCGTTTTGCAGCTGCGTTGCTCGACGTCGGGCACGTTCCTTACGTCCCGGTCGACGATTATTGATGAGTTGTTCTGTGGGCTTAGTGGTTGTCCGTGGCATTTGGGTTGGGGCGAAGATGAGCGGATAGGTGACCGCTTCACCCTCCCGGCATACTGCTAGGGCGACTTCGAGTCCCCGAATTTGAGTGCGCAGACTCTGATTGAGCTGCCGCTCTTCCTCCCAGCCTTTCTGAGCCGCTGTGAGTCGATGGTATACAGCTCTCACCTTTGCTGGATCAACCCAGGTTGCTTTTAACTGTTGAGCCTCTCGAGTTAATTGAAGGATTTGGGCGAGTAACTCTGCGTTCGATTGTCTTGCTCGTTCCAGTTCCGCTCGTAGAAGTTGTAGGACGACATCACTATAACAGGAGAGCAGTTAAATTCTTTATGGTCTTCATTAAATCAAAGTCTTATTACTTAATTAAACAAATTGTATGAAGCTGGTTTAACTATGAGATATAATAACGAATAAGAAAAAACCACAATAACACTTAATATTTAAATCAATTTCTACAACACTTCGTCATTACTATAGTTCTTCTTCAGGGGATTCTCTCTCTAAACTCCTCTTCAGAGCCGCCACTGTATAGGGCCGCCGGGTATCGCGGACTGGGTGAGGTGGGTATGCCTCCGCGATGAGTCCGACGCGGATGTCCTCCTCCACGTTCGTGAGGTACATCCGGGCTTTGACCACTCTGAGGTCCACTTGCTCTTGTACTTGTTCCCAGAAGGTGAGGAGGTTTCTGGCGTGATCATATATTTCTTCGGCCGGGTACTGTTGTCCGGCGAGTCCACAAGGATCGGATTCGAGACCCAACAACCGCCAAATAGTCGGGTGTGGCCGGGGTGGAAGTTGTTCGGTAGTCGCGGCAACTGTTGGTACCTCTCCTGGGTGTGGTTCCTCAGCTACTTGCATGGTGATTTGGTCGATAGGCGTATCTAAACTGTTATCGTTATCAAATTCGATTAAATCGTCTGCTTATAATAATGCTAGACTAAACGTTGATTATATTATCGCTCTTAGACCGATTAAACTCTACTAGCTTGATTAGTATTACAATTCGAAACGACTAGGGTTATTTATCTGTGCGTTCCTGGTGTGATGCATTCTGTTGGCTAACTCCTCATAACTCTTGTTAATGATGGTAATAATTAGAACATGTTAGATAATAATTTTAGTGTTGGGCAGATGGGTGAGTCGAAAATCCACTATCTATCAGGCATTAATGTTTGTTAAGTGGATGGAATTACTACTAATTAAGATTCATTTAAAATTTACTAAGTATTAGTGATACTATCGGTTACAAATCAGTTTCAAAACTCAAAGGATCCGCGATGTTATCAGATATTGAGGTTGATTTAAGGTTTACCATCTACCTACTGCTGTTTGAGATTAATTCTGAAATTTATTAAATATATAAACGTCATGTCAATTAACATGAAGTTACAATTTACTAATACCTAACATCGATGTTGATTACACTAATTCTAAAATCCGCTATTCCATGATACTAATGTTTATTCGAAACCGAGTTAAAGTTTACCGGTTGTACTTAATTTGACGATATTCAATTTAGTCACATCCTGTCAGGACGATGTTGGCGGAAACGTCAATCCCTTCGATCGAGCGGATGTTAAATTCATTCAAGGTAGGTTTCCGGTTTCCGGTTGATTCTCTCAAGTTAATTTAGTTATCGATCGGCTACTTCTGTTATCGACTTAGTGCAATTTTCGGTTGTGTAGTGCGCGTAGACTTCTAATGATGGATTCCTTATCAAGCATCACTTTGATATTCATCATTTGATATGTTTATTCGTCTAGGTTGGACTATATCGGATTTTACGCGCGTCGTAAGTCAATTTCTCGTGATTTTGTTGGTGTATTTATTAACGTTATAGTTATTCGTTTGGCGTCAGGATATTCGTCAGATATCGAGAAAATCTTTCTAAACTGAATGACTATCATCAAGTTGAATCTAATATTATTAATCGGTTCGCGTTTCTAATTCGGATCAGTTTCGATTTTTTCCCTGCCTTTTTACCATAGTGTTAACTTGGGTTTTGTCAATTTTATCCAATAACGGATTGGTATTCATTTGTTGATTCATTCATTTTGGTTCTTTTAATCACGATTTCTTATGTTAATCAGACTTTATTTTATTTTGGTCAGTGAATAATATTTTATACCCATTTTATTCTAGATTGCTAAGTTTTAAGTGAGGAATTTATATATTTTAATCCATCTAATTAAATCAAAGGAAAAGCTCCGTTTATTACGCAATGAGTTTGTACTATTAATCAACGAATTATTTTATTATTATCGATCGTTTTTCGACATTTAACCAAATGAGTGCTTTATTTTGATTCGTAATTTTCCTTTTATTTAATCAGTGAATAATCTTAGCAATTAACTAGACGATTACTTTATAATAAATCTTTAATTCCTAACGTTTCTCCTTTTATTTAATCGATGAAGTTTGGATTATTAATCAACAGATTATTTTATTTTTATCAATAATTTTCACCATTTAACTGAATGATTGCTTTGTTTTAAGACCTTTCCTTTGCTTTAATCAATGAAAATTCGGATCTTTAATCAACAATTTAATTTAAGGGGTTTCATACTATTATTCGAAAATTGTTTCACCTTTAATTGATACGTTTCTTTATTTGAAATCAATGAATTCGATTCTTAGTTGCTTTCATTTTTATCGGGGTTGCTTTTGTTTAGATCAATACATTACTCGTTCTTACTCCAAGGTAGATTGCTTTTATTGAAATGAATTATAATAATCTAACTGATGGAATTATTTGCTAATACCCTAATCAATAATTTACGAGCGTTAAATTATCTTTACCCCACATTTACTTAGATTTTTAGCCATAAAACACTTTACTTCTACAATCAATGGTTGCTTTAATTTTTAACAATAATTTCAATTTAATCGAATTCGATGATTCCAATGAATTTTATTTATTTCAAAATGTTAATCCAAATAAAACACTTTACTTTTACAATTAATGGTTATTTTTTAATAATTTCAATTTAATCGAATTCAATGATTCCCAATAAATTTTATCTATTTTCAAAATGTTAATCAAAATAGGTATAACAACGATTTCAGTTAATTTAACCCGAGTACCCTTTCCCTTTAATAGGCCTTAGACGCATATTGTGTTCATATTATATTTATTGAGTGCCCACTGGACTACTCGGTGTGATAATTTTAAGCCGTATGTAACATAATTTTAGGTCGATTTTACAGAATTGAGAAACGAGGAAGCAGCCAGAGACTTCTTCCTTATTTCTCGCTTCAGCTATAGGATAATATTGACGTTACGACCGCTGCGTTGCGCACGCTGAGTCTTCACGGGTACATATCATTGGCGATTTTCCACGCACTTACATGCATCTGTACTATGTTGATTTTACTATCTTGCGTGATGTGTCGGCTGTGGGCCGGAAAAATTTCGACATTAAATTTATAAAGCATATAAAATAAGTTAGATATATGTAGAATAATTTAAATATTTCAATAATATTTATTAATTAGGACAAAATAACAGAAATTACCCTTCATGACCATTCCAAAATTTTCATACAAAACATAAAATATCATAATAGAAAACATAAATGCCTCTCTCCCACACCGCGTCAAGCAGAGCTCTACAGAGATGCTATGAACGTGGTGTGGAAAGATGGCTCCAACATAAATATTTCTCACCTAGAATAATAAAACAAATTCTCGAAATGGTTCTAAACTGGTCTGAAAAATGGTTTACAAATAGATTTAAAACAATTCACAATTTTCAAAATGGTTAAAGTTCAAACTTGGTTTGAAAAAATGGTTAATGGTCAAAATGGTTAAGTTAAATGTGAAAATGGATCAGTATATATACCTATTTGTGTGACGTGTGAAATTTGATGCAGTAAAACAAAATTCGACCTTGTTATTTTCTAGCAAATTCTATTATTTATTTTTATTATTTTTTGATTTATTTTTATAATTTTTTATTTATAATTTTTATTGAATTATTACTAATTCAAAATTTTCGATTTAAATTTCATTTTAATGAACTTTTATTAATTTTCTCAATTTCGTCGAATTTGTTGTGTTTTCTTGTTATATTTGTATAGGTATCGTGCGAATCTTGGTGCATTTTGTTAATATTTTAATTTATTTTTATGTTTATTATTTTATATTTAATTCTTTTATTTTCTCAGATTTTATCGGGTTTTACTTGATGTTTCAGTGGGTTTATTTAAATTGCGTGTTATTTTTGCGTGTGTGTTTCTGATCCATTTAAACATTTTCCAAGGCCGTTTACGTTCTGGCCCAACATAAAACACTCGGGGGTCCGTAAAATTGCGACCCGCAATTTCAATTGATTTCAAAATGATACATACATTTTTAACATCCACATTCATAAAAAGTTTCTACGGTAAGGTTAAATCATCAAGGCAAAGATGGACTTAAGGTCCGGCTACAATACATGATCAAAATTGGATAGTTCAGTTTTAATATCAATGCAAGTTTTATCAGTTCGAATCACTATAGATCAGTCTGAATTAATCAATCAATGTAAATCAGTTATATTTAGCTTCGAATGAATCGCTGACGGCTTGGGTTTCGCTTTCGAGCTGGGTTGATTTTGAAGGGTGATTGATGGAAATCTGCGAGAGTCTTGAAGTTTTGCTAACTTGATTGGTATTTTGGATTGGGTTGAACATTCTTCTGAGTTTCTGAATTGGGGTATTTTGCCTTTGCTTGTTTTTTGTTAGGCCGAGGATGAGACAGCATATTAGGAGTATCATGTTAGAGGTTATACTAATCGGTAGTATAAGTTCGATTGATAGACTTGTTGTTGTATAGGGTTCGTTTTTCTGTTTGATTTGTTTTCCTTGTTGCTTTTCGATTGATAAAACGATTTTTTGGATTTCCTGATTGGTTTATTATTGGGATTTGCTTTGGCTTTTCTTTGAATTTGTCTGATGAGGGTTTCTAGGGTTTTCTTTATCTCTCGGTTCTCGTTTTTTACATTGGCTATCTCTTCATTATTTTTCAGTAGGGTTTGTACCATTATTTGGGTTTTCTCGATATTCTGTTTTAGTTCGTCCTTGTTTTCTTTTGTGGGCATTGCATACATTGGAGGTTTATCTGTTGACATTCCTCATTATTGGGTTACTACAAATTTCTTTGAAATCGGCACAGGTGCTGTCCTCTCTTCTGAAGGGTTGGGATTTCTCGCATTTTTCTAACGGGTTCTCAGTATTGCATTTTCTCATTATTATCATCATTATTATCCACAGGTTTGGGTTCATACTTTCTATTTTTATACGTAATTAATTTTATATTTATTTACAAGGTTATTTCGTTTATTTACAGTGGAGTTTAGCCCTTTTTATTCTTTCTCTTTTTCTGGGATTGAGTGTTTCTCGCACTCCTCTTTAGTTTTGTTTTCTGAAAATCTCATTATTAGGATTTGGCTTTTATTAATCGCTCGGTTATTTTGGGAGTTCTTTTAGTCGTTCTTTGTTTTCTTTGATTACTCTTTGTTGGTTATAGATTTTCATTTGGAGATTTCTTTCTTTCGCTTGCTTTCTTTTAAGTTGACGTTTATAATTTATTCGTTTAGCTGTTTGCTTTTCCAGCTTTCGTCTCGCTTCCTGGAGCTGTTCTGTTAATGTTTTAATTTCGTCCTGAGTTTGTTGATGACTTTCTTTTATCTCTCTGGCTTCTTTACAGCTGTCTTCTAGTTGTATTACATATCTTTGTTCGCTTTTTCTGCTGTTTCTCATTCGTTCTGCTTCAGTTTTCCAATAATCTTCCAGGATTACACGAGTCTTTATTTCGGCTAATTCTCGCCTCAATCGTTCATTTTCTCTCTTTTGATCTCTGTTTTCTCCCATGCTAGATGTTAGTCTTCGTTTTATCATATTGGCTAGTTGTTTAGATTGCATTAGTTGTTGATTTATCCGGGCGATTTCTGAATCTTGTTCCTCCACTAACTCTTGCCATTCTTTTCTTTCGGCTCTCCATCTTTTACTGTAATATCTCAGTGGGTCTTGCTCGATTGGTTCTACTAATTGAATTGGGCTTGGTACGTATTTTCCGTCTTCTAGATTCATTCGGATTTCTATTTCATTCGGATTCATACTAAATATATACATCGATTACAATTTTTTTTGTTTTTGTCATTTTTATTATTTTTATTATCTTTTTACACTTTACAATTTCCCTCTTTAGGTTTATATTGCCGCTTCGTCCGTTTCCCGAATCCTTCGTCGGGTTCGGCGGGTACTTGATTTACAACTTCAGTTGGATATAATGGCATAAGCAGGATTGGTGGTCGGTTTTGTAACATATTTACTTCTTCACGTAGAGCGTTTGATATTTGTATCTCTTCGTCTAAGAGATAGGCAAGATATTCCGCATTTTCGGTTAATTCTTCCACTTGCGTTTCCAACCGATGCGTGTTTTCTAACGCTTTTAACTTTTCAATTTCTTTTCTCAGATTCTGTTCATTTTCCTCATATCCTTGCTTTATTGCTTTTATCTCTGCTTCAACTTGTTCTTTCAACTGCTCGTTGACTTCGAGTTGATGTCTCAACTGGATCTCTTTAAATACTGCAACTCCTCGGTGTCCGTTCACCTCCTGCTGGAGTTCTGCTATCTTCTCGTTTAATTGTTGGATTTGTCGTCTTTCATCGGTAAGTTGGTTTCTCGTTTCTGCTGCTATCTTGTCCATTTCGTTGAGTTGTTGTTCGTATTCCTTTTCGTGTCTCCTGAGCCTTCTTATTGTGCCTTGTCTGATTTTTTCCCGAAATTCTAAGTTTTGGACCTGCTCGTTTAGTTCCTCGATTGTTTCTTTCTGTACTTCGACTTGTTCCCAAAGTTCCCAATCTTCCATATTTAGTATCCTTTTGGGTAACAATCTTATCTCTTTCTTAGCTTCTTGAAAGTGCTCTTTCCATTTTTTCGCCTCTCTTTTTATTGCTTTTCTTTGGTCTCCGTTTTCCATTGTTGTTTTTGTTCTTTTCGGTGAGCTTCGTCCTGCTCGATTTGCATCTCTTTTACTCCTGGTTTGTTGGTATTCAATCTCTGCTCTAATTTCCTATATAGCTAGAATTGTTTTGGTGGGCGTCCTCCCCATAATCTCATCTATTCGCCATTTTCTTGCTTGATCAAGTTCTATCCTGAGTCAGCGATTCTTTCTTGGTCTACGTCTCTGGGCTCTCTAATTTTGCTTTGCTGTTTTGGCCCTTGGTTTTTCAGTTTATTGATCTCGATCTCTTGCGTTTCCCATTTATTGTAGAGCTCTTGGTTTCTGTCTTCCTTTCGGCTATTTCTGAATATAAATGTGAATCCGCAATTCCAATTACTTCTTGAGTGTTCTCTGCGGGTCTCTGTCCATTTGTTTTCCAGTATCTTGGCTTGTTCTTTTTGCCCATTCTTGGTTGTTCCAAATGGGTTCTCTTTGTTTTTCTTTCGGTATTGGGTACTAATTGCCCAATTTCGCTCTGCTTTGCTGTAGAGATATTTATCGTCTCCGTCTCCGTTCTTCTCGTATCTCTGCTTCTTTATCTTTTAAAATACTTCTACCCATCTTTCATATTTACCTTTGTTGGTACTGCTTCCTTGCTACTAGGGTTGTATCTCTTTTTCCGTTGATTTTTTGATATATCTGGTTGGTTCTGCTGCATAAATTCTTCATCATTTTCTTCTCGTCTCTTGGTACGTTCTCCTCTTTTCTTTTGGGTAGGTTTACTTTTTGTTCTAGTTGCGTTTCTGCTTCCCACCTTTTACTTTCATCATTTTCGTTTTTGCAGTCTCTTGCAGTAATTCCTCATCTACGATTAGTAGCAGCATTTCTTTTAATTGTAACGTTTTCTTTGTCTCCAGTAATTCTACTTCCTCACTTGTTACTTTTATTCGACTCTGATTATCACTTGATTGCTGGTTTTGACTCTTTAGCCTCTTTTCTATAACAACCTCTATTTATCAATTGCTTCTCGTCGGATTCATAATTTGTTTCTAAATTTTAATAATCGATTATTTTCATCTTTTCAATCATCTCAAATTTTATCATAATCTTACATCATCTCGTATTTTTGTGCTTTTGAGTTTTAATTTTTTGGGTTTACGTTTAATCTTTATTTACACTTTTTACATATTGCTCCCAATTTTTAATTACTAGATCCAGCGAAACGGAATCTTTGATCCGCCCCGTTGATCGGCTTTCTACATACTGGGGAACCTATCAACTTTTAACTACCACATTGCTTCACATGGTGAACATAATTTCACAAGGCGTATAATTATTTCTATTATCTACATGTTCTGCCACATGTTACACATTGATACGCTCCAACATAGCTTCTTTTATTATTGATTGTCACGATTTTCCTTCGGTTTCTTTGCATATCGCTTGATTGCTCGAATTATTGCTTGCTGTCGAGTCGTACCATGTCTAAATTATTACTAACCTCCTTTGTTATTTTCTCAATCTTTTGATATCTACTCCTGATAGATAGCATTATGGTTCTCGTTTTTGGTCGCATCTAAGATGTCCTTCTATTTGCTGATTCGAATTAGTTATTATGATATTCTTTGACCTTTTTCTTGCCTTATACATACAACTTTCTTTATGCTTTAGCTTTTTTGACATTCTGATTCTGGCATTGGCTGTTTGATTTTTTGCATCCTTCGCACATGTATTCCTCTTGCCTGTTTGACAATACCCTGATCGCAATTCGCGCTGGCTCTTGGCTTTTCCTTTGAAGGTTTTGGGAATTCTCATCTTCGAATGTTCTATTTTATAGACTCTTTCCAATTAGCTCTGCTGGGTTTGAAACTCTTTATAGTTATCTCTGCTTTCTCAGCCTCCCTTTCCATCTTAGGTCTAATTCTGTTTCGGGAGTCTCTGATCTTGTTCATTGCTTGGTTTCCCTGAACATCTAAATTTAACAATAAATGGCCATCTCGGGTAGTTTTTTTCTCGATGTTCCCGGTTTTGCGTTTCTCCTTTTTTCCATTGTGCGAGTTTTCCTTGGCAAAAGATGCATGTTACTTGGCACGTCATCGTCGTCTGGCTATTCTGGCGTTCCCGGAAATAAATCCTTGTGCAGCCATTTCTTTTCTTGACTTGTCGGTCACTGAATACTTTATTTTTTTAACGTTAGATATCATTGTTCCTCTTCTCAAAGTTATTCGTCTTTTACCCTATTGGGGATACACTTTTGTTCTGGATTTTGTTGTGGTCTTTTTCTTCCACATCAAGTCCCGCATAGTATGTTTATTGTCTGCTTGTTAATATATTGGATTTTCCTTTCATTCTGGCTTTATTCCATAATCATCGCCATATCGGAATTGGTCCTTCTCATCTCATCTGTTTGTTTTCTCTTCGCTGATCGCATTGCCATCTTAAATATCGTCATTATTTTTGAATTTTTGTTTTTCTGATTTTTCTGATTGATTTGTAATTTGTTTGATTTTATTTGGTTTTTATTATGTTTATTTACATTTATTTACACTTTCTTTCTTCTTTTTACTAACGTCTTGTCAGGCTTTCTCCACTTCTAACTTTATTAAGATATCTCTGCAAGCATCTTCCTCCTCTCAATCGTGTTGTGGATAAAAAGTGGTGTACCTATTGCCTGTATTCCAGTTCGGTTGTTGGTCTTCCCATCTGTGGATTCATTTCCTGTTCTGATTGGATTTACGATAATCCTTTGTCCTTTCATCCGTTATTCATGTTTTGTTTAAAGGCCATGTGTTAATAATTCATCATAATCTCCTTTATATCTGATGAAGACACTGGATTGGGTACATGTTGCATTCCACTCATTCGGGATATAATCTAATGCCCAATGTTGTATCCATTTTCCCATACTGGTATATATTGGTGGACATTTACGATTCTCTGTGTTCCAAATCATTTGCTCTCTGTAGTTTTCTGCGAATTCGGATATTTTCCATATTAATGGTGCTGTTAGGATGTTTTCTGGGGAGCTATCGAGCTGTTGGTTTCCTAAATTTTTTAGGCTGTCGGTCATCTGTTTGATTTTTCCCCTTCTTTTTTCTTTTTCATTTCATGCCTTTTATTTAGTGTGTTCCCTTGGCTCTCTCGATAATTCTTTTCTGGACTCCAATATTTCTCTTATTAGCGCCTTTTGTGATCATTTTCTGCTTCGTAGGCTTTTTGCTTCCATGCCAACATCCCTATGTTTTATTATGATTTCGGTGTGCTCGATACTTTTCTATCATATGTTTTTGCATCATCTCTGCCTTGGTAATGTGCTTGGCAATTGATAGTTCTAACGGGCATTTGACTGGTTTGCCGCTAATTCGTTCCAATGTTCTGATTATTATGACTTTATCTTTCTGTCGCAGTTGTTTTGCGCTAATTCTCATATAGAGATCACAGTATTTGCTTCCTCTTTTGGATGCCGATGTTCACTTTCTACTTTAATCCATTCAGTCGATGACTCACAGAATATTGCGCATTTCTCGTTCTGTCTTGATGCATACTTTGTGGATGGTCTTTTATCGTCTTTTTTGCTTGTGATGGTTTGAATTTTCGCATAATTCTCGTTATATCGCATTCATTTGCGTGACTTTTCCGCTTCCTTCATAAGTCCCTTTCCATCACATTCTTTAACTTTTGGCAATTGAATTAATAGGTTGTTGATCTCTTTGCTTGGTGGCTTATCCATTGTTGTCCGGATCTTCCTCTTTTCCAATATTTCGTCGCAAGTCCAGGGATTTTATGTTTTTTGTTTCGATCACTTCTATGTGCAATCTGTAGCATTTTCTGCTCACATTCTCGTGTCTGTTTGCTCAATCAGTAATTCCTTTACATTTGCAACACTTTAGTCTTTCCTTTGATATCGTTCACTCATCTATCTTATTTTTATTATCGTCTCGTAGTTTTCGGATGGATTCTCGCTTCTCTTATCTCATCGATATTGCTGCATATCTACAGAAAATTTTCAATTACTGCGTTGCTTTACTTTCTATCGTTTTATTTGTTTTCATATTTAACACGGTGGTTTAATTTTACTCTACTGTTGAATCCGGTTCTCTGGGGCTGAATTCTGGCATTGATGTATCCATTCCACCCAATTGCTGGATCTTACGTGCTGTTGATTGTTACGGTAGTCCTTCTAATATTCGTCAGCTGCATCTAACTTGATCTGCTATTGATCATTTCTTTCTCTGTAATGTAAATATTGATTCTCTGTTGCTCTTCCGTCTTATGGCTTGTGTAGGCCTCTGTTCACACTTTCGTTAATACTAGATGAGTATTTGTACAACTGAGTTTGCGCTGGGTTCGTTTTAATGTCGATTATTCCACATTGTGTCTCCACGTTGCCTGATTCTTGATCTTGGTATAATTCCTTGATTAATTTCTACGATCTCCCTATGGTCATTGGCAGCTTAGCTGGTTGGTTGGCTTCCTTCCGCGAACGGTGGTATGTCTACTGATTTTGTTGATTTGCATTTTCGGTTCATTGTTGGTTATAACAACCCATCATTAATTCATCGCATTCTCCTCTATTTGCGTATTGTCTCTAACCGCATTTTGTACGATATTTACATATAGATATACATATTACTACTAATATACTAACTAATATTTACAACTATATTATACAACGTCTCTTTTCTCGTTCTTACACCATCGGTTCGGGGACCATAGCAGTGTCCGTATAAAATTCCGTATTTCTGCATCATTATCTGGTATCATCATGATGTATTGAACGCCATTGTTGTGTTCGATATGGCGTTCTTTTTTAACCCAGAGTCGCTTGTACTAGAATTTCCTACTGATTTCATATTCCTCAGTTCTTGTCTACATTATAATTGGTCCTTAATTCGATGTCATTAATATGAATTTTTTCCACCGCTGGCCATAATCTCTTTCTCGCTGGCTTTTTTTGGCATTTGGTAGTTCTTGCTAGTTGAATTAATTATCAGAATTACTCGCTGCTTACTTTGCTGTTGTTATCCAGAATCATTTTAATCATGTCTTCTTTTCGTTAGGCTTGCATGGTTGTGCTTTCCCATGCATTGGTTGTCTCCCATTATCCTTCTTTTGGTTGTACAATTTTTAAGTGCTTTCTGAGTTGTAATGCGTTCGCGATTGAACAGGTGGCTGTCGTCCATGATCATTCCTTTTTTTTCCAGGTTTGTTTCTTGGTTTTTCTCTCAGTTGGATTGATGCTGTTGCATTTGACTCTGGATGAGTTTTCTTGTATCGTTCTCACAATGTTCATGAGTTCCCTTTTTGGGATGTTTTTATTAATATTTTTCCGTTTTCTTTTTGTTGGGATTCGATACTTTTGATTCTTTAGACTTTTGCTTGTTTCAGCATTGATTCTTTTGTTTACTGGTTCCGTTTCTTTTAGGTTCGTATAGCGCAGATTTTTGTGATAGGTTTTCTGACCTGTGTTTCCACATTATCTTATTAATTTTTCTTCTTCATTTGCCTGCATTTGACTCTATGTTTATTATACTGTACGCTTACTTTTCTCTGATACTGTGTTGATAGGTTCTTCTCTTGTTTCCTTTTCCGGACGTTTTTGTTCGTAATTGAATTCTAGTAAACTTTTCTGTTATTGATTTCCATAATCATCTCTTTCCTTTCTGAACGTGTACTATAATCTATCCCCGCTTTTCTTTGGTTGGGATGCGGTATTTTGATTTTGGATATCTTCATTTGTTTGACATTTGATTCTGTTCATTTATCGTTCGTTCTTTTAGTTTGAATATACAACTTTTGTAATGGGTTCTTTAACCCATATTTTCGACTATTTCTCTTTCCACTCTTGGGGTTTGATTCTATTTATCGTTACATTTTCTTTATTTTCTCGTACTCCGACGTTTGTATGGCTTCTTTTGGTGTTGTGAATATTTTCTCCCAGGGTTTTGGCTAATGGTGCAGGTTATTATGTATATAATTGTTTGGCCCATTTATGCTATTCCGCAATTGGCCTTCTAGGCTTATCCCATATCAGCATTTCTTGTCCTGTTCAATTTATTCATTTCCACAATCGATATTTTATATTTGTATTCATATTGTGTCATCGTTTTCTATCTATTCCTTGTTTATTATTCGTACTTTGCCTATTCCTGGCTTTACTTGGATTTTTACGTTTCTATCTTTTGTAGCATCTCTACAACATCTTTGTGGTCTTGGCATGATGATGAGTTTTGGATGTTTTCTATCTTTCCTGGTTTTCCTATGGAATCAAATTGACAAAACTATGCTGTGTATTCATCGTACCGTTGTAAGCATAATTCTTACTTGAGATTCCTTTCTCATCTTATTGTCGTTTCTGAACGATTTTAATTTCCTTTGTGATGTTTTTTCCTCAGCTTCCGTTAACTTGATGGACTGATTAATATCATATTTTTTGTAGCAGGGTCGGTCGGTTTTGATTTTTCTTTGTTGTAGTTCGTCATCCCCTTTGCTTCGTTTCCCTTCGTTGTTGCTGTTAACCGTTTTGAACGTTCCTCGTTAGATGATCCTTTTTCTCTTGTGTGCGGATTTGTTTTCGTCTCTAGCAATTTTGATCGTCCTTTGCTGTGTCAACTCCTCCTTCTCCATTATTACTCCATCCGGGGTTTCCATTTTGAAATGTCGTCCTCGACATTTATATTCAATTAATTTCCGTATATTTATTATTCTCGCTTTATATCGTCATTTTCTTTTATTTTGTTTGCTTGCTGAAATGCTTATTTGCCTTTCCGATGCCATCTGTGTATTATCATAATAGTTGTTCCTTTTCTATATCGATTCGTATTGCTCTTCTTCTTGGATGGTTGGTGAATTTTAGTCCTTCCCAATTTTAACACTTGCTTTTATTGTTTTGGAAATGGAATAGTGAGCATATAATTGTTTTCTTTTAAAAAGAGTTTTCTGTTTCTTTACCATATAATTTACATTGAATACTTTAAGTGTGAAACCTCATAGGTCCATTTCAGATCAGATTGGCTGCTGCTTCGTCTTGTTTGGCATCTGATAGCTTCCCATAATGTTTGGGGATGTTTACCCATCATTTCTACGTTTCTTTGTTGTCGCGTTACTCGGGTATAAATTTATTGCACTGGCTTGTCTCGATTTCAGTGCACTAGTGTATGTAATTATTTTCTCTCCATTATCTCTCTCTTTGACGTTGAATCCTGTTTTAGTAGTTCCTCAGAATGTTGTAGAGCATCTGTGGACTGCGAACATTAGTGGTGCTTGTCCCTCTTCGTTGGGTATTGTTTGA
>CM039679.1:158046252-158202896 GCA_022537955.1 Schmidtea mediterranea | reverse complement strand
CTTACGTCCTGATCATCAGTTCCTCAAAATACATAATCTTGACTTATATCTCGCGTTACAGCATTGGTTTCCTGATTTGAACTTTATAATACGTCTGAGATTCTTGCACTGCACGGCCCTCATGTGCTTCTATTAATCTATCTTCGAGCTTCTTTAAAGTTGGCCTAATGCATACTAATGGTTGAGTGATCTAGTGATATGAGTAGTTCTGTGGACCTAGTAGATATAAATATTTGAAATGTTTAAATAGCTTGGATAATGGTGCTAATGGGCTATCTTTCAGTCATATACAGAGTAGATTTCTTTTATGTTTCCTTGAACGTTCGATATAATATGATCATAACTCGTTCCTTTCTCGTCATGCCATTGTCCAGAACTGCTCCAGAATGCATACCATTGCGTCTGTTGCTTAACAAAATCGGTTTCTTAAATTGGGTGTAGCGTATATTGGGGTGCTGGGATATAGTTTACTCTCTGATGTTTCAAAGGCTGTTTGTTGTTCCTCTCCCATATTAAGGGCGTATCCTTTTGGTTAATATTCTTGTATGGTTTCTGCGATGGTGCATAGACTTTGTGATGAATTTTCGAGTAAGTTCCACATAAGCCTAAGAATTCTTGCAGCTTGCGTGATCTGTCTTTGGTGCTGGGCAATTCTTTATCTTTCGGAGTTCAGCTTGATCTGTTCTTTTGCCTGTTCGCTGATACATATGTCTAAAGAAGGTCTTTTTCCTTTTGCCCATCGCATTTTGATGGTTCGAATTTCAATTTGTTGTTCTCAGTCGACGAATACAATACGATTCTTTAATGTTTGCTCGAAGGTGCTAGAATAAATTAGTATCATCAATATATACCATACAGTGGTTTATATGCCCGTGAGTTACAAAGTTCATACATTCTGGATGAAAGCTGGTGGCGTTGGTTATGTCCAAAAGACATTTTCTTGATATTGGTATAGATCTTTTTCCAATTGTAAAGGCAGTTTTCTCCCCTGTGCCTCCTTTTGACTTTTTATTTGCCAATACCCATTTTTAGAGATGCTAACGATGTAAAATAGGCTGCTCCGTGCAGACGTTTGTAACATTTCCATTATATCTTGGTAGTGGGTATTATGCGCCGTTTTGGTTACCCGGGGCGTTGATCGTCGATAATTATACAGAACCGTTGTGTCCGTCCTTTTTCTTTACATGACCACTGGAATGCCTGGCGACAACTTGTTCGATTACTCCTGCGTTAACATCTTGCACTTCTGGTCTCTGCTTCTGATTGAGCTGCGCGCCAATGCGATATGGCCGGTAGTGTATGGGTATCAGTCTGTTAGGGGTAGGCGGTGGTTTGCGTTACATCGCTGTTACGCCGAGATCTTAGAGTCGGAGCTCAGAATATAGTCTTCTAAAAATCCATTGAGCAGTTTTTTGTACATTGTCTTGCTCGAGTTCGGTGTAGGGAGCTGATGTCCGATTGTCCGATGGAGTTCTTCATCATTCATGCATTTTGTGCTGTGGGAGTTCGGATATCCATCATCGTTAATTTTCCCAATTCGTTCGTTTTCAAGACACTTTACTTCCTCGTAAAAATTGTAAGTTGATCTGGAATTTCATGTTATCGTTTACATACACTATCTCGTCTGGCTAATGGCATTTCTTCTTTTTTCCAATTTTGTATAAGGTTCAAAAATCATTTACCTCTAGTTTCCTCGTTTTACTTATCAACAGTAAACAAATCAAGTGTGTGTGCGTCCTGGCACTGACTATTTCTTGAGACATCTCATTCTGATTTCAGACAATAGCATATTTCGTGGCCGGTTTATCTCTCAGCTCCATTTGATCCTGATGATCTATGTATTATTCTTTTAGGTAATTCTGGCATGAGATGCGTGTTTCCATATATTCAATCTGCGCTCAGTTTCCCTGATGAACGCTAAATAGCGTATTGATTTTCAACATTTTTATATTCCTATTTATGACCCAAGGATTTCCGATGACTGCACCGATTCTGTGGCTGCAAGTTATTACCTCCAATGTTAGCTTCTACTAGTACATTGGTCCCATCTCCTGGTATGTTAATCCATTTTTAATCGCTGAGATGTGTGCTCCCGTATCAAACATGCTTATTTCCTACCCGCCATTTATTTCTATGGTAACGTTAATGTTGGTCCAGCTAATGTTTGCAGACATAGCTATAGTCGAGTTCTGATCCCTGATCTACACTTCTTGATCTTTGCAGTTCTTGGTTACTAAATCCCCAATTCGTTCGTTATGGTACTGGGATAAATATTCGTAATGTTGTTGATCTTGGTATTGGTACGTGTCTTTCTATTGGCATGTTTCTCTCTACCGATGATGTTGCTTTCTTTAAACATTCATATACTGGTGGTGGATGATTAATAATGTCCACTATGTCTTGTCTTTCGATTTCCATTGTTTAGTGTTCTTGAGTTACATCCTGCGTTCTCTCCTGGTTTCCGTCGTTGTCGTGTTATATCAATCTCTGAAATTTATCCATCGTTTTCCAAAATTCTCGTTTTTTGTCGCTTCATTCTGGTTTCTCGGTTCTATCTCATTATGCTTTAAATTTTCGTCCGGACTTCTTCATCGGTCCATCATTTTCGTTAGAATTACTACTAATGCTTTATCTTGTGAATATCTTTTGAGTGTCCATGTAATACCATTGTTTTGCTAAAAACGGTAAGAATCCAATTGCCATTTTCCAGTTGATTTTTTCCTCTCTCTGTAAATATCGAAACATGCTAACATTTGTGTTATTGAACCTTACGAGTTGAATGAATATTATTCCAAAATTCCTGCCGAACCTTCATCTGTTCCGAAGACTAAGAATCTCGCGCCACATGGCTTTCATCATATTTGCTGTAGCGTAGTTGAAAAGGTCTGGTGAATGAGTAACAATTCGTAGTTGGAGGTTTCCCTCTCCATATTTTGTTACCCCTCCCGTATAGTTACATGTGATAATATTGCTTGCCTTTGTGCTGGAAATAATAGATGTTCTCTGGCTCGTTTCCAGATCTGTCGTTTGGTATATCGCATCGTTATATATCAACGGTTTGAATTCGCTTCGCTGGCCAATTCTGTAGTCCCAAATATTTGGTGTGCTAAAATTACTCGGGGTTGGAAACTGTAACCCTCCATCTCTATTCGGATATAGGTCTCATATACAACTCGCAACTGAAACATGTGGGTACAAATTTCTTCTCTGGGTATCATCCTTACTGGTTGAGCGAATCTGATTTTTCCTTTATGCATTATCTCTAATTCGTTTATGCATTTATCTCTTGGAATTGTTGAGTTCTCTGGTAGTTTCGCAATTGTCTTTTCACATTTGTACGTATACATAACTTCTCCAACGATTCTTCCAAAATATCCCTCTTGGAGTGGTAATAAGGAATTGCATATCCGGATTGTGATGCCATTGCAATTTGTTTTTAATAATTTCTCTGTTCAGAGATACAGTATTTACCTGAAATCGTAGATATTTTCCTGTTGAATGCCAATCCTTTAATGATAATAGGAAATCCCATCTTGTATTTTATATATAGATATAAGTTACATCTTGGGGTCCTATTTGCGCTTGCGTTCGTATTGGCTTGTTCGCGAAATAAGAAATTCCTTTATAATTTGTACTAGCTACCATTTCGTCACATTTCTCACCATTCGTCCTTTTATAAATCTCATTCCGAGTTAGTACTTGATATTAACTAACCGGTTGCGTGTGACCGTCTGATACGATATTGGGTTATGTGTTGGTTTTTCCGATTCTTCCGTTCTCCGTATTTTCGTCATGCGCTTTTTTGCCGTTAGGATTCTCTGTGCACTGTCTTTGCCTCGATCAAATATTGCACCTTTTTCAGTAAGGTGAGTCTATAAGTTCTGTATCGGCATGATATAATCGTTGACATTCTATGGCATGATCATCGTTTGCTACGACATTGAGGGTACTTTTTCATGTGCTTTGTCGTATCTGGTCGAAATATCTTGGTATTTCTCCAACTTTACTTGATAACTTTCAATCGACTACTTACTCCTTTACTAAATTGATTCAATAGGGTGTACCTCACTCCATTGACACGTTCATCTCCAGCCGTTATTCTTCCCAGGCAGCGTAATCTCGGGTAGTTTTTATATCATTTCCCTTCCTCAGCTATACATTCACTCTTCCACGCTATTGAATAGCGTCCGTCGTGAAATCCTTCTTCACATTCGCGTCCTCGTTACTGAAACCACTGTTGTTCTGTCCTGCTTATAATTGTGAGTGTGAGTGATGTCCGCAATGAAATGCTACAATTTTCCGCTACAACATTCCTTTATTTTCCGTTTTGATGAAAATTCTACCTCTTGTGAATACATTTATAACGATAACTGCTTAGCTGTTGTGTCTGTAATTAAACCATGGGGTTCGCTGCTTTGCACTCTTTTCCGTTTCTTTAGGATATTATCACCAATCTTATGTGACAATATATACTACAAAACGTTCTAAACTTTCACGCACATCATCCATATAGTATTGTAGTGATTATCGTATAATTTCTTTTTCAGCTGTTTTGGTCCTTTGCATTAATGTCGTCTCGATTCCGTTAATAACTCTTTGAACTTTGCTTCATTATCTCGTTGATCATCTTTGCTACCGACTTTATAAAGGCTTGCCAACCCCACTCTTGAGTCAGGAATGAATGGTTCAGTTACTTTCCTGATAATGTCTGTTATTGGCGAATTCATATCCGTTTGGGTTTATCTTGGGGTCGCTTTTCTGTATATTACAATCGTGATTGTACAGTCAGATGGCCATTCTACCAAAATATCAGTGGGTCATCGGATCCGTTTTGTTAAATGATTTATATCAATCAGTAGCTCCTCATGGATCTTTAAGTTGTGGTTCGTCACTGTTGTGTCCATCAGGATTTATTTATTTATTATTGGTTATCTGCCACGAGCTGTTTCCGGCTTGCTGCTCCGATATTAGACTTCAATTCTCTTTTCTGGATTTGCTAATCCAGCATGATCAGTTATCAACTATTGCCACCGTTGGTGCTCCTTGTTCTTGGCCTTTTAATTTTCCTTGTAACTGGCTTCGTCACTTGACAGAGCTTTTAATTTCTGTGTGTCAGTTATGCCATCTGCCATTTGTTCTAGTTTTCCCTTTCTGAGCTGGTTTTCATTTTCGTTCGTTCCTCGTGGTTTACTTTCCATTGCCCGTACCTTTCTTTTCGTTTGGGTTGTTCGCCTCTGTTTGTTCTTTGGATGTGTAGTCCCGTTCATGTTATCCAATTATCCCATTTCGTCTCCTGTCGAGCCTTCGCGTCTTTCTCTTCTTTTTATTTTCTGCTCTCCGGTAATCTGGCTCATAATTTTCAACTGCTTCTTTGACCACATACTACTGTGTCTTATGGTCATCTGTTATCGGAAAATCGTTTTTCATCTTCTGTCATGGAACAAATCTCTTGATTCCGGTATTTTCCTCGGCTGGTTGTTCTCTCGTCCAATTCATTTAGATCATCTTGATATCTTTCATCTCGCTGTTGTGATGACGATTACTTCGTCTGCTGCAGGTGAACTTCTGGCGTATGTTAAGACTCTCTTGTCGTCCTATGGCGTTTCGTTCTGGTTCTCTTTATTGGAGTTCTCTTAGCCGGATCGTTGCTAACTTTATACTTTATAACCTAATTGCACTTGCGTACTCCGATTTCGAGATCGCAGTCCTAATGATCGTCCTTGGTATTGTAAATGAGATGGCGGTTCATACGGTATCCTCTTTTTCACTTCACTCACCTTAGGCTGTGATATTAATCTCTTTTCGATTCGGTTCGAAATCTGCATCATAATTTTTTAAACTGTACTCTCTATCGTTCGGCGCATTCGTCGTATGTTTCCATTTTCGGATAATTTCTCAAACTGGTTCTGGGTACCACCATACATTCCTCGATACTGCCTCTATTTCCTTTACTATGTTTCCGCAGATTCTCTAATTCTGCTACAAGAATAGATTATCCAATTGCTAACTCTGTTACGGTTCGTCTGTGTTCTTTGCTCCGGTTCTCAAATATCGCTGCTAATTTCCTAACATTCTCTGCCGTTTCCGTTAATCTGTTAATCCTTCCTCCACAGGGTCGTCTATATCTGTGGGCAAGTATTTTGTTCCTGGTATTCGTTTTTCGAGACAGACTATTCGCGTCTCGCGTTCTAAATTCGCATTTCATTCATCTGTTCTGTTCTACTTTGCCGATCGATTGATGTATATCGTATCCAATCTTTTACGAATTGCAGGTGTTACATATTTTTTCACAACAGAAATGTGGTACTCCTCCGCAACAGTTCAGTGGATTTGAGGCTTTTGACTATCATATAGATCCTTGGGTCTATCCCAATTTTTCGCTGTGTCGCTCGCTTCCCATTTTCCGGGTTTAGCGATTGAAATCGTGACTTTTCGATTAATGGCCATCTAATTACCCGTCATATCGCCTCCTTGCTAATTGAAAATACACTGATAGATGTGTTCCTTTTCCTACCCCGTCTCCGTTTGGGTACACTCTCACTTTCATCCGGTATCCCGATCTCGTGTATAGAAGTTGGTGTACTTGTTGATACCCGATGATTTTTCTTCTTCAGCCGATTTACCTTTTTCAGCCCATCCACCTATCTTCCATGTGTATGGGGCTAGTCGAGCTCTATCGTTTATTTCCTCGTCTTCTTCTGGTTGCCATTCCATTTCGTTTATCATTTCCTCTGGTAGAATTTTCATATGGTTCATCTTCATATAGTCCAAGGTTGTTCCATTGGCTGCTCTTCTGGCGCTTCCCTGGATATTTTCTCTCCATTTGGTTCAGTTTTCTCCATTTTCCATTCAACTCTGTATCGTACTGTTCAGTCATACCCTTTCCAGGGTTGATCGGCATCTGATCGTCCATGGTTGTAATTTGTGCTTAATTTCGCATCTTGTCTCCATAACTGGGTAACTGGTTTATATTTGGTCATTTTTCTCTTCATTCCTCCTGAATTCCTTGGATCTGTTGTTCCCTTTTTGTCGTATTTTTTCTCTCTGGTTCATCCATGGCTATGATATTAATATTTGTCCGTCGTCCCTAATACCAATCGTAATATCTGGTTGTTCTCGCGGACTCTTTGTCGTTGTGGTACAAATTATTGCACGCTCTCCCCCGATACACGTCGTCAATATTTTCGATTATTGGTTTGGATAATTTCTCGATTTTAATCCGTCGGTAATATGTGCATTTGACACGGGGATCTACCAATATTTCCCTTATTCCAATCCATTTGGTAATGCCTTTATTCTTATCTTTATTGGTTCATCTCCTCTCATATCTCTTGGTGCTTCGCATATTTGGCTATCAAGCTCATCTGTTCTTTTCATTACGAATCCTCATATATTGTATTCGTACAGCTTTCTACAAATATTTTTCATTGAAATTGGTCTGTTTAACGATAATGCGGTTATTATATTTTCTAGCCGGTCTATTGCTTGTTATGTCATTATCTGGTTCTGCCTCATTATCTTGTTGTCTCTCTTTTTCTAATCCGGTTTTATTTCTTTGTTGTACAATATCTGAAATTTCTGCATATTCCCGTCTGTCGTTTCCTCGCTTCAATTTTTGTTTAATAGTTACGACATTTATTCTTTTGGCCAGATAAGCAGTCACTAGGTGATATCTCGCTTTATTTTCCCTTCTTGATAATATAAAGGTTTATTGTTTATAAACTGGTCCAGCTTTTCACTACGGCGCATCGTATACTCGTTGTACTTCGCCTCTTGTTGCTATTATCTTGCCTCGATTATTCTGGGAAAACCAATAATTACTGAACCTTTCTATCATATTCTTTCAGATTCCTGGTAAATTTCCTCTTACAATATCTTCCATGATGTTCGTAAATTGTACCATTATCCCGTGAATGTGCTTATGTCGCAATTAATTTCATTATCTGCTGTATGCGGTTGTATCTCTGAGGTTTAAGAACATTTGGTTCGGTCTACTTCTTCTACGATCTCGTTGATTTCTTTTAATTCTCAGTTTCATCTTCTCTTGGCACGTTCGTTTCCATTTCCTCTAATTCGGATTTTGATTCATCTTTATATGGTTATTTTCCTCGCATGATTGAAATATTTCTCCGCCAGACTGCTTATCTCGCTTTCATCTTCGTCTGTTGATCGTCTGGTATTTGTCTCAACATATTAATGTGTGTTGTTCCTCCTCTTTCATTATCTTTGTTGGCCCTTTATTGGAACCATATCTCTTTTATTTTATTCTCGATTTGAGCTTTACTCCACGTGGGCTTTTCTTTTCTGATTCTTGTTTCTATTTTTTGTAGCAGTACCCTCTGGATTCGATTTTTTGTTATTATTGGTTCTAATATCTTTTCTTTTCCTTGTGACGTTGATGCTTCCTGCTCATCTCTTTGTAGTTCTAATTTTTGCTCCTCCATTTCTTGAGATAGCACTTTCTTTGTCATCACTTCTATTTTTTGATCTAGTGCTTGCTCTTGTTCTACATGTTTCAACGCTCCGTCTATTTTTAATATTAGTGCCTTCTTCTAGTTCCGCTTTCTCTTGTTCAGGATTGCTCTTTTCTTTTAACTGATCCTCCTCTTGTTCTAAAGCTTCCTCTTGCTTAATTTTCTCGAGTGTACTCTCTATTGTTTGTGTCATAATTTCGTTTTCGAGTTCGTCTATCTCGTACATTAGTGTTCCCTCGTTTTGATCTTCCGTTATCATCATCTCTGCTCGATTACTCTCTTGAGTTTCTGGTTCGTCTGATTTCTCAGTTGTCATTTCTTTAATTGTCGACGTCTCTGTTTTTCCTCCTCTGCAAATTCTTTGATGGCCTCTATTTTCTCCATCGTATTTAATTCAACTGTTTTCTCGTTATCAGTTATCATATTTCCTCCCCCTTCGTTCTCAACACACTGCTCCGCAGTGTGAATTTCATCTGGAATTTCCATTCTCATCATATTAATTCTTTTCGGGGTTTGTTTTCGATTTTCCCATCTTTGCTGGATTTCCTGAGCTTCCTCTGTTTGTAGTCTTTGCCATTCAGCTTGTTGTTGCTCTTGATATTCCCTAGTTCGCAGCTCTTGAATCTCCTCATTGCTTCTCATTACATTGATTCGTTGTTGTTGTATATTGGTGGCATTTGTTGCATCATCTCTTTAATTCCATGGGCATTCGTTGTAGTGTTTCTCGTAGCATGTCTATCTCTTGCATCACGTTAATTTGTGGATTTCCCATAGAGTTGTTTGATCTTGGCTGGTTTGGTTCTCGTCTTATGCTACATTGCCTTGCAAAATGTCCTTGTTGTCCACAATTGTAACATGCTTTGTTAATAGGTTGTCTACATATTTTCTCAGTATGCCCTCGTCTACCACATTTTTGACAAGTGTAGTTTCGGAAACAATTTCTGATCGATGTCCTATCCTTTGGCATATGGAGCATTTTTCATTTGTATTTGGATTGTTCCTGAAATTATTATTATAACTTACTTGGTTATTACCTCTATCCTCCGGATTTCTCGTTGTTGGTGGCTTGAACATCTGCTGTGCTCTTGGAATGAATTGATTCATAGCTGGATTGGTATTGTGGTTTTGATTGTTGGCATTGACTGTTGATGTTGTTGGTTCTGTGGCCAAGACTGCCACTTGACATCCCAGTCCCAGATGGCTTCACATCTGTTTTGCGATTGCTACTGCTTTATCTAACGTTTCTGGTGCCAAACATCCAAGGTTGGCTCGTATGTCTTCCTCTTAATTCCTCTTATGAAGACGTCTACCATTTTATCTTCGGGCAAATCTGTTTCTCCGAAGGCTTCTTTACATAATTTCTTTAATTCACATGCGTACACTGCATTTGATTCATCTCGTCTTTGTTTTCGATGTAGGAAGTCCAATATCTTCCTATTCCCCTTTTTCTCTATTCCGAATATCTTTATTAAGAACTCTTTAATTTCTGTCCATGTTGTCAATTTCGCTGCGTCTCTCGCTTCTTCTACAAATACATCTTGTGCGCTCCCTTTCAGATATAAGGGTAGCCGCTCTTTTACTTTTTGATCTGTCCAGTGACAGATATTTTTATACACTTCGAATTCCTTTATGAATGTATCCAATTTGTTGAGACTACCGTCAAACGGTTCTCCTCTAAACTTTTCTCTGAATTCTCCCGTTATCACATTATTGTTATTCAACATTGTATTTGCATCCGGAATTGAAGAGTTTATTGAAGTCGTCATGTTTGGATTGTTGTCCAGATCTTCTTCGTTTACTGATTCTATCGTTGTCAACTGGTTTTCGATATTACGTAATTCGTTCTCCTCGCTGCTATTAAATTCAAAATCGGTCAATCCGCTATCTGTGCCTGTTCCGGTTACAGTTGATACTTTAGTGTTGACACTTCTACTGTTGCGAACTTTTTTCTTTTCTTCCTCTTTTAATAAACTTTTTTCTTTATTCTCTTGGCTTTTGCTTCTCGTGCGGTTGCTGATGCTATCAATGTTTACGGTTATTCGTCTGCTTGACTGGTTTCTCGTTTTTCTTTTCTTGCTTTGGTTGCTTTGAAACTTCTGGTTGCTTATCTGCTCGTAACTACTCTGACGTTTCTAAAATCTTTTCTGCTCGTTTATTCAAATTCCTTTGTTATCGCTTGCTTTGTCGTTTGTTCTGAAATATTTTCTCCTTTGCTTTGCTTTGTACTTGACTTGGATTGCTTTGCTTGACTATCGATTCCTAAAAATAAATAACACTCCAATATTCTATACTCTATACTAATTTCTCCTCCGTTTACCATACTATCTATATTATCATCCCTGTTCGCATTTATCGTGGTGGTCTTCTTTATCTGACTCACCCCCCTCATTTTAAGTCCATTTTTAATTATCTATAACTCGTAATAATTATCTATTACTCTCGTATCAATTATCTATATAGTCTTATCAGTTATCTATATAGTCGTATCAATTATCTATATCAATAATATCAATAATCATCATACTCATACTTTCATTCATTCCATTAATTATTTTCCTATGTCTCCCAAAAAAATTCATTTACTTAATCCTCAATCGCTGCGCTCTATGCCCTCTATGATTTCCGTTGGCTCTTCGGCCTTCGGCTTTAACTCTTTTACTGGTCATCTGTGACCTTAATATCTATTCATAGTCATATTTCATCTTTACTCATATCATATCTTATCTAGTACTCTGTGGCCTCCAGTATCTGATCATAATCATCCGGCCTTCTATTGCCTCAAGTATCTGATTATAATCATCCAGCCTTTATTGCCTCAAGTATCTGATCGTGATCATCCAGCCCTCTATTGCCTCAAGTATCTGATCATGATCATCCGGCCCTCTATTGCCTCAAGTATCTGATTATAATCATCCAGCCCTCTATTGCCTCAAGTATCTGATTATAATCATCCAGCCCTCTATTTCATATTATCTCTTATATCGACTTGAGCTCAATCAGTGACTTTTGGGTATGTTGAGGCCTCACACTGACTCCCAAGCCATGGCGTCTGTTGGCCGCGCATCTTTCCGGTTACGCTTTACTCACCGCCATTCGGATATTTGGTACTCGGTGTGGGATCCGGGTTGTTGTACCAAACTCCTCGCTGGGCAATAAAAAACATTCCCTCGGTACTCGGTGTGGGATCCGGTTGTGTACCTCGAAGAATATAAAAGTATGGAAATGCCTAGACGTTCAATCAAGCTCCAAAAGCGGTTTACTTGATTTCCCGAATAGTGAAAAGAAAAGGAAGTGCTCAAAAGTGGGAGCGGGGAATAAACTATCAAATCTCTGCCCGCTCCATCCATCAGATTTCTCGGCTCGATTCGAGCGCTCTCATCTGGCTTTAGTAGGACATTTTGAGTATGAACCATTTACCGGTTAGTTCACATCTCACCTACCGTTTGGCCCCGATACTCGGTGTGGGATCCGGGTTGTTGTATCGAGTGCCTCCCAGCGAAAAAAAGAATCGTCCGATACTCGGTGTGTGATCCGGGTTTTTGTATCGAACGGCTCAGCGTCATCAGTCCCTTGGCTGATAACAACCTGAGCACGACAGTCCGTAGCTGTCCTCTGGTGCCTCACCACCAGCTAGGGAAAAAAGAAGTCATCTCTAGGTACCTTTACTCTAACTATTAATTCTGTTCCGTGTACACTCTTTCTCTCACCTCTCGGTCTGTCTCTTCACTCCCCCCTTCAAAATTTGTGGTAATCGCATCAACAAGCTCCCCAAAAGAGGTGATCAATCTCTCGCCGGTTACTTGCTGACATACGCGACTTGGCCTACCAGTTCCTTTCTCAGTAGGGTTGATCAGGGTTTCCCTTGGTGAGCGTACTATCATTAGATAGCTCAGGTTTAACCATTTTTCCTCGTCCTATCTCAATATAATATCAATAAATATAATATCAATAAGACAAAAAGAATTCTACACTAGGAAAACTCGGTTGTCGAAATTTTTCCGTCCAATATTTTGTGTCTCTGTGCATGTGTTTTGATTATTTCCCTAATTCGGCTTTTACGTTTTTGGTCTATTACCATTGTTTATCGTTGTCGGGTTATTTTATTATTTATAAACATTGCATATTTCTTTATATTTATTCTATCGTCTAATAATAATTCAAATAATACACATTTATTTCATTTCATCATAACAATTCATGGGAAGTAAACCGTTAGTCTTTCCTTTATCTTTCGCTGCATAACATACAGTGCGACTCTTGTGCGCATCCATGACAATAACTCAGGTGTCCGCAAGGTATCACCATTACTCGTGCTCCTCTGTTTTGCACGCATAACACTCCACATAAGCCTTAGTTTGCTCTTTCATTGTTGTTGCAATCTCGTCTTCAATATTCTTGACTTTTTCCATTAACTTGTACCAGCTTTTCCCAAATTTGGTTATCTCTACTCTCATAGATAGAATTTCATATATTCTCTCGGTAGTTACATCTTTATCAATATCGATCAATTTTATTAATATGCAATGTTCATCGGAGTATAGGTTAGAGATTGCTGATATATCCTCTTTAGCTCGTTTAATTAACTTTTGTTTATTAATTAGTTCCTCAAGATTGTCATTTTCGATGTTTAGAATCCCTTTAGTTTTTCTATAATTTTTGCTGGTTCCATCTAAAATTATCAAATTACCCTTTAAATTTATCTAAATACTAATTAACTAAATTCATTCACCTCTTTAATATATTTTGATTCATTTTATCTACTACTATTTTAATCATTACCTGTTGTGCTTTATTCTATTACTGTTGGCGTCCTCTTGTTGGGTTCGGTTGCTTTCTCTTGTTTATCATTACTCCCCCTTACTTACCCCATTTCATTTTATCCCGAATTTTGCCCTTTTAATTACTTATGCGTCTTGTCCTTGTTGTTGGTGTCCTACAAGGATGTCATGTCGTCCAGTATTGATGGATGTTGAGTGTCTTGGCGTCTTAATTTGTAGTCGGGTTACTCGTTTTCCAACAGTTGTTCTCTGGGTTTTGTTTTATGGCGTTCTCATCCCTCCAGGGTTTGCAACATATCGTCTCAGTATCTCTGTTTAAGCTTTAAACATTTGCTTATATTTCCTTGGGTTCTTTGTAAAACAATCTTTTATGAGCCCCCAAATTTGTATCAGGTTTTTTATTGCTGTTTCAATTTTTTCCTCGGTCTTTACACTTTCTCATTGATTTGTTTGCACACGAAAATCATTCAATCCCGGCTGAGGGTGTACTGACAGACTCTCTGTGGTTTCTTGACTTGGTTATTTTGCTTTTTCCAATTAACAAAGCTTTATCCCGGCTGAGGGTGTACTGACAGACTCTCTGTGGTTTCTTGACTTGGTTATTTTGCTTTTTCCAATTAACAAAGCTTTATCCCGGCTGAGCCCCCAAATTTGTATGGTGGGTTACAGGGTTTCAGATCTTGCTTATCTTCCTGGCGACCCTAGTAACGCCATACAAAATGATACTTACCCACTTGGCACCCGTTGCTAAGCAACGTTGGAAATGTGTTCAAGTGGTGGATTGTCCGCAAAAATTGAATACCATTGGCTAGTACTGTAATTGCTCGGACAAACCTCGGGTTCACGAGCTGTCGATAGAAGACCTATGCTCGCTTTGCTCTGTCCCTCATAAATAATTGTTCATGGTTAGTGCTTAATTCCTGGTGAAAACTGAGACGTAATAGGGTTACTTATGACCGTATTGGTATGTGGTTTCAAAAGAAAACGACTCAACTAAGGCTAAACTACTCTATTAAATCAAATCACATGATAAATATCTATGGTTTGGCATTTTGGAGTTGAGCTGCTCGACGCCGGGCACGCTCCTTACGTCCCGGTCGACGATTGTTGGTGGCGGTGGGTTGCTCTGCTGTCTTAACTGCTGGTTGTGGCATTTGAGTTGGGGCGAAGATGAGCGGGTAGGTGACCGCTTCACCTTCTCGGCATACAGCTAGTGCGACTTCTAGCCCCCTGACCTGCGTTCGCAAACTCCGATTAAGCTGGCGTTCTTCGGCCCAGCCTTTTTGAGCTGCGGTAAGTCGTTGGTATAGGACTTTGGTTCGTTTAGGATCCAAGCACGTCGCTTTGATCTGCTGCATTTCACGGGTTAGTTGTAGGACTTGATTAAGTAATTCGGCATTCGCCTGTCTCGCGCGATCTAATTCTGTCTGCAGGATCCGTAGAGAAGCCATTTGCTGAAAATAGATGGATTTTACTCGTCAATTTATGGTCGGTTTAAAAGTTTTAAAAATTCTTTCAAACAACTCAACATTCATTTTAACTATATACGAAAAGAAATACACACGGTTCTAATTTTTATTGCTATTTAATCACTATAAGGTCTCGTTCGTCAGTTTATTCATCCGGGCAGAATCTTTCTAGGCTTCTTTTGAGAGCCTCTACTGTGTATGGACGCCTAGTGTCCCGAACCGGACGAGGTGGATGGGCGACGGCGATCCGCCCAGCAAGGATGTCATCCAGTACATCTGCAAGGTACATCCTTGCCTTGACGACTTGTAAGTCCACCTGCTCCTGCACCCGCTCCCAATGGGTGAGGAGGTCCTGCGCATTTGCGAAGATTTCAGCGGCTGGGTATTCTTGCCTCATTGGTTCGAGAGGGTCACTACTCGGATTCCGTGTTTTTCGAGAGATAGAATATGGCCACTGTGACCGGGGTCTTTCTATTGCGTCGGTGGTTCGTAACAGCATTCTTTCGCGTCTCTTCCCCGTTGACTGAGCGGTGATCTGATTTGTGGACATGTTCTGCAACAATTGAGATTTAAACTATGAATAATAATAGTGTGGGGAATAGGGCCTTCGCTATATTAGTTAAAGAGAGTTTAGGTGGGTCAAGATTTGGTGCTTTTAGCGACTAACATTGAGGTCTTCCTAGACTCGATTTATCTGCAATGAATAAACCCCCACTCAAAACAATTTAGTGCAAAGAAGGGTCAACTATTTTGTGAAATTCATAAGATTGTCATTTTGGCAATAGGTATTTGGAAGGCATTAGTTTTAAAGCTTGGCGCTTGGATGCTAATTTCAATTACAATTTGTTTCTGATTAAAGTTTTTAAGGAATCTGATGGGTTTATAATTTATGGATTTATTTCGAATTTAAAATAAGAACAAATTGATAACAACGGCTTAAGCTTAAAATTAAATTTCAAAATTGGTCACTTCGATATTCGAGACAAATATTTTCTTGCTATGTTTATATTATCGACCAGACGGCGTGCATTAATTAATTCTCGATGTTAATTGAGTCGCCTAACGAATTCCATTGTCTCGAAATTTTAACTGACTTTCTCAGAATATTCGGTTACGGACATTTTTGCCATTTTGGGGATCCCGTAATTTTTGGAATTTATTAACTTTCTCGGATGGGGGTTCTCTCCGATCCCAGGAAATCGTGATATCATTTTTTCCTCCTCGGAATTCTCATTCTCAGACATCCAGTGTTATTACATTCGTCTTGCTACTCAATTCGATCGGATTTTGGTTCAATCCCCATTCTATTCATTTGATTTATGTTAACCCCCTCTGTCAAATTCATCATTTATGAGTCGTTAAAGATTTCAATTAATTTATGATTCTGATTTATTGGTAAATTTTTAACCTTCGCACAACTATAACACAGCCCTAACTTGTCGAACACTATCCAAATGATGTTCCAATTTTATGGTTAATTCCTAAATTTTTGAACCGAAGGGTTTTCATTTATTCCACTGTACTATTGGATTTTAATTTATTATGGGTCGCAATATTTGCTTACCTCACCGATATGGTCTCGGTTTGTGATTAATCCTATATCCTAGTAGGTACGATTTTTATTTTCTATGATTGTTAATTGTATCAGAGTTAACAAATAAAACTTTCGTCTCAGTTATCTACTTTACTTACTTTACCAACAAGATTTTATTTTCATTAATCGAAGATTTTACTTAATTTTTTCTTACAAACAAGATTTTACTCTTTATTAAACTTTACCAATTCTTGTTACAATTAAGATTTTCCTTTATATCATATCAAATCGCGTTACCGTTGAAATTCTATTTCGTATTAACCATAATTTTATTAAATTCATTTTGTTTCTTATTAATCGTAATTTCATTAAATTCATTTTTCATAATTTCATTTCATTTCATACTAATCATAACTTTATTTGATTTCTTTCACTTCCTATTGATCATAACTCTATTGAATTCGTTTTATATCTTTATTAACTTTCTTTCATTTCCTTTCAATCGTAACCTTATTCATTTTATTTCATATGAATCATAACTTTATTGAATTCATTTTATCAATCATGACTACATTAAATTCATTTTATTTCCTCTTAATACTAACTTTATTCGTTTTATTTCATCATAACTTTGTTAAATTTACTTTACTTCTATTAACCATATCTTTATTAAATTCATTTTATTTCTATTAATCGTATCTTTATTAAACTCATTTTATAGCATTGACACGGAAGTGGTTGTATCAGCAATTTCAATTTACGTTACCCCCGTACCCTTTTCCTTTAATTGATCTTAAGGCATAGTATGTTTATATTATAGTTATTGAGTGCCCACTGGACTACTCGGTGTGGTGATTTTAAGCCATTTGTATGATGATTTTAAGTCGATTTTACAGAATTGAGAAACGAGGAAGCAGCCCGAGACTTCTTCCTTATTTCTCGCTTCAGCTATAGGGATAAATATTTACGATCCGACCGCTGCGTTGCGCACGCTGAGTCTTCACGGGTGCATATCATTGGCGATCTTCCACGCACTTACATGCATCTGCACTATGTTGATTTTACTAACTTGCGTGATGTTTCGGCTGTGGGCCGGAAAAATTTCGACATTTACGGTTTATAATTTATAAAGATATATAATTTAAGTTATTCATATCAATAAAATTTATTAATCATAAACAAACAAATTACCCCTTTGACCATTCCATAAAACATCAAAATAAAATCGAACATAAAATAGCATAAATACCTCTCTCCCCACATCGACGCCGAGCAGAGCTCCAAATGAGATGCAAGGTCGTGATGTGGAAAGAGGGTTCCTACATAACTGGTTCTCACCTAAAAATTTCGATTGAATACACTAGTTGATAAATGATTGAAAATCTTCAAGACGATTCTAACAGTTTTAAAACGGTTCTCTTTGAAAAATAGTTTTAAGTAGTTCAACAGAATGTTCTGGAAAAATGTGTTGTTTAATGTGAAAATGGATCAGTATTTATACCTACTTGTGTGACGTGTAAAATTTGATGTAGTAAAACAAAATTCGACCTTGTTCTTTTCTAGCAAATTCTATTTTTTAATTTTTATATTTCTTGATTTATTTTTATAATTTTTTATTTAAAATTTTTATTGAATTATTGCTAATTCAATTTTTCGATTTAAATTTCATTTTAATGAACTTTAATTGATTTTTCTAATTTCGTCGAATTTGTCGTGTTTTCTTGTTGTATTTGTGTAGGTATCGTGCAGATCTTGGTGCATTTTGTTATTATTTTATTTTATTTTTATGTTTAATATTTTATATTTAATTCTTTTATTTCTCAGATTTTATAGGGTTTATTTGGTGTTTTTCAGGTTTATTTTAAATTGCGTGTTGTATCTGCGTGTGTGTTTCTGATCCATTTAAACATTTTTTCAAGGCCGTTTACGCTCTGGCCCAACACTTGTTTTATATGTCTTTATAAATTTTAAATGTCGAAATTTTTCCGGCCCACAGCCGACACATCACGCAAGTAAATAAAATCAACATAGTACAGATGCATGTAAGTGCGTGGAAGATCGCCAATGATGTGTACCCGTGAAGACTCAGCGTGCGCAACGCAGCGGTCGTAACGTCAATAGTTATCCCTATAGCTGAGGCGAGAAATAAGGAAGAAGTCTCTGGCTGCTTCCTCGTTTCTCAATTCTGTAAAATCGACCTAAAATTATATTACATACGGCTTAAAATCACCACACCGAGTAGTCCAGTGGGCACTCAATAAATATAATATGAACACAAAATGCGCCTAAGGTCTATTAAAGGGAAAGGGTACGGGGATGAAACAAATTAAAATCGTTGATATAACTAATTGAAATCTATAATGTGTAATAAACTAATCATTGATATACCAAATTAAATGGAAAAATTATTCAATAAATAATTTATTAACTCGATTAGATTAAATGATTGATTAATAATTAAAGACAAATAACTTCTGAATTAAACTGAATTCGTTTCACTTTTGGGGAAAACTAAAAGAATTTTGCGTAAATATACACACTTTATGGTTAAATGACTGAAACAATTAAAGTTAACGTAGTTTCATATATTAGTTTATTGGTTAAATAGTTCCTCGGTTAATAAAAATACATTAATTGAATCGAAAATCGATGCCGATCAACCAAGTCATTCAGTAATTAAAGTCAAACGATTCGAAGAAAAGTAAAATAGTTCCCTTAGTAAAGATCAAACTAGATTCATGAAGTTACTAGTAGGATGTTAATGTTAAAATAGTATCGTAGAATTAAAATCAAGGTAGAATAAATTCGCAATGATGTTAATATTAAGATAGGTTCACGGAATTAAAATAAAGGTTCAATAAATTAGTTGAAGCAATGATAGAGTTGAAGTAAAAATTGAATGAATTAGCGTAATAAAAGATATGCGAAAACTGAGTAACGAAACCGAACTAAGTTAATTCAATCATTCCCTAAACCCAAACTGAAATGATTTATAAGTTTGTGATAAGGTTTTCTAAAAATTAAAACAAGTTTAGAGGTGAAAACAAGATATATGATTTATTGTTTAAATTTAATTAACATCATTATAAAAATCAACGTTGTAAAAATGAGAAAAACTTTTATTTTAATAACATACAAATCATTAACTCACGAAAATATCGAACGCATAAAAAATTCCATAAAGAGAAAATATTCCACTAGCATAAAGTCCGTCAAGATTTCGAATGTAATATACTGATTCCCTTAAAAAATGGCGTTAAAATATTCAAATTAATTTGCAGAATAACTTACCCGAATAGAGTTTCGACGAATCCGCCAATCGATAATTCTAAAATGGAATATTGTAAATCACCGGATGTAACTATATAATCTTACTTCCTTTCCACCGTTCGAATCGCGATATCCGCCGGAAATTACACCACACGTACGTCGACGCTTCAGCGAATCGACATCCGCTCTCGCCTTCCGACAATCATTCGATTATAACATTTGGCAAATAAAATTGACGTTGATATTGGATTTAGAAAATTCATGAATTTATAACATAGGATGTGACGATAAAAGTTACTAGGTTTAATGATTAAATGTTATATTGAAAAATCCAAAAATAAAAATTTAAGTAAACGAATAAAATAGAATACAGGTACCAAATCTTTAAAATCCCTACTTACATTCGACGCTACCCCCATCGATATAGCCGCTACCCTTAAAATCCACTCGACAATTTCTTGATATCATCTTGCTTAATAAAATAAAATGAGTGGATCAATAGCCTTACCTCATATAAACGTAATCCCACCAACATAGTTCGCCCGTTTCGAAAGCAATCCAATCAGATAGAAAGCCACTAGAACTCAACAAGATTAAATCAGATGACCCACTCGACAGTGACTTAAGCCCTATTTGTTTAATAATTTAACATGATAAAGTTAATAGAGATAATAATAGAGCGTTTTAGATATGCCACACGAACAAAACACCAGACGAAATGTAGGAAAGCAGAGTCAGTCAACAACTCAATCGACCACGATGTCAGCAGATCCGATACATCGATCCTGGCAGTATCCGACTGCTTGGAGGGTATTAGATGTAGAGAAGGAACCCTGCGATATCCCAGAAAGACAATACCCAGCGGCAGAAACATACACAAATGCACAGAACCTCCTCACCCAGTGGGAAAGGGTGCAGGAGCGAGTAGATCTGCAGGTAGTTAAGGCGAGGATGTACCTTGCAAACGTGGTAGAAGACATCCTCGCCGGGCGGATCGCCATCGCCTATCCACCTCGCCCAGTCCGAGATACCCGAAGACCCTACACAGTGGAGGCTCTCAGACGAAGCCTGAAGCGATACTGTCCCGAGGAATGACTCCATAATGACAATTTATGTAGTGGATGATTTAAAATATTAGCAATTTGTGTGTTCTTTTGTGTTGTGTAATTAGAATTATTTGAAGTTTTGTTTAAATGAAATAGATGACTCTTTAACTTGAGCAATAAGAAATAAAATAACCTGTTTAATTACAGCGATGTCTTCCTTACGAATCTTGCAAACGGAACTGGACCACGCGAGACAAGCAAACACGGAATTACTCGCCCAGATTATCCAATTAACGCGAGAAATGCAACATATGAAAGCAACATGGACGGATCCCGCAAAGACAAAAGCAATCTACCATCGACTCACAGCAGCCCAGAAAGGCTGGGAAGAAGAACGGCAACTCAACCAGAGTCTGCGCACGCAGATTCGGGGACTCGAAGTCGCCCTAGCGGTGTGCCGAGAAGGTGAAGCGGTAACTTACCCGCTCATCTTCGCCCCAACCCAACTGCCACAGACAACCACCAAGCCCGCAGAACAATCCATCACTACAACCAACAACCGTCGACCGGGACGTAAGGAACGTGCCCGACGTCGTACAGCCCAACTCCAAAACATCAAGCAGTAAATGATAATGTGTTTAGATCGAATAGAATAGTGTTAAACTTAGTTGAATTGTTATTTTAATATAACCGTATGCCAACATCGCCAATTCGTTCCACAGTCAATTAAGAACTAATCCTGAATAGTTACGAGGGACAGAGCAAAGCGAGCACAGGTCTTCTATCGACAGCTCGTGAACCCGAGGGTTGTCCGAGCAACTACAGTACTAGCACATGGTACTCAATTTTTGCGGGCAATCCACCACTTGAACACATTACCAACGTTGCCTAGCAACGGGTGCCAAGTGGCGGTCAGTATCATTTTGTATGGCGTTACTAGGGTCGCCAGGAGGATAAGCAAGATTGGAAACCCTGTAACCCACCAATTAATAATTTTAAATATATACATCTACCTGTGCCAAAGGAGAAAATTAACTTTCTTCAAGCTCAATCGTCAATTCTCTCTTGTTCTAAACTATTTCAAAGGAAAGAAAAATTCAATTTTTATAATCATTTAAAGCGTGTAACAAATGTTATATAAAATTTTCGATTGAATTGTTCCGACAAACCTCTGTTACCCCAGTTATTATCAGTTAACATCGATGTGAAAATTAATCCGGTAGAGGAATAAAAATCAAAATTAACCTGTACTTGGCGTCCTGCAAATTCCTCTCTCCAAACTCACTAAATTCTGACAAGATTATCTATAAGAAATTTGTGTAATCATCGGACATGATTATTCGATCGAGCTTTGAAAATTATCTACAAAAGATTTGTATGATTATTCACTCATTAAAATGAACTCAAAACAATTAGCTACAAAAATCTTTATAATTATTTAATACAATTGGTATGATTATTAAATACAATTATTAAAATGAATTTCAAAAATTTGGATGATTATTAGATACCATTTGTAGAAGAAATTCCAATGATATCTACAAGAATTCATATGATTATTAAATTCCATTAGTGAAATGAACCTCAATAATATCTCAATAATAACTACAAAATCCATATGATCATTAAATACAATTATTAAAATGAACTTCAATAATATCTAAAAGAATCCATATAATCATTAAACACAATTATTAAAATGAATTTCAATACTATCTAAAAAATCCATATAATCATTAAACACAATTATTAAAATGAATTTCAATAATATCTAAAAAATCCATATAATCATTAAATACAATTATTAAAATGTATTTCAATAATATCAAAAAATTGTATAGTCATTGAAGAGTGAAAACTAGACTTACTCCAAGATTGTGGATCTAGGTTCGAGGTTACCTCTCTGCTTACTCCTCCGGTCGCTGTGTCCCTGAAGTCTTGTTGCTGGTACATTCTTAGAAAATTGTCAAAAATGTCTATGATCGGTTAGACTCATCAGCAATTCTATTTATGGGACTTAGCAGTTGATGAATATGTGTATGCATGCATGCTACACACCGCTCGGTGGTGTGTAATATTCCAGACATTTACCAGCAAGAATGAAAAAATTTCACGGAATCAATATCCCTAAAAGTCAGCGACAAGGTTAGTTTCATTTTTCTAATTACTGGGTGTGTGTGGAATTGACTGACTGATTTTCCTCCCCAAAATGTCATGGTCTGCTCGATTCTTAAGTACGTGATAAGTTGGCATGCACTAGTTTGGTGTAGATTATTTGTATGGCTGCCTTGTGTATTGATACTGAATATTGATTGCACATTTCAGTTTTGTTATGGATTCGCCATTCTAGACAGTAAGGTTTTGTTCGCTTTTAATTAATTGGATTTATGTTTTACTTTTCAGGAAGTCGTTGTTATATGAACAGGTTTAACGGGGAATATGGCTGGGGAATCAATTATTCTGCTATTGGCGACCTTAAGCTTACTCTACCAACTCGGCCATCAGCTTCAACTGGATGGAGCGGCTGCCTCCGGATCGAAATTATTCAGTGGTTTTCCCAATCTGACTTATGGATTATTTATTCTTATCGGTTGTGATCTTTGGACTACTTGTGATTATCTGATTGTACGTAAATCAATTGGAAGATTTTTCTTTTCTCATTTTTTGATTATTTAAATTATTGGGGTTTTATGAGTCGCGTTTATTATGTCGTCAATTCTCAACTTTATTCGGAGGTTCTATTTGGTAGATCGTAATTTCGGTAAGTTAATTTTAATTTATTCCCAAAATCTCGTTAATAAAAAATATTGACTCTATACAATTTATATTTTCCTGGTTTGGTTTTTATTGGGATTAATATATTCACTTTGGCGGTTACAGTAATTACGCTATTCTATTTTACCCTCAAGTGATCGAATCGCGTTATAGTATGAAATATCTAAATTAAGTTAACTCTACTTGAGTAACAGTATGGGTCCTTGACAAGACATTTTGGGTTTACTCAATGGTTTTAACTATCTAGGCTATTGGAAGACTAAAATCATAATCAATTTTGGATGCTTACGCTACTGGTTTACTTACAAAATAACAATTATGCGTTCACGATTTAGTTTAAGTTCATTATGAATACTTAGCTCCATGGTTTATTTAAATGGGTAACCCTAATTATTATAGGTCCGTGGTAGCCGTTCCATATTTATAACTATTTTAACTTCGCCTCTATGGGTTGAAAATTTATAATCATATTAAGTACCTAGTGAATCTATTATTTATTTAACTTTTATAACAACGATTTCATTTTTTTATTCCCGTCACCTTTCCACGGGTTGACCTTAGGTGCATTGTGTTCATATTATAGTTAATGAGTGCCCACTGGACTACTCGGTGTGGTGATTTTGAGCCGTATTTAGAATAATTTAGGTCGAGTTTAAAGAAAATCGAGAGACGAGGAAGTAGCCAAAAGACCACTTCTTTATTCCTCCTTTCTTCTATACGGGATAGTATTGACGTTCCAGCTGCTGCGTTCCGCACGCCGGGCATTCACTGGCACGCATCATTGGCGATATTCCACGCACTTACACGAATTCGAATAATATGTATGATTTTAATGGCTTGTGGTGTGTCTTGGCTGTGGGCCGAAAAAATTTCGACAATTAAAAATTATAAAGAAAATAATTTTAGGTATTATAAATAATTTATTAATATTAAAGATAACATAACAATTACTTGATCCAAACATAACGAAATATCATAAAACATCACTCTTCCCCACGCCGACATCCAAGCAGAGCTCTACTGAGGTTGCGAGGATGCGACGTGGAGAGAGAGTTTCAAAATAAAACTCACACTTACATCGACTAAATTGATTCAAGTTTGAAAAATCTGAAAAACGATTATTTTTGTGTAAAAATGAATAGGTATATATACCTATTTTTTGGCCCTAACCTTGCGTGTTCTTTTTGATTTAGTAAAACAAATTTTGACCTTGGAATTTTTTAGTGTAATCTAATCTTGATTTATTATTTTGAAATTTTATTTGACAATTTTTTCTTTAGATTTTTAATTGAATTATTTCTAATTCAAATTATTTGATTTTTATTTAATTTTCATGAAATTTTGTATTTTTAATAAATTGTCAAATTTCGGTCAAAATCGTTGGGTTTTCGTGTTATGCTTATTTTTAATTCGTGCGGATCTTGTTGCATTTTGTTATTATTTTGATTTATTTTTGTGTTTATGATTTTATATTTTATTGTTTTCTCTCTCATATTTTGATAGGGTTAATTGGTGTTTTAATAGGTTTGAATTTAATTCTGCATGTTATTCTTGCATGTGTGTTACCGATTCATTTAAACATTTACAAGACCATTTGTGTCCTGGCCCAACAATAGTAGGATTAATGTATATGAAACACATGAAATTAAAATCTGGATCCAACTATGAAAATTATTTCCAATGGTCTATAGAGGTATATTACTATTTATTATTCTTGTTTTTTATCATTATTTAGGTATTAGAAACAAAAATTGATCCATGGGTAGAAAAAACGGTGGATGGATAGCAATTATTCAAGTTGCCATATAAGCCAAACGTTCCGATATTTATATTGCAAATTGCAAATTTTTATTAAAAATATTAACTGGAGCATCGGTTTTATATATATATAATAAAGTTTATCATAAATTTTAATAAATATTTCTTTGTTATTATTATTATTATTAATAAAAAACTATATTATTAAAGATTTTTTGATAATTATATGTACATGCTTCATCACGACAATATTATGTCATTATATTTTCTATAACATGATCAACACAAGTCTTAAATTCGTTAGGCTCAACAAAAATTGGGGTTTCTTCAGCGTTAATAATTTCAGTATCATTAATAATTTCTTCATCATCACTCTGAGATTCAGAATCACAACATGAATCTTCTTTACCCAATGCTTCAACTTGAGTCAACATATCTCTAATTTTTACACCGGTTATTTCTTCGAGTTTATCAAACAAAAAGTTTATTAAATATTCTAAACGAAAATTAATTAATTCTTTTATATTTTATCTTTTTCAGACATCATTTTTAAACAATTCTAAAACTAATTATAATTTTGTTTATAGAATAATAAAGAAAACAAAACATTAATAGATTTATTAAACACTAAATATACATTAAAATAATTGTGAAAGTCTAGCAGTAACATTTTTCCAGATTGGAGAAAGCACATCATTTTGATCAGCTTTATATCCTTGGATTGCTATTGTTAAATACCAGTTTTCCTGTTCTGTGAAACCTATTTCTGTAAGTGCATATTGACTGGAGAAGAATGCATTTTCATTGCATTTTAAATTCGAATTGATCTTTTTGAAAACCGTATCAATATCCTTGATATATATCATTGAGAGTGTCCCAGCAAGAGATTGAAGTTGAGTTCTATTGAGTTTGACTGGATTTACAAATTGCATATTGATAGGTTTCTTTAAAAAATACATTTTATAATTGTGGAACATCTGAACTGGTTGGACACTGATAGCATTGATTTTCTTTGTCATGTTTGATTTATGATCTTTATAAGTTGGTGATGAGCTTTTAAATCCTTGACAGATACTGATTAACCAATCAGAATCATGCATGTACGTATTTCTATTATTATTATTTTTATTATTAATTAAATAATTTATTATAACAAAGACAGTGCATGATCATCACATGATATACAAAGCCAATTCATGATAAGTGCATGATTAGTATCAAGGAACACACTTAAGACTGTATGTGATTTACAAAGAAAACACATACATACTTTTATTTTTATGTGATTTACAAAGAAATATGCCTACACGGTATAGACTGCATGTGTTTTACAAAGAACAAATACATCAAAATCTTTCACCTATATGTGCGTGAATTTCTATACGTATTAAGTGTTACATTATTATTATTAATTTTAAAATTATTATTATTATTATTATTTAATATTATTATTATTATTATTATTATTTTGTTTATTATATAAAACAATGATTAAGTAAAATTATTATTAATAAAACTCGTTAATACTAAAAACAATTCAAAAACAAAACAAAGTCAAACTAAAAACAAAAAGATGTAATATAAAACATTGTCTTAAAATTTGAAACCTACAAAAATTCCTTACAGTTTTTTACCAGGCACCATTCTATGTACCGTTGGTACCGATAATTGCAACAGCTGCAACCCAGAATACAAGGGTATTCTGTTTCCATTTCAGTCGCCATTCTGTTTATTTTGTTGTCCCATAGAGCCTGATTGATCAGCTCCGAAATCCATATTCTCGTCTAAATATGAGCTCGGTGATCATTGTTGCTGGCTTGTCCTTTATTATTGCAATAAGTTGAGGATAATAATATTGTAATCTTCCAATTACCAGGGTTTTATATTCTTCTAAATAAAATATTAATAATAAAAGAAAATAAATAAATAATAAATTTACCTTTTCGAATGTTACTATTCATCTGTAAATCGAAACGCAAAAGTGGTTGTCAGATCAGCTTGCGTATAGTTTAAACAAACCAAGGCGGAAAAGATTTCCAACCAGATCTTATAAGAGATTCGGTATTAATTATTTATGGCAAAAATATTTGATGGAGATGATACCGTATTCAAAGATTAACAAGGGTTATAAATATATTTTAACGTGTATTGATGTTTTCAGTCGTTTTTGCCCGCTGTGTACCAACATAGACAAAATCTGCAGAGGAAATATCTAAAGCAATTAATAATATATTTAAAAATGGGCATCCAGACAATTTGCAAACCGATTTAGTTATTATTATTATTATTATTATTATTATTATTATTATTATTATTATTATTATTATTATTATAGGCAAGGAGTTTTACAATAGTAAATTTAAGCAAATCCTGGATCGTCTCAAAAAAAATCATTATTCTGTAAATTCTCAATATAAAGTCGCTTATGTTGAAAGATTTAACCGGACATTGAGAGATAGATTGAAGAAATATTTCGTGCATCAAGGTAATAAAATATGGATAAATGTATTACCGAAAATACTTTTTAGTTATAATAATTAATCACATCGAGGTCTGAATGGTTTGAGACCCGTAGATATCAGCTCAAAAACACGAATAAAGTCTAAAAATGTTACTTTTACAAAACCTAAATATAAAGTTGGTGATCACGTTAGAATTAGTAAAATATCTGCTTCACCTTTCATCAAAAATTTCGATAGTAATTGGAGTGATGAGGTATTTCGAATTACTAAAATTAATACTAAACAGATTCCTGTAATGTATGTTATTAAAGATAGTGATAATAATGTAATACAAGGGAAATTCTATGAACAGGAATTACAAGTTATTTCCAAACCTACAGTGTTCAGAATTCAGAAAATATTGAAAACTAAAATGGTGTGTAAGGATAAACAATACTATGTCAAATGGCATGGATATCAAAACCCTTCATGGATATCATCAAAAGACTTAATAAAATGAGTTTCTATACAATTTTACCGAGCAATAGTTGCCCACTAATCCATCTGGAAAATCAAGCAAGTAAATTTATGGTTGATCTTCAAAATCCTATTTATTTACATGGAAATTGGGAAGTTGCTTTGCAAGACTTTACATTTGTGTATTTTATAGTCATTGTAAAATCGGTTACAAGAAGCGTGTTCCCAAAACATGCAGTGGTATTTTCTCAATCAATAATTTTGAACGATATTATTATATTCCGTATCAAATTTTAGATGAAAATAGTGGCATGTTTTTCAAAGATGGATTGAATGTTAGTTGTGATTTTAGCCCATTTACAATAAAGTTTGAATAGTGATAAGCTTAACATAGTTGTTCCTGGTACTGAATACTTATTACGTTTCAAAATATTTGATGAGAACAGTGTAATGACCGAACACATCAAAATATCTGTATCATTTATTAATGAGGTGGGAGATACATTTACATTTACTAAAGATTTATATATTGAAACACTTGAAGAATTACATAAATATATTTCATTCAATTGTTTACATATATTTAAAACTATTGAATTTGTTAAAGATGGATTATGTAAATTCAGTCTGAATAATAACATTTGTGAAGTTACATTTGATATAAATTTGGCTAATACATTAGGATTAGATAAGAAAACATATCGGGCAAGTGCTTTTGGTATACGCAAACCAAAAATAATAAAACTTCATAGACAAATTTTCATATATACTAACATCATCGATCCTATAATTGTTGGTGATTCTTTGGTTCCTCTATTGAAATCTGTTTGGGTTGATAAAAATGATCAGGATGAAGTTTTCAATATAAATATCGATAATCCATGTACTTACCGGTGTCAACATCATGTATAAACAACATAGAAATAAATATTCGTGATGATAGCGTTAAATTTATTGAATTTACTGTAAAGATGGCCAATAACGATATTATTAGTATGTATAATGGTAGCCAAAGTGGTGGTGAATTACCATGTTTGATTGGTAAACAGTATGGATCAGGATGTTTGAGAACTATTGGTAGATTTGCACTTCCTATTCTTAAACGCCTTGGTAGTTTTGGTATGAAAACCGCTAAAGATGTGATAATGAATGAGCAGAAAATATTACCATCTCTGAAATCAAATGGTAAAAAATGCAAGTTCTACCTAATGTTGCAGATATGTTTCAAAAACAAGAACCGACACCGGCTTAAAAACGTAAAAGACATCATAAACATATAAACATGGAATTATATTTCAAAAATGATTTGTGGTAAATCTGAATTGTGTTTATTTTATAGACCATGTCCCCAAGCAGTAATTGAAATGGGGGCCTTTGAAGACGTATTCGCGATGAATTCTATTATGGATAGTAGAACTGATTTTGAATTTTATATTAATGGTTCCCAAACTGAATATCTAGATTTGAACGATACATTGTTAACTGTTCAGATCAAAGTTGTAGATAAAGATAGAAAACCATTGGGTGAACCTAGTGATGTTATACCAAACAATTTCTTGTTTCATACACCTTTTAAAGATGCAGTTCTCGGATTTAATAATATCAAGATTGAGGGTGGTAACAGTACATATATTCACAAAGCTCTAATAGAAACTATTATAAATTGCAATAGCGATACTAAAAATACTAGTTTAACTCTTATGGGTTATGGTAGTGATGGCGATAGGAAAAAGTGGATTAAGGGTTCGAAATTAATTACCATGTGCTCATCATTACAACTCAATTTTATGGATCAACCGAAATATTTACTCCCAGGTGTTAATGTACACATTAGATTGAAAAGATCAGAGTTTGCATTATCACTAACAAGTGCCACCACCGCACTAATTCTTCAATTAGTTGATGCAAAATTATTAATGAGAAGAATTCGTGTTGAACCCTCTGTTTTAGCAGGTCATCAACTGGAGCTTAATTCTAAACATGCGATAAATCCATTGAAAACAAAAGAAATTGTTCAATTTCTAATGCTAAAGGTTCAGCTTCTTTCTATAAGGAACAAATATTTGGAGATAGAAGAATGCCCAACTTTATATTGGTAACATTTCAAAGTGAATCTCAATATAATTGATCATACTTAACATCGAGCTCAATTTTCAAAACTTTTGGAGTAACATCGTTAACTTTATCGAAAAATAGTGATTATAAAGAAACATATACTCCAGATTTTGATAATGATAATTATTGTGCTACATATATGCAGAGTATAGTTAGAAATATGGGTTATTTGGATAAAAACCTTAATTGTGGTATAACTCTTGATGATTTTAAAAGCAAATATCCATTCTTTACATTTTTTTTGGCGACTGATTTTGATTTAAATCAGATTCAATTACCTCAAAATGGAAATTTACGATTAGATATAAAGTTTGCTAAAGCTACAACTGAACCGGTATATGTTGTAATATATGGAGTAATTGAAAATGAGGTTCAAATAACTGCAAACAAAACAGTGTTGGTTTGAACAGAGTTCAAAAATTACTAGTTTGAACGAACATTGTTGGTTTGAATGAACATTACTAGTTTGAATGAAGATTACTAGTTTGAACGAATATTTTTGGTTTGAATGGTATAAATGTATAAATAATTTATGAAAATTTGTCATGGATTAAGTTTTTCATGTATTATAAATACTATTGATGTAGTTCTGTTCAGGTCTATCGAATTGGAAATCAAATACTAGAAGATGAATTTTTAGGGGTATTTCCTCTTGATAAAATTCCATATTTATGTGATAATCAAGCCATAATCATCAATACTCAATCGTCTCATCTCGGTGGAAAACATTGGTTAGCAATATAAATAAAACCTAGCAAGATATTTGTATTTGATCCTATGGGTTTCTATTATCCGGATTTAATGGTTTCGAAACTGCAAACAATGGGTAAACCTATTGTCTATAATAAAACTATTTATCAAAAACGATGGACCTTAAAATGTGGTCAACATTGTTTAACTTGGATATTATAATAAATGTATTAATGTTTGGTTATGTTTTATTGTTATGTTTTATTATTATTATTATATTTATTATTATTATTATTAATATTATTATGTGTTTAATTTATGTTAATAAATCTAATGCGTGATCACAAAGACAGTACATGATAAGTTCGTGATTTACACTGCATGATTATCACATGATACTTGCGTGATTAGTAACAAGGAACACATGCATACACGGTAAAGACTGTATGTGATTTACAAAGAAAACACATACATACTTTTGTTTGTATGTGATTTACAAAGAATACATGCGTACACGGTATAGACTGCATGTGTTTTACAAAGAAAACATGCCTAACTGCATGCGTAAAAATCTCTCTTTTATATGTGTGTATTGCTAAAATGCTATTGGCTAAATCCTGATAATTTGATTCTCTTTATAAACATTGACAATTTTTAAAGTTATCACAATTAATTCAAAAATTTGCAATATTCGAAAATGGAAAATTATAGTATTTTAAGACAGTTGAAAACGGTAAATATTTTATTTTATTGTTAGTAATATTTATTATTTATTAATTAAGGTACATTCAATTGGTTCGATGTGACCGAAAACGATGATCGAAAACATGAAGTTATTTTAATCGAGGATTCAGATGATAGCGGTAAATTTATTTATTAAATTAATAAATTATAAAATACTTTTTTAGAAAATGAAGTCATTATAATAAACTATACGCCGACGGAAGTCATAGTTATCAATAATAGCGAAGATGATGATAAATTTTAATTTTATTTTTTCTTTTAAAAATTATTATGAATTTTTAAATGAAAAAAATAATGTTCCTGAATATGCACCCGTTTCTGGAGATGCTCACATTGCCAATTATGCCCACATTGACGTGGAAGATGCTCACATTGCCAATTATGCTCACATTGACGTGGAAGATACCTACATTTCTGGAGATGCCCAGATTGTAAATAATGCCCACATTGACGTGGATGATGCATGCATTAGCGATGATGAGGATAAATGTTAGTTTTTATTATTGTTATTATTATTATGATTTAAATATTATTAATATTGCTTGAAAAATTATATTTATGATAGAATTTATGAAATATTTATGATAGAATTTGTTATAGAATTTATAATAATTTTTTGATGAGTCATGTTCTTTTTTAAATTACCTTGAAAATTATGATGAGTCATCCAATGACCTTGAATGAGTCATATAACAATAATAATAATAATAATAAAAATAATAATAATAATAACAATAATAATACGTTGAAACATAATAATACATCGAGAAATAATAATATATCGAGACATAATAATAATAATAAACGATCTGCTGCTTCAATTATTCAGTGTGTTCCCTCTAAAATTAAAAGAGTTGAAATCATCATTAGCGATGATGAAGAAATAGGGGGTTCGATTAATAATTAAATAAGGGGTTTGATTAATGATGATAATGAACCTGAAATAAGGTCAAATTTAAATGGAACCCATAAAAGTATTAGATTTAATGTTGAACATGAAAATCTAATTCAAATCTCCCTAACAAATAAAATAATTAATAAATTAAAATATGAAATAAACAAAATGGGGTCAGTTAAAATACAATTCACCATTCTTATACAATTCGAAAAAGATGGTAAAATTAAAGATAAACTTTTTAGTAATAAGGCAGAACTTTTCTCTGATAATTTTCTGCTTGATGGGATTACAAATTAAATAATAAAATAGAACGTTTCACATATTTAGGGAGCGGATGGCGGGTTGTTAAAATCAATGAAATTGATTTTATATTAACTAAATATTATCCATAAATAGACTAGCTGGCCATAGTTATATCCCAACACCGAGATCTTTATCTGGCAAAAAAGCTATAGTTAATGTTCAAAACAATGACCATCATTGTTTTATATATAGTATATTAGCGCTTTTAAAACGTAGTGTAATTCGCACCCATAGAAACAGAGTTACTTATGAGAATTATTTGGACGAATTGAATTATGACCCCATTGACGATTGTCCATAGAGACTCTGCATTTAGATATAATTCACCGCTCCAAGGTTACTGACGGTACACCTACTTATTTACTTCTTTTGGAGGATGGTGATAATTATCACTATACTGCTGTTTTTGATTTGGATAAATTTATGAACTGCCATGCGACTACATCTTGCAATATCCAAATCTCTGTACATTGGTGTCCCCATCGTCTTAATGGCTTTAGATTAAAACCCACATTTGACACTCATGTTTCCTTGTGCATTAAAAATCAAACAGGCACTACCCTTTATATGTTGCCTAAAAATAAATATTTAAAATTTTCTAATTATGCAAAATCTATTATCCCGCCATTCGTAATTTATGCTGATTTTGAATCAATTTTACCACTGGATATAAGGCATCATCAAATACACATGCCGATAGCAGCAGGTCTACTATTAATTAATAACTACAAAATTACAAAACAATATTATAATTTTTATTGGCGATGATTGCGTTTTGGCGTTTTTAAAAAAGATTGATGAAATCGCTCTTTCGATTTTCTTGTCATATTACGAGGTTCATTGTCAAAAATCTATACGACCACTTTCTTTCAATGAGGAACGGGAGTTCAAGGAATGTCGCACTTGTTATTTGTGTAAAAGGTTTATTATGGATAAAGTTAATAATCATTGTCATTTCTCAGGTAAGTATTTAGGGGCTGCTTGTAGAAAGTGTAATGTTTCTCGACGAATCCAGAAGCAATTACCTGTGGTTTTTCACAATTTGAGGGGATATGATTTCCACCATATTTTAAAGTATGGTTTAAATAATTTTTCTTCTTTGGCAAAAGCGGTTAAGACACTTACTGATTTGGTTTAACTGATTCTGTTTATGATGATGTAATTGTTAGAGCCAAGGTTATTTTCCCTTATGACTTTGCGATATCTCTTGAGATTCTTGAATCGACGACTGAATTGCCTCCAATTTGGGGTTCTGTATCTGCTGATGAATACGCTACAGCCCAACAAATTTGGACACAGCAAAATTGCGAGACAATGTTAGATTATTTGTTAACCTACTTAAAATTAGACGTATTTTTTCTTGCAGATTATTTTCAGTAATTTCTCACAAAAGCAATTGCTTATAATAGTCTAGAACCTCTTAATTTTTATGGAATTCCTGGTATGTCATGGGCGTCAGCTCTCATTATGTCGCAAGTTCTGATGATATAGAACTCTTGTATATAGATATAAATAATTTGTATGGTTGGGCTCTTAGCCAAAATATCTTCGTATGCAGATTTTGTTTGGGTGTATGATGGTTTTGATGATGTATTGAATGAGTGCATGAATTCTAATATCGAAACCCTTTCATATGGTTATACGATGGAGGTTGACATCGAGATTCCTCATTGTGTGCATGATTTTTTGAATGATTTTCCGATTGGTCCGAAAAAGATGTGTCCACCGAATTCTAAAGTTGAGATGTTCTTCATTGGCGGCTTTTGAAGCTTTATCTTTCTCTCTGTGTGAAGGTTGTTAAAGTTCATCGCGCAATTTAATTTAAGCAAGCACATATAATCCATGCATACATTGACAAAAACACAAATTTAAGAGCTCAAAGTAATAGGAAGCTATATAGGGACTTGTTTAAACTTTATAATAATAGTTTGTATGGAAAGTCTGTCTAAAATCTTAAAAAACGGATGAATTTGAGGCTATGCAATTCTGATGAAAAGATGATTGTATATGCCTCAAAACCGACTTTCAGAAAATCTATCGTAATTGATGATAATCTGATTGCTGTTCATCTGAATAAGAATTCGATATGTTTAGACAGGCCTAGTTACATCGGACAATCAGTTATAGAACTGTCTAAACTTAGAATGTACGAACTACAATATAAGAAATTAGCGAAATATCGTAATGAATTTAATTGTGAAATAAATATCGTTGCCGGCGACACGGATTCATTTTTCCTTGAGGTTAAGAACTGTGGGCTAGACACTCTTTTGCCTGCAATGATAAGAGACAACCTTTTAGATACCTCAAATTACGACCCGGCACATCCCTTGTACTCTAGAAAACTTGACTCTGTAATAGGAAAATTTAAAGATGAGAGTAAGGGTATTGGGTATGAGGAATGGGTTTTCTTAAGACCCAAGTGCTATAGTCTTTTAGGTACTAAAGATACAATGAGGGCTAAAGGGGTGAAGTTGTTGGGGACACAGATTGAGAACCAGTCATATTTAGATTGTTTTAATAATGACACAATATATACGGTGCCTCAAGCTAGGATAGGGACGCGAAACCACCAATTGTTTACATTTAAGAACAATAAAATTGCGCTTACCAATAAAGATGATAAACGTCATTGGGTGGGTAGAAATTCTAGTCTCGCATTTGGAAATTATTTAGGAATCGATGCCATTGATGATGACCAAGTATCGCACAGCTATACTCACAGCCCAAGATACCAAAGCACACACAGCCCAAGCTATGATAGCTCATATGACTTATCAGACTGATGTTTTGTATATTATGATTTATTTAAATATAATGAATTTTTCTAGAGTTTTTTATTTGTGTTTTATCAACTTCTATTAGTATAATAAACTAATAATAACATTGTAATAATGTTCAAATCATAACTTATTTATTATTAATTTATTTCTTTTGTGATATTATTAACCTTGATTAATTTCTTTTTATGCTTGGGGAAAAGAAATGAGGAAGGATCTAAAAATTGACGAAAAATTAATGATATTTGTGTTAATGTTGATGATAATAATAATAATGTATTTTATAGATTTTATGTGTTTTTATTAATATAATAAAAATTAATATAGTATTAATAACATTTTAGTAAACTTGTAATATAATAATAATAATAATAAAAATAATAATAAAAATAAAAATAGAATAAAAATTACAAAATATATACTACTTATAAAAGTAAGTAGATAGTTTATATTTTAAAAATGATTAAAAATTCTGTGGCCTTGAAATTTTTTCGAATGACCTTGAAAAATAATAATATTAATAAAAATAAAATAGAATAAATATTACAAAATATATACTACATATTAAATTAAGTAGATAATTTTTTTAAAAGGATTAAAAATTCTGTTACCTTGAAAAGTTTTTGAATGACCTTGAGAAAATTTTTTGATGAGTCATTGTCTTTGATTAAATGACCTTGAAAATGATGATGACTTGGGTGAGTCATGGTCCTTGTTTAAATGACTTGCGAAAATATGATGAGTCATCCAATGACCTTGAATTAGTCATGGTCTTTTTTCAAATGACCTTGAATGAGTCATGGTCTTTGTTTAAAAATTTTTTGTTCTTTTAGACTTTGAAAAAAATTTTACCCCGGGGGAGGGGTATTTGGTCCAGCGGTGACATGGTCTAGCGGAGACATAATCATCTACTAATGTAATGTGATTTGACCTGAGAATCTTTTATTTTCCTCTTTTTTGATCAATAAAATTTATGAATTGCCTTTTGTAATTTTATTTTTTTGAATAAATAAATCCGTGAAATTATTTTTATTAACTTTCTTATACATTTTCACATAGATAAATTTATCGATTTATACATAATACTAGCAGTAAAATTCTAGACGAATATAAGGATAAATCAAAGTAAAATTATATAAAATTATGTAACAATAAGATAACGTAAGGTTTATTCTTTACAGGTAATTCGAAAAATTCTGCTCATGATATTAATAATAATAAAATCCAAAGAAATATATAAAAAAATTTATCGTTGAAATTTAATTCAATAAAGTATAATAGCAGTAATAGTATAAGGTCAATAACGATAATAATAATAATAATAATAATAATAATAATAATAATAATAATAATAATAATAATAATAATAATAATTATAATAATAATTATAATAATAATAATAATAATAATAATAATAATAATAATAATTATTATTATGAGGACTATGCCCCGTGGATATTTGGCTTAAAAAAAACCGAGACCCCCCTTAAAAAAAATTTCAGGGGGAGAGGGATTATTTTTTTTAATTATTTGTTTTAATGAACGAAATTTTTTTAATTGTTTAAATGTTAAAATTTTAAATTTAAAAAAAATTTAATTCATGATAAAAAAGTCTAAATATTTTTCTTGATTAAAAAGCCTAAAAAATAAAAATTTGCTTAAATCGCCTATGATTGGTCGTACTGAGGAGTATTTTCGAATAAAATTATCGAATAAAAAGCCTAAGTATTTTTTCATACTTATAAACCCATAAAAATAAAATTGGATTAAATCGCCTGTCGAATAAAATTCATGAATTTTTATTTATTTTTATTTACTTTAATTGTTAAGTCAATAATATTATTTATTTATATTTTAATTATATTATTAATTATTTTAATCAAGTCAATTATTTTATTTATTTTTAAATTATATTATTATTAAATTGTTTGTTTTAATGAAGTGAATTAAATAATTATTTTTTATTTTTAAATAATAATTTATTTAATATTATTATTTTTATTAATTTAATTATTTATTTTATATTACTATTATTTTATTATTATTAACATTGTTTTTTTATTTTTATTTTTAAAATTTAATTCCAAGTCTAAGAATAATTTTTCAATGTAAAAAAGATAAATCATCGATAAATTTTGAATTGTAAAAATAACAAACTTTCAATCCATACAAATATTTTTATTGACAAGATTAAATAAAAAAGATTAATTTTTATTTCAAATCAAAAATATCCGAGTAATATGCTTTACGCATTTCGGCCAACAATATATGGATTGTTTGGTCACGTTTGAAATAGACATAAATAGACAACATAGATATCTATTTGAACTTGTTACTCTCATACTATTTTTACATCGGTCACCAGATCCCTGAACGTTGTCATAGTGAATCTCGAGAAGTTCTTCAATGTTAATCCATGTGAAATGGTAAATTTTGTAGCGAGAAACTCTGCTGCGCAATAATCCAACTTATTTTTAATTCTTGGATAAAGTTCCAGAATTTTCTTTTATACCTGATAATAATGATAAAATTTTTCAAAGTAAGATGTGAAAAAAAAAATTAATATGAAATTTTCAAAATAATAATAATAATTATAATAAATTCATGAACAACCAAAGAAAAAGTTAACTTACTTGGTATCAACTTCTGAATACTGATAACCCATACACACTGAACAATCAATTGATTAATAACTGAACAACAATCACTAGGTATTGTATACAAATTACTGAGTACTATACAATTCACTATATACATACTAGGCATTGAATAATTGAGTATCTTATTCATTAAAATTCCATATTTAACTAATATTTACCCTTTGAACATCGATATTCAACCAACTTAACCCAATTAAAAATAAAATTGTCTCTCAATCATTTCCCCTTAAAATACTCGATTATTCACTATACACACACTCACAATATGTTATCAATAACTAGTTACTGAAAAAATCAAAAAAAAATTGTTTACTGACCAAGAAATCTTTAAATAAAAGCACATAAAAATTTGAACAATCAAAAGAAGTACAATTTCAATTACAGATTTTATTAACTTCTTCACTCTTTTATCGATCCTTGATGTATCCAAATTGTTTGGTTGCTTAGTTAACTGGTTGCTATCAAGAAACTATTAATCAAACTCATTGAAGCCCAATCAATTGTTGTATTTTCTCTGAATAAAAATTTATTCCTTTGTTTACAGTCTTGTATGTGATTTATTGAAATTATTTTGTAAAACTTAATAGTTTTGTTTAAAAACTTTGAAATTTTTCTATTATTTTTGTAATATTTTTAATTATATCCAACAATGAACATTTACTAAAAGTTATTTTCAAATATGAATGTCAACCTTTTCATTTAATTTTCACATGCCCCTAAATAAATTAATTGCTAACAGCTCAACTAATTACTTAAATTTATTTTTACACATTTTCTATTCTTTTCACTCCAACTCTTGTTGTTTACTGAATGATAAACTAATAGTAAAAAGAAACTTGATTAGAAAAATATTCTTAAATTAATTTCACAAAACATATATTACTTTCACAGTACTTGAAATAAAGTTTCATAAATTTATTGAAAATTAATAGATTTTTAAGTTTCTAAACATCATTGAATAAAGTGAACAGATAAAATAATTATCATCTACCACATTACTAGAAATTAAATGATTATCGACCAACATCCAAATAAGTTGAATTTCTAACAAGGATTAAAAAACTACATGGAACAGGTACTTGTGTACTGATAAATACCGATAAAATCTACTAAAAAGGCAAATATGTATGTTTAATTGTTGGAAAATATTTGTTTTTGTAAAAATAGTACTTATCATTAAATTATGATTAGCATGTAAATAGAATTTGATTAAAGTTGTGTGAAATATTTTAAGATGTTAAATAAAACTGATTAATTTGTAAATAATGTTAGTGCTTTGAAGAAATTTTAAAATAAGACTTTCAGCAAATTCGCAAGAAAATAGTAGTTATTGAGTAATAATTATTAAAATGACCAAAATTTTATAATTTTTGACAAGTTTTGATATATCTTTAATAAAATTTGTTAGTACTTTGAATAAAACATTTAAAAACAAAATTTCAACATAGTAGCAAATTGTAAAGAAAATAGTAATTATCAATTAAAAAATTAATTAACTTGACTAAGTTGTAAAATAATTGAAAAAATTTGTAAGGTCATTTTTTAAAATTTTATAAGATTGTAAGGTAATTGTTCTACGTTCTTGTTGAATGAAAATTAATAATATGTTATCGACAGATCATAGTATTTAATTGTACAATTTCTCTTCATTCATGGAAATAATCATAAGTATTTAAATTATTCAGTAAATTGTCAATAACAATATAAGTAATCGGTAACAAAATTTTTTAAAATTTTTAAATACTAGTCAATTTTAGTTTTTAATTAAATTAAATTACAAATATAATAATAAAATCAAATAAATACATGAATCAAAGATTTTTTTAGAACATTCCTATTTTTTATTCAGATTCCAATAATTTCATTAAAATTAATCAAAATCTTATCGATAACCAATAAAAATGTATCGATTACACTAAGTATCCATCCTTTAACATCGATATTCAACCGAATAAATACCCCTAAAATATCATAAATTCCCTTCTTAACCTATCGTTTCCCCCAAAAATATTATAAAATTTACTCTCAACCAATCATTTCTCTTTAAATGACAATAACCCAAGCTATATTTTTGATAAAAATCACCGACTTATTTTGACATTGAACCAAATAAATTTCTTAAAATCCTCTTAGTATAAAATTCCTCTCTTGACTAATCATTTCCTCTTAAAATATAATAAAATTCACTCCTAACCAATCATTTCTCTTTAAATGACAATATTTCCACTCTCAGATATATTCATTATTTTCATAAAAATCACCGACTTATTTTGATATTCAACAGAATAATTTTTTGAAATTCTCTTAAACAATCATAAATTCATCACTTGACCAATAATTTCCTTCTAAAATAACAAACTTTAATTGACTCAAATCCTTAAAAATATCAACAAACCTGTTCTTAACCGATCCTTTCTCTCTATTATAAATTCTCTTCTTAACCAATCAATTCCTCGCTAAAACATCATAAATATTCCCATCAACCAATCATTTCTCATCAAATGATATTATTTCTACCATCTTTTTACCCACATATCGATATTCATCCAAATATAACCCCTTCAAAATATCATAAATACCATTTTAACCAATCATTTCTCTTTAAATGGCAATATTTCTTCCATTTTAATTCAGTATTTTTCATAAAAATCCTCATTTAGATAATATTTACCCAAAAAATAATAATATTCAACCGGCTTAAACCCCTTAAATATATCAACAAATTTGTTCTTAACCAATCATTTCTCACTAAAATAAATTTTATCTCTTAACCAATCATTTCCCTTCAAAACACTTTTTACCCACACTAAAACCATATCAAGTAAAATTCCTTTGGAAATCTATATTCAACTGAATAAATCCCTTAAAATACCATAAAAACCCACATTTTGATCATATCAACCATATGTAAACTATGCATTAACCAATCAAATTCCTTTAAAATTATCATAAAAATAATAATTTTACCAATAAAAATAAATTTTCTTTAAAGTATTACAAAATTGTTATCGATACCCAAAATTTTCCATCGAAAATCACAACAATTTGATTCTGGCAACAAATTCGATCAAATAAAAAATTCGTCAAAAATGACTAAAATTGAATAAAATCTGCGTGTTCCTAAAAAATCATTAAATTTCACAAAATTATTGTAAAATCATGAAACAGAGATCATATTTTTTCATTAATAGTTTACTCAAATAATTAAAATAAATTGGAAAACCAATAAAATTATAATAATTTTGTGATTGATATCCATGAAATCAATAAAATTGAAAATAAAAGTAAATAATTGACCACTTATCTCAAAGATATTTTATCATGAATTAAAATTTTTTAAAAATTTTAAATTTGAACATTTCAACAAATAAAAAAAATTTCGTTCATTAAAACAAATAATTTAAAAAAACAATTTTTTTAATTCATTAAAACAAATAATTTTTAAAAAATTTCGTTCATTAAAACAAATAATTTAAAAAACAATTTTTTTCATTCATTAAAACAAATAATTTAAAAAAATTTAAACCCCCTCCTCCCACTAAAAAAAATTTTTAGGGGGGGTCTCGATTTTTTTTCAAGCCAAATATCAACGGGGCATAGTCCTCATATGTCACTACTGTTGGCGCATAGGTTTGATTTTTATTTATTTTTCTAGGGTTTTTTGTGACTCTCACCTAAACGCCATCAAAGTTATTATTCTACCCCTCCTATGTACCCATGGTGATTGCCATGTTGGTACTGTACATAGGGGTTGAAAATTCATGAGCAGGTGAGCTCCATTTCTAGAACTACTCCTCATGATATTCTCACTTTCGGGTTCTTGACTGCCGATGGAAGGTCGTACGTCTTTCTCTTTCTATATCCTGGTCCTTACTCGTCTATTCCTACAATTCCCATACTTGTTTGTCATCTTTACCCATTATTTATAAAGGTAATTTTCAAAAATTTGAGAAGTGTTCCTCCCTTAATTTTTGATAAATTTCCTATTTAATCACGGTATCGACTACATTTTCGTCCTAGTTTACCTTTATCTTTACCTATATTTAAAATTTGATTAACAGTTCCTTAACTCACGGTACATTTCCCATGGTTTTAAGTAGTTACAACCCTCTGCGGTCACTTTAATAAACCTTACTCTCTTCTGCCACATTATATCATTTAACTTCTGGAAAATGCTTTCAACTTTATGTTCCTACACTATCTTATCCTTTTCTACTTGGTTTTCCAATTATTTTTCCGACAATGTTTTAAATTTTCAATACAAAACTTTATTCCCCCTTAACTAAAGTCGCACTTCCCATGATTTTAAGTGCTCACTCCGGCCGACGTTTCCATCAGACGCTGTGAGTTGTTTAACGGTGCCCTACGGGAAGGGTCCTGTGCCATTTTGCCAGGCCCCGTCGCGGACAGACCGAGATTTCAGACAGGATCGACTTGCGATCGCAACCAGGGAGCTTAATCCACCAGCCGGATCGCCGATCTGCCTATCTGAGAGCTATTACAATACATATTATAAATAGGATTTTAAGGGGACTTGTCAGTGGCACCAAAAGATTCCATGACCATCCAGAATAAAATCAGTAAAACTTTAACTTCAAAATATATATTTATACAAGAAAACAATACGTACAATCCACAGTCATGCAACCAAATTGGAAAAATTGGCATAAATTGGCATACAAAATTTGGTCTAAGAATGATTCACTGCTAGTCTAAAAATTTCTACAAATTTTCTAAAAATTTTCTGCCGGACTAAAATTGTCTAAGTCTGTTAAAATTCGGTTAGAAATTATGAAAATGACTGCCGTATATATAGTGTTTTTGTGCCTGTGTGCGACCAATGGGCGGTTTTTCGCGATTTTTAGGGCTTTTTAATTATTTTATTTATTTCGAAATATTTTTGTAATTTTTTATATATTTTTCCTTATTTTTTGATATATTAATATTACAATGTTGAATTTTATTTTTATTATTATTTTTCCATAATATTATTTTTTAACCCAAATGTTTTGTTTTCTGGTCGCCTCTTCTGCCTGTGTTTTTTCTAAACCTTATTTTGCAAGGTTTTGGCAGTTTATTTCTATTTCTCGTGTGTTTCTGTCTGCAGCTGTAGGTTTTTTCAAGGATTTTAATTAATTATTTGTTTTTATTTAATTTTGTTATATTTTTAATTTGTTTTAATTAAAATGTTTTATTTTATTTTTGGTCTCTTCTTGCGGTGCGTGGTTATGTTACAGCAGATATAGTGACAATTTCCAAACGACATTAATTATTTTGTTTTAATTTATACAATTTTCACCTTTTTGTTTAAATTGATTTTGTAATTTTGTTTTAATTTTGGCTCTGAGCCCAACACTACTACTACTAATAATAATAAGATTAATAATAATATTAATATTAATGATAATAATAAATTTTTTAAAGATCTAGATGAAGATTAAAGACCAATATGAGGTTAAGGTGGGTCTAATTTATACAATTCGTCCAACGATCTCATTCAAAATAACTATAAAATTTACAATCTTGATATTAAATTAGATATCTTAAAAAAAATTTGATAACAATAATAATATTAACAATGTAAAAATCTGAATATGATCATAGACAATTATCTATCCTAAACCTTACATATGGGATGATTTTATCAGATATGGCTGTTTGTGATCGGTGGTGAGGCATTAATTCAGAATGTCCTCACAGCTTTTTCACCTGCCGGACACTACAGTCGTGGTTTAGCACCACTTGTAGTCGGTCATGAAAATTCTTTTTTCTATCTTGCACATTTTTGCCATTTTAAATTATAATTTATGTGACTTCACTTCTTCGAGATGGAGTTAGATCATAAATGCTCTTCAATACATTATTTCAATAACAAAAAAATTTGCATTAAAAAAATTTAAATTAATAAAAATTAAAATAAAAAAAATGTACATAAAAATTATTATTTAATTAAAATGTCAATATGCATAAAATCAAATAAAAAAATTAAAATTCATATAAGATACAAATGTTAAAATAAAAATTACTTTTTGATTTGGCTCGGAATTTTTCCAAAAATATAAAAACTTTTTAAAACAACGAAAATTGAATTTGGTAGTACGTGTTCACAAGGTTAAGAAAATAAGAATTTTAAAAACGTACTGAATATTGGTTGTTCAACACTGCCTTATATACCACATTGTTCGTGTGTGTATTTTGATGCTGTAAAACAAGAAATTTTAATTTTTTAATTTTTAAAATTAATTTTTCTAATTTTTCGATTTTATTATTAATTTTTCAAGTTTTATTTAACTTTATTTAAATTTTTAATTATTTTTTTTTCTTTTAAAATTTAAATTTTTCTTTCTCAGTTTAAGATTTTAGTTTTACCGCTCAACAGTATAAATGCATTTTCGTGCTAAACAAATAAAATTGATGGCTTAGATCAGTTTTTGCCCAACATAAATATCAATTCTTGTCTTGAATCGTTGCTAACAACATGAGCCTTCGCGGTCACGAGCTATTGAGGGAGAGACCGCACTTAAACCACTCAATAATTATGTATTTATTTACTCTCTTGCAGATTGTTTGGCTGTGGCCTGAAAACATTTCAACAAAAATTCAGTAACATAGTTCATAAGTTATAATTCTTCCCATAAGGTTTTCGACGTGGCATTTCAATAACAATATACAAAATTCATTTCACGCAAATACGTTCAAGTAGTGCTTACTTCTAAGAGGGCTTGAGTTCGTACTACGAAGAAATTTTTGCCGATAGTTGCTCATCAAAAGTACTTCAAACCACTGGTTTCGACCGAATAGAGGTTTTCAGATTTTTCTGACAAATAACAGTTTTGTTTTTTGTGAGAAAAAGTGATTACTCACTAAATGATTAAAATTCTACAAAATTTCAATCAGTATTGGTGTGTTTCTGGGTGTTGATATTTTGAAACTATATGGATGTTACCCACGCAGCCCAATACAAGTATCTTTTGCTTACCACTTGGCACCCGTTGCTAAGCAACGTTGGAACTGTGTTCTAGTGGGTTTATTGTCTGGAAAAAGTGAGCGCTATTGCTAATGCTATAATTGACCGAACGATTCCTGGGTCCAACGAGCTGCCGATAGAAGGACTATGCTCGCTTTCGCTTTTTAGGTTCCATTATTCTCTTATCTCCTTCAAATTTAATCCATGATGTTATCTCATTTATCCTTACGTCTATTCCCATAGTCCTACCTATCGTTGTCCGTGTTGATGATTTTGCTATGGTCTGTAGACCCTTTGTTATGTAAGTATCCACACAGTATCTCTATTACCCTTATCCCTATTATAACTACAATATTCCCTATTATTATTACTAGCATTATCATTGTTGCTATTATATGTATTACCTTTATTAATTGTTACTACTTTCACTTTTATTATTATTCTTATTACTATAATTAACAGTATATTTATTATTATTACTATTATTATTATCATAATTATTATCATTATCATTATAAGTACCATGATCATTATTATTATTATTATCCTCATTATTATTATTATTATTATTATTATTATTATTATTATTATTATTATTATTATTATTATTATTATTATTATTATTATTATTATTATTATTATTATTATTATTACCATTATCCTTATCTTTATCAACATTATTATCAAATTTTTGTCTAGGGATTCGTGCTTATTCCTCGGCTTAAAAAAATATACTTTGCTTATATAAAAATTTAGCCGTAATCCATCTTTATTTTTCAGTTTTCGACAAAGTATTTTCCTTGAGTCGAAAAAGTTTAGCAGCGTACCGCCCTTATTTTTCAGTTTTATAAGGATATTATACTAACAATTGAACAACATTACTCTTTTACTTTACTATTTTCGATAAGTATTTTAATTGATTCGGAAAATTTGAGCAGCTTTCCGCCAAGATTTACCGTCTCAACTCTAATTAATTTGTTTACTTCTTAAATATTATTTAAATTTTCTCTCTTCACAATTTAGGTCGTTCGGATTAATCCTTTTCCGATGGCTATTCATTTTAACTGTTGCAACGATTTCGCAATTTTTCCCGCTACCCTTTCCCTCTCTTTGTCCTTAAGATCTATGTATGTTCATGTTATTTTTAATGAGTTCCCACTGGACTACTCGGTGTTAGTGATTTTGAGCCGAAGGTTGTTAAAACGTTTATGTCAATTTTATCAAAATTAAGTGCACGAAAGTTGAGCCAAAAGACCCACTTTCAAGCTAACCTCTTTCGCTATTTAATTCAATGATTTGACGTTCGGGTTCCTGCGTTCTCACATCGGAACCTTCACGGGCACGACTATTGGCGGACTTACACCGCACTTACACAGTTCGATAGTTATGTATACTTTTACTTCCTTGCAATGTGTTTTGGCTGTGGGCCGAAAAATAAATAAATAAATTTTACCATAGTAGTTGAAATAAAAGCTACGATGCACAAAGGTTGTTGGTTGAAAATATTTATTCAGCATAATTCATCGTCCACGTTAAATTCGTTCGGCCAAATACGACAATTGGCAATTCATGAAAGCATTGTGAATATTTCATAAATTCCATTCGTACAATCATTGTGGTCATTTCAAGTGGTAAAGTCATTGTGCGCATTCCATAAATTCAAGTCGAAAAATCGTTGTCCACATTTCATAAATTCAAGTCGTAAAATTATTGTGCACGTTCCATAAATTCAAGTCGTAAAATCTTTGTGCACATTCCATAAATTCAAGTCGTAAAAGCGAATCAATAATCATAGACTAGTCGAGAGTGGTCGTGTTCAGGCAAAACACTTACCAGTGTTAATTGCCTGAATGCACGGCTCTCAGCTAGTTATACACCAACTAATTTTCTAAAAAACTAACACTGCAAAGTAATTATGAATTTTTGTCAAAACACATCAGTATATATACTTATAATTTGGCCTTAACCTTGCGTGTTAATTTTATTTCGATTAAAAAAAATTCGACCTTGAAATTATTTGTGTTATCTAAATTAAATTTTTATTAATTTTTTATAATAACAATAATTTTCGATTCCATAAATTGCCTCTTATTAGGACGATGATAATCGCACTATCTCATATGCAATAATAATAATGATTTTAGAATCGTAAGTATGACCACTTATATGACAGTAATAATAATATTTAGAGCCTTAGGATTTTCTATCGGATATTAACGTCCAGAAATCTTATAAATAATATATTATGTGGGGATAATATTAATGACATTTAGGAACCTTACGATTGGCATATCAAGTAACGGTTATTGTAGCAATATTTAGAATTCCTATAAAAAATAATAATGATGATAACGAAACCCTCAGATGAAGTTATAATGATAATATTTAAGCAATCCTTAAAAAATAATACTACCTATAGTAGAAATTTGTTGGAGATAGTGAGGATAGTATTTGGAATTTTACCTATGAGAATAATAATAATACTTAAAATTTTGCAAGTAACAATATTAATAACCTTTGAAAGTTAAAAATTCCCTTTTTAGGCAATAACAACTGTAAGGTCGATATATTAAAATCTATTGTAGCCATAGCGATGTTTCTGGTCCAGTAAAACGATAATAGATCGTGAATATAAAATTAACTCAAATAGAAATTGGAAATACATTTTTTTTCAATTTATTTATATAGTATTTAGAATTTCACATAGAACAATGATAATGGCAGCGAGACTCCTATACGTAACAGAAGTACTAATAACGTTTAGGATCCTAGACATCATCTAGTAGACAACTCTAATAATAACATTAGTATTTCAACCCACATAACCCAAAGTTCCTATCATTAACGTTTTCTCATCCCGCGTAACGAATATGCATCGAAAAACGAGATTAATTTAGTAAAGTTAATAATCAGGTAAGGGATTCTGGAGGTTTGACTAAAAGACACTCTAATTAATACTGTTCGCAGATTGATCCTAACTCCAGACAGATGGGCTCGAGCAACCGACAGTGAATGGAAATCGGAGGTCGCGTAGAGATCTTACCACCACTCACGTCCACCCGGCAAACGACCGCGATAAGTATACCACCCGACCTTTTAGTCTTCTCGCGCAAGCCTGATATTAAGATTTTTCTCTAGCCGCCCTCTTGATAACCAATACTAGAACGGATAAAAGAGATAAACGATGCATTATAATTTAGAAGACTCCTGGATCGATGCGTCCCGAGTCATCGCCAGATTCCCTGCACACTCAGCAGTTCGGTGCAGGCAGGCGATGTGGTACGCGGGATTTTCGATATCCCCCGTCCAAGAAACGAGATCCGGAAATCAAGGGAGTTCAGAAGATGTAGAACTCCCATATGTGGCCATAAAGCGTGAACCTGGCCGGAACCCGGCCTGGGAGATCAAGGGTCAGGCAGAATTCATATTAGCTCGACTAGAGGAGTACCAGAAAGAAACGAATCGACAAATTGCCAAGGCTAGACGATACCTGGACATTGCAGAGGGAAAATAACCAGCACGGATGGGTATGCTCTCAACTACAATGTCTCGTTCGAGTTGGACGACTCAAGGCTCCATGGACAGACCGGAGCAATGAACGTGGTGATCCCACGGAGAGTCCTTCCCCGCGAGGTAAGAAACGTAGAGGAAGAGCCGGACCATCGCTACGACCATTCATATGCACGCAGTCGTCCAAGCCGAAGATGTGATAGTAGTGGAACTAGATTCAAACGACGCTGACTTTAATGAAGCTGTGTTATCATCAATAAATGCTTAATAAACGTTCCTAAATAAGGTTTTAGACTATTTTCGCCAATATTTTCTTACAAAATTAAGATATCTTTAGCGAAACGAATTAGTAAAATAGATGTTGACTAGGGTGCAGATGGTGTGCGACAATTTAAAAATTAGTTATGATAAATAATGGAAGTAAACAGCATAATTTACATTTAGACATGAACTCGGTCCAGATTTTTCAAGAAAAGCTACACAAAGCCCGCACGGCCAACAAAAATCTGCGACAGCAAATAACGCAACTCAATTAGGAAATTCAGAAACTCAAGGCCACCTGGATTGAGCCAGGAAAGGCCAAGATGATCTATCAAAAAATGACAGCAGCACAGCGAGGGTGGGCTGAGGAGAAGCAGCTCACCCAATCACAAAAGATACAAATACGCGGCCTTGAGGTAGCGTTATCGGCGTGCCAGGAGGGCAACGCGGTAACCTACCCGCTGGTATTTGCTCCAGCGCAATTGGCCTACCGAGAAGTGACGTCTGCAACGATGCCTGCCACTAACACACCCAAACATAGGCCGAGAAGGTCCGAGCGAGCCAAACGCCGTGCGGTGAATACATCGAAATAATAAGTTGGAACTGTTTGTACTGGCTATCAATAAATGTTTGTTTGAATTAATTCCTTTAAATTATATATCAGTAGTAATTAGATAAAGCTACCAGAAGATCAGAATGAAAGAGTTACCATATAAGTGAAGGACCATTAAAAGTAAATCGCACACGTACCTTCTAATCGTAGTGCGTTGAACCCAGTTTGAGGTCGAGCCAGAGTAGTTTCTATGTGCGCTCACTTTTGGCGACATCAAAAACCGATGGTTGCATTCCCAACGTTACTTAGTATCGAGTAACCATTGGGGGTAAGAGAAAATATTTTACATCTGTGGTTAAGGTTACCAATACCATAAACCCCACATTTGTTTATATTTTAACTTACTTTTATGTTCTTTGATTTTATATTTAATTATATTTTTTCTCATATTTTAGGGTATTTAGTTGGTGAGTATAGGTTTGATTTTGAATATGCTTCGACGTGTTTGCATATTGTTTCCGATTCACTTAAACAAAATCTTGTATTTAATTGCAATTTCTCTCGTATTTTAGGGTGTTTAATTGATGTTGATAGGTTCGATTTTTGATCTGCATTGTTGTGTTTGCATGTTATTTTGGATTAATTTAAACAAAACTCAGTCCTGGCACAACAATATCCATTTTGTGTTTTTTTAAAATTTTATTGTGTACAAATCGTAAGCAAATTCTCAAGGCCCTTTATTTTGGACAAACATTAAAATTAAAGAATTACTTTAGTAAAATAAATAAAATTTTACAAAAATTATATTAAAATATATTTATAAGGACTTTTTTTGTTTTTCACCTCTGATTTCTTTATAAGTGACATAATCTTTAATTAAGAAAGAATTAAAATTAAGTTTTAAGAGAAAAAACTATAAGAGCTTATATAAATAATTAATTCTTTCCAGTTTTGAAATCGCTTCTGTATTATATGTACATCACAAAAATGCCATTGTTTAAATATTCAAAAATCTTTCACAACTTAAAATTTATAAATTCAATTAATAGTAGATTATAAAACTTAAAATAACAATTAAAACATTAATAAATTTTATACTATTTTGTGTTTTCAATCTAACGCTAACAATGAAATTATTTTTCAAAAATGAACTTGAATTAATTCAAAGTTGTATTGATAAAGTAAGTCTTAATTGTTAATTATAAAATATTAATTTTTTGTAGTTAAATCCTTTAACTAATAAACTCTATGTTTACGGCGAAAGTAAATGGGCAAATTCATTATTAATAAATAACTTTATTAATCAATTCAAAAATGATAATAAAGTCAAAATTCTAAACATAAATTGTTCTGAGAGTGTTACTTTGGATTCTGATTTCAAACCGTTATATGATGAAATAATACTCAAATTAAAATAAGAAACATTGATGTGAAACCCATTTCAGTAAAATGTCCAGGAGATTTTTTCATTGAATTAAATGAGGTCTTACGAACTAACAGTTAGATTTTTAAAATATTAATTCAACATAATTAGCGCATTTAGAATGGACCACAGTTTACATCGTTTTAGATAATTTTGAAACACTGAAAAATTCCACTCCATTTAATCTCAATATTTTAGCTAACTTGAATAATTATTTAGATAACGATAAACTTAACTGTAAATTAATAACAATTTTCAAATCACTGCTTCCTCCAGTAAAATTATTTGGATCCCATAATTCCGAAGTAATTTTAACGAATATTTAAATGATTAGTTATAATTTAGATATTTTCAATGTTTGTTCGTAATCTTACAAAAAAAGAAATTACTGAAATTCTATTAAATGAGTATAAGAATAATATGCCTAAATATTACGAATTGTTTGTTGAGAAAATGCTAGAAACTTTGTATATAATTTGCTCTAGCGTGTCCGAATTAATCTATATAATAAAAGTTGAAATTAATAATTTAGTAAAAATAAGTAAATTGATTTTTTTTAGTCGTCATGGAAAAATTTCCAGAATTTATTAAATGATGACGAAGTATATGATGAATGGGAGTTGTCGAATAAATGGAAATTTCTATTGAAAGATTCAATTTCATTGGTTTATAGTAGAATGCTAACAACCAATGAAATTCCCTCAAATAGATCGATTGGCTTTGCATCAAAATGCTTGGAATTGCCATATAATTGCAGATATTTATTAATCGCTGGATATATTGCTTCATTCAATAAAAAATCGACAGATAAAGATGTTTTCATGGTTTGTTAAATTTTTGTTTATTTTCAAAATTTAGTTCCAAGAGTTATTCTCGCATAATTCTTGGCAATTAATTGTGTAGATAATTCTTTCAAGTGAAATTTTATTTGTGTTATTAAGAAAAAATGAAATTTTTCAAAGTTCATTAGGACATAGAGTTATTTTTAAATATTATCGATTAATTTGATTTTCCTTGGAAATCTTATGAACTAGGGAATTGTATGTAGTTATGATTCATGTCCATTTAGTGTATAATATTACGGATGTTTCAAAGCTGGTTGCTAAGGGATATTTGCTTAGTTACAAAAAAATCGATTTTTAGTAATTTTATTGAATTTATATTATTTGTTACATAAGGCCACAGTTATTATTCCATTTAAACAATGGATTATATTTTATCATATTTTTGGTATAGGGTAAAACTCAATTATCAAAACAAAAGAAGGGAGCGATAAAGAAGCAAATCAGCGTATTAGGATAACATTTATCGAATCGAATAATTATTATTCTTTTAGAAAAATAACTTTTCTGGTCCAAAACCGTTTTCCATTGATCGGCTGTTTGCGATTTATTCCATTGTTCTGGAGGATTCAATTGACGATAGGTTTTGGTCAGTTGAAAAATTAGTGGAAAATCTTGTCAGTATCAGGTTATTTATACCGATCCTGTCGAAATCAGATCCATTGAATAGCTGTAGATATGTTTGTGTTGCCTCGCGAGAATTTGCGTTGGAAATTTCCAAGAGCTTGAATTTTGATATGCTAAGATTTTTGAATGAGAATTAATAAACATTTTAAGAATAAAATTTATGTTTCGAGAGTAAGTATGTGATCTGAATCAGTCCTGGCACTTATTGATGTCTTGTTTTTTATCATATTGGGTTAAGCCAATAGGATTCAAGGTACAAGAATTTATTTATTTCAATAAATCACTCATTAGATAATCACACGAAACTGTTAAATATTCGCATTTTCAAATTATGAAATTAATAAAGCCGAATACTAAAATATTCTACTTACAAGAGAAGTTAAAACAACTTTAGTTATTGCTCATTTAAAAAACATCTTGTTAAATAAGTTTTGATTATTGATTTTAAAGTGCAATTTCTGGCTTTAGTCAGATATACTTTTGGTTTACCGGCTATAGTCATGGTACTTTTTGTCTCTAGTGCTTTTTCATTTAGAAATAGAAATATCGATTTTTAAGTGCAATACTAGTGTTTTCTTTTTGCTAATTAAAGTATTTCGATATGTTTGACTTTGATTACGTTGATTGGTTCGAAATTTTATTAGATGGTTAAAAATATGGAAAACATAATTTTTTCAGTCATTTAGTCCAACTTTACTGATCCAAGTTACTGATAGATAATGCTAGAGAACTCCATTTTTGTTGATTTCATTTGAAAAGAAATTAGTTCGATTATTATATATAAAGTACTAAAATTAAAATAGTAAGCCGAGAAATTTAATTCTAATAACAATAACAATACGAAACTGAGTTATTAAGAAAACATTGATCTTTCTTGATTTCATTAAATAATGTCCACATAATATGAACGTATATTTTTAATATAAATATCAATAATGTCTTTTCAAATATTAAATGCAAAGCTTCAAAGAAAATAAAAAATGTTGGGCTAAACATAAGGCCTTGAGAATTTGTTTGAATCAGCCAGTTACCTACAACCAGTTCAATGAATCACAACAAATATAAAGTAATAAATCTGAGAAAAACAAAAGAAATATAAAATTAACACAAAATATGCATAACAAGGATCAAATTAAAATTTTTGATTTAAGCTATAATATCATCATACTGTTGGCGAATAGGGTTGGATTTTATTTATTTTTTTTAAAGTATTTGTGCATCCACCCCCTAAACGCCAGCAAGATTATTATTCTATCCCTCCTATGTACCCATGGTGATTGCCATGTTGGTAATGTACATAAGGGTTGAAAATTCAGGAGCAGGTGAGCTCCATTTCTAGAACTACTCCTCATGATATTTTCACTTTCGGGTTCTGGACTGCCGATGGAAGGTCTTACATCTTTCTTTTCTATATCCTGGTCCTTACTCGTCTATTCCTACAATTTCCATACTTATTCATCATCTTTACCCATTATTTATAAAAATATCCTTCAAAAATTTTGGCAGCGTTCCTCCCTTATTTTTCAGTAAATTTCCTATTTCATTTGTTTAATCCCGGTATCGACTACATTTACCCTTTATCTTTACCAATATTAAGATTTGATTAATAATTCCTTAATTCCCGGTACATTTCCCATGATTTTAAGTAATTACAACCCTCTGCAGTCACTTCAATAAACATTTCTCTCTTCTGTCAGATTGTATCATTCAACTATTGGAAAACTACTTTCAAATTTACATTCCTACACTATCCTATCCTTTCTTACTCGAATTTCCAATTAATTTCCTGACGATGTCTTAATTTTTCCCTACAAAACTTTATTCCCGCCTAACTAAAGTCGCACTTCCCGAATTTTATTCCGACTCGCTCCGGCCACTTTTCAGCAGTCGCTTCGAGTTATAGAACGGCGCCCTGCGTAGCGGTCCTGTGCGTATTGCCAAACCCGACTGCGGACTGCCGAGGTGTCTACGAGGCATGACCCGCGAGCTCAACAAGGGGACTTAACCTACCAGCCGGCACGAGATCCGTCCCATGAACTGCTATTGAAATACTTATTATAAATAAGGTTTTAGGGGGACTTGTCAGTGGCACCAAAAGATTCCACGACCATCCAGAATAAAATCAAAACTTTAACACCTAAATATATATTTATACAAAAAATAACAGTACTTACAATCCACAATCATGCAACCAGATTTGAAAAATTGGCATAAATTGGCATACAAAATTTGGTCTAAGAATGATTCACTGCTAGTCTAAAAATTTCTACAAATTTTCTAAAAATTTTCTGCCGGACTAAAATTGTCTAAGTCTGTTAAAATTCGGTTAGAAATTATGAAAATGACTGCCGTATATATAGTGTTTTTGTGCCTGTGTGCGACCAATGGGCGGTTTTTCGCGATTTTTAGGGCTTTTTAATTATTTTATTTATTTCGAAATATTTTTGTAATTTTTTATATATTTTTCCTTATTTTTTGATATATTAATATTACAATGTTGAATTTTATTTTTATTATTATTTTTCCATAATATTATTTTTTAACCCCAATGTTTTGTTTTCTGGTCGCCTCTTCTGCCTGTGTTTTTTCTAAACCTTATTTTGCAAGGTTTTGGCAGTTTATTTTATTTTTCGTATGTTTTTTTGCATCTGTAGGCATTTTTCCGAATTTTAATTAATTATTTGTTTTTATTTAATTTTGTTATATTTTTAATTTGTTTTAATTAATATGTTTTATTTTATTTTTGGTCTCTTCTTGCGGTGCGTGCTTATGTTACAGCAGCCATATTGACAATTTCCAAACGACATTAATTATTTTGTTTTAACTTATACAATTTTCACCTTTTTGTTTAAATTGGTTTTCTAAATTTGTTTTAATTTTGGCTCTAAGCCCAACAATACCTTCAATTTGAGACTTGTAAACCAACTGTTTATTTTATTGTAAAATAATAACTCGGATTTTAAAACATTCGATTGTCATTTCTTGTCTTCCAATTCTTCACTTTCTATAGCGCAACAACCGTCTTCTTTCACGTTCGACTTTACTCTGCCTGGTGCGGATCCTAGAAGGGTACTTTATTGTTGCTGTGGGTAGATCTTCACTACGAACTACTGGGTTTGGAGCGAAGACCAAGGGGTACGTAACCCTCGTTCCTATTGGCTCGCGAAGAGCGCTGTTTCGAGTCCCCAAATGTGTTTTTCTTTCCAGTATTAATTAAAAATGTTAAAAATAAATTGCCAATTTAAATTAAGAAGTTAATAAAAATTTAATTTAGATAACACAAATAATTTCAAGGTCGAATTTTGTTTAATCGCAATAAAATTAACACGCAAGGTTAAGGCCAAATTATAGGTATATATACTGATGTGTTTTGACAAAAATTCATTCTTACTTTGCAGTCTTAGTTTTTCAGAAAATTAGTTGGTGTATAATTAGCTGAGAGCCGTGCATTCAGGCAAATTACACTGGTAAGTGTTTTGCCTGAACACGACCACTCTCGACTAGTGTATGGTTATTGATTCGCTTTTACTAAGTAAATTTATTGAATGTGCACAATGATTTTACGACTTGAATTTATGGAATATGCACAATGATTTTACCACTTGAAATGACCACAATGATTTTACGAATGGAATTTATGAAATATTCACAATGCTTTCATGAATTGCCAATTGTCGTATTTGGCCGAACGAATTTAACGTGGACGATGTAATATGCTGAATAAATATTTTCAACCAACAACCTTTGTGCATCGTAGCTTTTATTTCAACTACTATGGTGAAATTTATTTATTTATTTTTTGGAACACAGCCAAAGCACATTGCAAGGAAGTAAAAGTATACATAACTATCGAACTGTGTAAGTGCGGTGTAAGTCCGCCAACAGTCGTGCCCGTGAATGTTCTATCGTGAGAAAGCAGGAATTTAAACGTCAAATCATTGAATTAAATAGCGAAAGAGGTTAGCTTGAGAGTGGGTCTTTTGGCTCAACTTTCGTGCACTTAATTTTGATAAAATCGACATAAACGTTTTAACAACCTTCGGCTCAAAATCACTAACACCGAGTAGTCCAGTGGGCACTCATTAAATATAACATGAACATATATAGATCTTAAAGACAAAGAGAGAGGAAAGGGTAGCGGGAAAAATTGCGAAATCTTTGCAACAGTTAAAATGAATAGCCATCGGAAAAGGATTAATCCGAACGACCTAAATTGTGAAGAGAGAAAATTTAAATAATATTTAAGAAGTAAACAAATTAATTAGAGTTGAGACGGTAAATCTGGGCGGAAAGCTGCTCAAATTTTCCGAATCAATTAAAATACTTATCGAAAATAGTAAAGTAAAAGAGTAATGTTGTTCAATGGTTAGTATAATATCCTTATAAAACTGAAAAATAAGGGCAGTACGCTGCTTAACTTTTTCGACTCAAATAAAAGACGAATCCCTACACAAAAATTTGATAATAATAATGATAATGGTAAGGATAATGGTAATAATAATAATAATAATAATAATAATAATAATAATAATAATAATAATAATAATAATAATAATAATAATAATAATAATAATAAAGATAATAATAATAATGATCATGGTAGTTATAATGATAATGATAATAATTATGATAATAATTGTAATAATAATAGTAGTAATAATAATAAATATACTGTTAATTATAGTAATAAGAATAATAATAAAAGTGATAGTAGTAACAATTAATAAAGGTAATACATATAATAGCAACAATGATAATGCTAGTAATAATATTAGAGAAAATTGTAGTTATAATAGGGATAAGAGTAAGAGTGATACTTTGTGGATACTTACAAAACAAAGGGTCTACAGACCATAGCAAAATCATCAACACGGACCCAGGGATCTTTCGGTCAATTATAGCATTAGCACTAGCGCTCACTTTTTGCGGACGATCCACCCACTCGAACACAGTTCCAACGTTGCTTAGCAACGGGTGCCAAGTGGTAAGCAAAAGATATTTGTATGGGGTTGCCTAGGTAACATCCATATAGTTTCAAAATATCAACACCCAGAAACCCTCTAATACTGATTCAATTTTTACAAAATTTTTTCACTTAGTGAGCAACTAAACTGTTATTTGTCAGAAAAATCTGAGAACCTCTATTCGGTCGAAGTACTTTTGAGGAGCAACTATCGGCAAAAATTTTTTCGTAGTACGAACTCAAGCCCTCTTAGTAGCAAGCACTACTTGAGCGTATTTGCGTGAACTGAATTGTGAAGAATTATAACTTATGAACTATGTTACTGAATTTTTGTTGAAATGTTTTCAAGCCACAGCCAAACAATCTGCAAGAGAGTAAATAAATACATAATTATTTAGTGGTTTAAGTGCAGTCTCTCCCCCAATAGCTCGTAACCGCGAAGGCCCATGTTGTTAGCAACGATTCAAGACAAGAATTGATATTTATGTTGGGCAAAAACTGATATAAGCCATCAATTTTGTTTGTTTAGCACGAAAATGCATTTATACTGTTGAGCGGTAAAACTAAAACATTAAACTGAGAAAGAAAAATGTAAAGTTTAAAAAAAAATAATTAAAAATTTAAATCAAGTTAAATAAAACTTGAGAAATTAATAATAAATTAGAAAAATTAGAAAACTTAATTTTAAAAAATTAAAAAATTAAAATTTCTTGTTTTACAGCATCAAAATACACACACGAACAATGTGGTATATAAGGCAGTGTTGAACAACCAATATTCAGTACGTTTTTAAAATTCTTATTTTCTTAACCTTGTGAACACGTACTACCAAATTCAATTTTCGTTGTTTTAAAAAGTTTTTATATTTTTGGAAAAATTCCGAGCCAAATCAAAAAGTAATTTTTATTTTAACATTTGTATCTTATATGAATTTTAATTTTTTTATTTGATTTTATGCATATTGACATTTTAATTAAATAATAATTTTTATGTACATCACATTATTAATATTATTATTAATATTATTTTTATTATTATTATTATTAATATTATTTTTATTATTATTATTATTATTATTATTATTTTTATTATTATTATTATTAATATTATTATTAACGTTATTGACCTTATACTATTACTGCTATTATACTTTATTGAATTAAATTTCAACGATAAATTTTTTTATATATTTCTTTGGATTTTATTAACATTAATATCATGAGCAGAATTTTTCGAACTACCTGCAAAGAATATACCTTACGTTATCTTATTGTTACATAATTTTATATAATTTCACTTTGATTTTATCCTTATATTCGTCTAGTATTTTACTGCTAGTATTATGTATAAATCGATAAATTTATCTATGTGAAAATGAATACGAAAGTTAATAAAAATAATTTCACGGATTTATTTATTCAAAAAAATAAAATTACAAAAGGCAATTCATAAAGTTTATTGATCAAAAAAGAGGAAAATAAAAGATTCTCAGGTCAAATCACATTTCATTAGTAGATGGTTATGTCACCGCTAGACAATGTCACTGCTGGACCACATGCCCATTACCCCATGTAAAAAAATTTTTTAAGTATAAAAGTAAAAATTTTTAAAGTACCAAGTTTTTTTAAACAAAGACCATGACTCATTCAAGGTCATTGAATCTCATCATATTTTCTCAAGGTCATTTAATCAAAGTCCATGACTGATTCAAGGTCATTTAAACAAATGCCATGACTCATTCAAGGTCATTAAGTCACTCATCATATTTTCTCAAGGTCATTTAATCAAATTCCATGACTCATTCAAGGTCATTGGATGACTCATCATAATTTTCAAGGTCATTTAAACAAAGATCATGACTCACAAAAAAAATTTCTTAAAGTCATTCAAAACCTTTTCATTGGTGACAGAATTTTTAATCCTTTTAAAAATATAAACTATCTACTTACTTTTATATGTAGTATATATTATGTAATTTTTATTCTATTTTTATTTTTATTATTATTATTTTTTTTATTATTATTTTTTATAAATATTATTTTTTTTTAATTTTATTAAAATTATTATTTTTCAAGGTCATATAAAAGTAGTTCGAGGTCATTGAAAAGTAGTTCAAGGTCACAGAATATTTAATCATTTTGAAAATATAAACTATCTACTTACATTTATAAGTAGTATATATTTTGTAATTTTTATTTTATTTTAATTATTATTATTAATTTTATTATTATCGTTATTATTTTACAAGTTTACTAAAATGTTATTAATATTATTATTTTTATTATTATTATTTTACAAGTTTACTAAAATGCTATTAATATTATTATTTTTATTATTATTATTATATTACAAGTTTACTACAATGTTATTAATACTATATTAATTTTTTATTATACTAATAAAAACTCATAAAATCAATAAAATACATTATTATTATAATTATTAATATTACAAGTTTACTAAAATGTTATTAATACTATATTAATTTTTATTATACTAATAAAAACACATAAAATCAATAAATTACATTATTATTATTATCATCAACATTAATACAAATATCATAAATTTTACGTAAATTTTTAGATCTATGATTTGGCTACGCATCTTCCTTATCTCTTTTCCTTAAGCATAAAAAGAAATTAATCAAGGTTAATAATACCACAAAAGAAATAAATTAATAATAAATTATTTATGATTTAAACATTATTACAATGTTATTATTAGTTTATTATACTAATAGAAGTTGATAAAACACAAATAAAAAACTCTAAAAAAATACATTATATTGAAATAAATCACAATATACAAAAAATCAGTCTGATAAGTCATATGAGCTGTCATAGCTTTGGATGTGTGTGCTTTGGTATCTTGGGCTGTGAGTATAGCTGTGCGATACTTGGTCATCATCAATGGCATCGATTCCTAAATAATGTCCATGTGCAAGACTAAAATTTCTACCCACCCAATGACGTTTATCGTCTTTATTGGTAAGCTCAATTTTATTGTTCTTAAATGTAAACAATTGGTGGTTCCGCGTCAATATCCTAGTTTGAGGCACCGTAAATATTGTGTCATTATTAAAACAATCTAAATATGACTGGTGCTCAATCTCTGTCCCCAACAACTTCACCCCTTTAGCCCTCATTGTATCTTTAGTACCTAAAAGATTATAGCACTTGGGTCTTAAGAAAACCAATTCCTCATACCCAAGACCCTTACTCTCATCTTTAAATTTTCCTATTACAGAGTCAAGTTTTCTAGAGTACAAGGGATGTGCCGGGTCGTAATTTGAGGTATCTAAAAGGTTGTCTCTTATCATTGCAGGCAAAAGAGTGTCTAGCCCACAGTTCTTAACCTCAAGGAAAAATGAATCCGTGTCGCCGGCAACGATATTTATTTTGCAATTAAATTCATTACGATATTTCGCTAATTTCTTATATTGTAGTTTTGTACATTATAAGTTTAGACAGATCTATAACTGATTGTCCGATGTAACTAGGCCTGTCTAAACATATCGAATCCTTATTCAGATGAACAGCAATCAGATTATCATCAATTACGATAGATTTTCTGAAAGTCGGTTTTGAGGCATATACGATCATCTTTTCATCAGAATTGCATAGCCTCAAATTCATCCGTTTTTTAAGATTTTCAACAGACCTACCATACAAACTATAATTATAAAGTTTAAACAAGTCCCTATATAGCTCTCTAATACTTTGAGCTCTTAAATTTGTGTTTTTGTCAATGTATGCATGAAATATATGTGCTTGCTTAAATTTAATTGCGCGATGAACTTTAAAAACCTTCACACAGAGAGAAAGATAAAGCTTGAGAAGCCGCCAATGAAGAACATGGTTCTTCTTAGGCCAATGCTTGAGCATCAACTTCTCAACTTTAGAATTCGGTGGACACATCTTTTTCGGACCAATCGGAAAATCATTCAAAAAATCATGTGCACAATGAGGAATCTCGATATGAACCTCCTCCAATATGAACCTCGCAATTTTGCTGAGTCCAAATTTGTTGGGCTGTAGCGTATTCATCAGCAGATACAGAACCCCAAATTAGAGGCAATTCAGTCGTCGATTCAAGAACCTTAAGAGATTTCGCAAAGTCATAAGGGAAAATAACCTTGGCTCTAACAATTGCACCTTCAAAAACGGAATCAGTTAAAGTCAAATCAGTAAGTGTCTTAACCGCTTTTGCCAAAGATGAATTAACAAATTGCATGCTGTCTATAAAACGAACAAGCAATATATTAGTGTACGCGATGAGGGAGATAAATCTTTCAGAAGTGATCGGAATAATATTTAATTCCCAAGAAGAAAAATTATTTAAACCATATTTTAAAATATGGTGGAAATCATATCCCCTCAAATTGTGAAAAACCACAGGTAATTGCTTCTGGATTCGTCTAGAAACATTACACTTCATACAAGCAGCCCCTAAATACTTACCTGAGAAATGACAATGATCATTAACTTTATCCCTAATAAACCTTTTACACAAATAACAAGTGCGACATTCCTTGAACTCCCGTTCCTCATTGAAAGAAAGTGGTCCTATAGTTTTTTGACAATGAACCTCGTAATATGACAAGAAAATCGAAAGAGCGATTTCATCAATCTTTTTCAAAAACGCCAAAACGCAATCATTGCCAATAAAATTATAATATTGTTTTGTATTTTTGTAGTTATTAATTAATAGTAGACCTGCTGCTATCGGCATGTGTATTTGATGATGCCTTATATCTAGCGGTAAAATTGACTCAAAATCAGCATAAATTACGAATGGCGGGATAATAGATTTTGCATAATTAAAAAATTTTAAATATTTATTTTTAGGCAACATATAAAGGGTAGTGCCTGTTTGATTTTTAATGCACAAGGAAACATGAGTGTCAAATGTGGGTTTTAATCTAAAGCCATTAAGACGATGGGGACACCAATGTACAGAGATTTGGATATTGCAAGATGTAGTCGTATGGCAGTTCATAAATTTATCCAAATCAAAAACAGCAGTATAGTGATAATTATCGCAATCCTCCAAAAGAAGTAAATAAATAGGTGTACCGTCAGTAACCTTGGAGTGGTGAATTATATCTAAATGCGAATGATGGTTGATATAATTTATATCATCATAATTTGTTTTAGGCGGTTTTACGTTATACGTTAAAACATTTATAGCCAGCTTTAAGTCCTTGTGCTTTCTTTCGAAATTGGGAATATTACAGAGTCTCATAGGACAATCGTCAATGGGGTCAAAATTCAATTCGTCCAAGTAATTTGTTATTAAAGTTTTTATATAAAACATTAAAATCTTTTAAAAAGTTGTTCTTCTATGATAAATAATTTAACTCAATCAACTATGTTCCTGAAAATGTGTACAAAATAAATCTCTCTATTTTATGTGGCATTGCACCTATTACATGAAGCTTATACACTTGATTTCACATTAAACTTAATGGGGATTTATGAGTTATTCAAAAACATATTTTAAGCATTTTGACAGTTTCATAATGACAGTTTCATAATTGGAATTGTCTAATAGTTCCATGATAGAACACTTAAAATTCATAAAACCTTCCGAATATTAGATTATTAAAATATGAGATTTTGTAGGTTCAGCGTCATTAAGTGAACTATAATTTATATTGTTTTCATCAGACGTAATCAAAAAGCGATGAATAGTTTCCTTAGTCTTTATAAAAAAAAACTTTAAATGTTCACTTTTACTCAAAAGAAAAGCACGCTTGAACAAATATTTTTTTCTCATTATTATCTCATTGTTGGTTCATTCGTTGGAAAGTTTTATTCGTATTTTTGCATCAACTTCAAAGGATCCATCTTTTCTTAAACCAAATTTCATTTATGAACATAGAACCATTCATTACGTTTCAGCATCAGATAAATCTTGTAGCCAATAATCGTCTTTCAATTGTGCATAATACTTTTCCTTTTCTTTTAGTAAATTAAAGATGTGACCGATTAAAAACCATTAAAGACGGATAATAGAAACCCATAGGATCAAATACAAATATCTTGCTAGGTTTCATTTATATTGCTAACCAATGTTCTCCACCGAGATGAGACGATTGAGTATTGACGATTATGGCTTGATTATCACGTAAATATGGAATTTTATCAAGAGGAAATACCCCTAAAAATTCATCTTCTAGTATTTGATTTCCAATTCGATAGACCTGAACAGAACTACATCAATAATATTAATAATACATGAAAAAACTTACTTACATTGACAATTTAAACAGTGACATTTATACTGGCATGGCCTTTTCTCGAGGTCATGTGTCTGTGTGCTGTTATCTCTGGATAGGTGAGGGATTTTCATTTATAGTTCAAGTTTAATCGATTGATTTCAGATAAATGCCAGGATAATTTTCCTTTTCCAGTGATTTGGTTCTTATATTCCTATGGATTTGTTCATTTCTAATCAATCTGGTCGTGATAACTTTCTAGACATCAATTTCATGCGAAATTTCTCCTTATCTAATTTTGGCTGATTCGCTTTTATTTCATTGATTTCTCCAGTACCATTTCATTATGAATATTTTCTGATTTTTCAAGGAAGGGTCCTATCATAGGCCCCTCATTTTGACCAGTTTTGGGGTGGTATTCACAGATGGTCAAGTTATTATAAGTTATTCTTCTCAAGTGTTAATTTAATTTTGTATTCATTAATTTAACTACCGTTAATTTAATAGTTCGTCATGGCGTTGACACTGCACACGTGGATATTATTCTCGCGGATTTACCTCAGAGATGAAATTAGTGGTTGTTTTTGTGAGAAATTATTTACTATGCCCACGATGGGTCATTCGCTCCTAAACCACCAGTCTCAGATTGATCCGGGCGCTCCTCAAGAAAATTCCTTCCTTCAACTCTTTCTATTTCGATGGCTATCTAGTAGGACTTAAATCGACCTCCCATCTGTGGACAAAAGAGTTATTTTACCGCATTGCGATATTTAATGAGATGCGTTCGTTTCGATATTATCTCCAATTTCATTATTTGTGATCTATAAATCTATTGGACTTATTTTCCTTTATTTAATTTATATTAATTGTCCGCATGAATTCTCTTAGGCCAATGCTTTAAATTTTATGTTGGAAACTAGGATTTCCACTTTTTATGTATCCGTATGAGTTGAAGTAATTATTAAACACAGGTCCTTAACATGTTTAGGGTGATTGGGAATGTTGGGCTCAGAGCCAAAATTAAAACAAAATTACAAAACCAATTTAAACAAAAAGGTGAAAATTGTTTAAGTTAAAACAAAAAAATTAATGTCGTTTGGAAATTGTCAATATGGCTGCTGTAACATAAGCACGCACCGCAAGAAGAGATCAAAAATAGAATAAAACATAATAATTAAAACATATTAAAAATATAACAAAATTAAATAAAAACAAATAATTAATAAAAATTCGTAAAAAGCCTACAGCTGCAGAAAGAAACATACGAAAAATAAAATAAACTGCCAAAACCTTGCAAAATAAGATTTAGAAAAAACACAGGCAGAAGAGGCGACCAGAAAATAAAATATTGGGGTTAAAAAATAATATTATAAGAAAATAATAATAAAAATAAAATCCAACAATAAAATATTAATATATCAAAAAATAAAAAAATATATATAAAAAATTAAAAAAATATTTTTGAATTAATAAAATAATTAAAAAGCTCGAAAAATCGCGAAAAATCGCCCATTGGTCGCACACAGGCACAAAAATACTATATATACAGCAGTCATTTTCATAATTTTCAGACATTTTTTCAGTCAGGTGACTACTAGAAAAATTTTTAGACTTTCTTAGACGAACCGTGAGTAATTTTTAGACAAAGTTTTATGCCAATTTATGCCAATTTTTCCAATTTGATTGCATGACTGTGGAATGTAAGTATTGTTTTCTTGTATAAATATATATTTCGACGTCTTGTTACTTTGATTTTATTCTGGATGGTCGTGGAATCTTTTGGTGCCACTGACAAGTCCCCCTAAAACCTTATTTATAATAAGTATTTCAATAGTAGTCCATGGGACAGATCTCGTGCCGGCTGGTGGGTTAAGTCCCCTAGTTGAGCTCGCGGGTCATGCCTCGTGGACACCTCTGTAGTCCGCAGTAGGGTCTGGCAATATGCACAGGACCTCCACGCAGGGCATCGTTGTATAACTCGAAGCGACTGCTGAAAAGTGGCCGGAGCGAGTCGGAATAAAATTCGGGAAGTGCGACTTTAGTTAAGAAGGATTAAAGTTTTGTAGGGAAAATTTAAAATATTTACGGAAAATTAATGAAAAATCAAGTAGGAAAGGATAGGATAGTATAGGAATGTAAATTTGAAAGTATCTTTTCCAAAAGTTGAATGATATAATCTGACAGAAGAGAGAAGCATTTATTAAAGTGACCGCAGAGGGTTGTAACTACTTAAAATCATGGGAAACGTACCGGGAGTTAAAGAACTGGTAATCAAATTCTTAATATAGGTAATAAAGGTAAACTAGGACAAATGTAGTCGATACCGGGATTAAACAAATGAAATAGGAAATTTACCAAAAAATAAGGGAGGAACGCTGCCCAAATGTTTGAAGGATACATTTATAAATAATGGGTAAAGACGACAAATAAGCATGGAAATTGTAGGAATAGACAAGTAAGGACCAGGATATAGAAAGAGAAAAATGTAAGACCTTCCATCGGCAGTCCAGAACCCGAAAGTGAAAATATCATGAGGAGTAGTTCTAGAAATGGAGCTCACCTGCTCATGAATTTTCAACCTTTATGTACATTACCAACATGGCAATCACCATGGGTACATAGAAAGGATAGAATAATAATCTTGATGGCGTTTAAGGGGTAGATGCACAAAAACCCTAGAAAAAATAAATAAAAATCCACTCTATTCGCCAACATGATTTTTGGGGCTCAGCCGGGATTGAAAGCCATGTCAATTGGAAAGATGCAAACCCAGGGATGTTTAAAAATAACAGAGAGATTTAGCAATAAACCCGCAGCCAATAGTCGAGTAAAAACTATGCCGATAGGATCGAAATAAGGATAACATGAACCTGGAAAGAAATTGTGAGAATGGCAAAATACCAAAAGTTAAATCATTAGAATAAATATGTCGAGACAAAATTTTAAAAATCGATAGGGGACGACCGAACAAAACGCTACAATAATAGTATTACAGGCAACTCTTAAAAAATTGAATAATAATGTTAATGTTGGGCCAGAACACATATGGCCTTGGAAAATGTTTAAATGGATCGGTAACACACATGCAAACATAACAAGCAAATTTAAAATAAAACCTATTAAAACACCAATTAAACCCTACCAAATATGAGAAAAAAGAGAATTAAATATAAAATAATAAACATAAAAATAAATTAAAATAATAACAAAATGCAACAAGATTCGCACGATACAAACACAAATATAACATGAAAACCCAACAAATTCGATTTATAAAAGTTCATGAAAATGAAACTTAAATCAAAAAATTTGAATTAGAAATAATTCAATAAAAATTCTAAATGAAAAATTATTAAAATAAATTGGAAAATAATAAAATTAAAGAATAGAATACACTAGAAAATAACAAGGTCGAATTTTGTTTTACTTCATGAAATTTAACACGCAAGGTTAGGGACAGAAAATAGGTATAAATACCGATTCATTTAAATTTAACCATAAAACCATTTTTCAAACCAAAAATTACTTTTGAGTTTTGTTTAAAAATCTAATGCGAATTTTTTAGGTGAGAATTAGTTCTATTTGGAACTCTCTCTCCACGTCACATCCTCGCAACCTCGGTAGAGCTCTGCTTGATTGTCGGCGTGGGGGGAGAGGTATTTTATTTTTGCTATGAAAATTTTATTATGAAATGTATGGAATGGACTGTATGGTAACTTTATATTTTATATACATTAATAAATATTTATAATATTTAAAATTGTTTCATGCATTTAATAAAATTAATTAATATGTCGAAATTTTTCGGGCCCACAGCCAACACATATTGCAAGTTAGTAAAATATATACAGTACAGATTCGTGTAAGCGCGTGGAAAATCGCCAATGATATGTACCCGTGAAGACCCAGCGTGCGGAACGCAGGGGTCGTAACGTCAATATTGCTCCATATAGAAGAAATGAGAAATAAGGAAGAAGTCTTTTGGCTGCTTCCTCGTTTCTCACTTCTGTAAAATCGACCTAAATTAATTTTATACACGGCTCAAAATCATCACACCGAGTAGTCCAGTGGGCACTCATTAACTGTAATATGAACATAAAGAGCGTCTAAGGCTTATTAAAGGGAAAGGGTACGGGGAATAAGTTAATATGAAATCGTTGAAGTGGATAAACTAATTCGTTGATATGAAAACAAAATAAAATTGGCTTAATAAATTTAACTTGAATATAATCTTTTAAAAAAAGATCGCTATAATATAAACTACTGAAAACCAAATAACCCAAGGATAGTTTGAAAACTGAGACTCACTGCGACTATTACCCTGTAAAACCGACGAAAAATCAAAACAAAAGACTATAAATTTATATTAAAATTACATAAATCAGTTAAAATTATAAGAGTAGGCTTACTACCAATGTTGAATTTGAACAACCCCAGTTTCATATAACAGGTGCATTTCAAATATATACTTTAGTTGACGGCGGATTAATAATTTAACCATTTTAAAAAATCCAATAGCAGGAATGTAAATACTACGCTTTAATTCACGAACATTTCGAGGAAAATTATATTCCAACAAGCCGGTAGCAGAGGTTCCAAGCATTTCTAAAATTTTTATAAAAATCATGCGAAATAATTAAAGTTCCAACCCGCTCAGAAACTAATCCTAGGTATAAATTCCATGGCATGGATATGAATCCGATCGAATCATCCCGTCAGCATAATGATAAACCCCGAATTCCGTCGAAAATTTCGTAAGAAGCTAAGTTCAACCCAATCTCATCGTCCCCTGAAATAAATTAGAAATTATACCAACCAGGAAGATAGACTACTTGAACTTACCATCGTTCCACCATCCTGTGCATATGGAAAATCTCGTAAAATCATGACTAAATTAGAAACATTAATTATCGCCAAGTGAAAAATAAAATCTAACCAAAAATTGATAAAAGTTCCGTCCAACCGGAAATCATTCTGATCGTTGATATTGACTTTCGAATAAACAAATTCGTCTAACGGAAGCGCACACACTATTTTATATATTCCACCCAGACCATTATCGATTTTTCGGAAATTATTATCGCATCGAATTATGAATCCAACACTAGGAGGGGAATTTACTAGCAAAATCAAGCTCGCCAACTCGAGGTACTTTGCAAGATTTTTTATTTAAATAATTTATTCTGGGTTAAATCTATAAATCTTTGCTAAATAATGGTTTCCCCATAAATTAGTCTGTAAATAAAAACTAATTATTTGATTAATTGTAATCGCCAATATTATTCCAGCATCAAAATCCGGTATTAGGCTTCCCCAAAACCACGCCAAATTTCTAATTAATTCTGCCTTCACGAATCTTCGAAATAGGAATACTCAGGAATATCGAAATCGAGAATTATGTTATGGTCATCATTTCTTTACGCTTCTAGATTCTATTTTTATGAACTAGAATAATGGTTTAAACGCATTTACATTGAATGAGTTCTAAATAAACCGTCATACCTCGTCAGTTGAACACTTTAATAATTAAAAATTAATTGTTTATAAATTTGATGTCTTAATTGCAATATATTGTTTAATCTACGAGCCCAAAAATGTTAACCTGAAATATCACGTAGATTCCAGAGTGTTAATGGTTATAAGAAAATTTTCATGGTTGTTTGATAAAGGTTGTTATCCGCGATTGCTAACATTTTCTAACGACCAACAGCAATTACTCCAATTTTCACGAATTCCGATAGGTATTTTCCGTTCACCAACCTTCCATTAGGAGTTATTTTACATGAACCTAGCATGAACTTAGCAAAGAACCTATAAAGTAATCAATGTCTGTCATGTCAAAACGATAACTAAACCTCTATTTTTTGTGAGCCCTACGCAACCAGTTAGTAAATTACACGGCCGACTTGGATAATTTGAGGAACATCCGTGCAAGACGCAAATCAACCGCTATTCGCTTCAATGACACTGAAAAAGTAGATTAAATTAATCGCCACGATAGTTAGCCGACGGCCGATATCATTTGACGCTAAAACGCCAAGTTACGATTAAGATAGATTTAATTTTTAACTTTATATCCGATCGCTCAACCATAATGATATTTTAGAAGAACCAATGCCTCTCGAATGGCTACCCGCCCCTGTAGCAGATGAATGGCGTCGGGCTTGGAAGAGAGCACGACCGACAACAACAATCATCGAGGAACCTCAATCCAAAAGGCCCTACCCGACCACCTGGCAGATACTGGGCCTGAAAAATGATCCTTGCTGGCCTAATGAGCAGCAATATCCTGCCGAAGAAATCCGAGACCACGCGCGGAACCTTCTCGCCCAGTGGGAGAAGATACAAGAGCAAGTTGATCTCAACGTGGTCAAAGCCAGGATGTACCTCACCAATGTCGAGGAGGACATCCGCGTCGGGCGCATTACGGAGACCTATCCGACTCGACCGGTCCGCAACACCTGGCGACCGGTAGCCATCATCCCAGGTTTCTCCCCGGAGGAAAGGGTTAGAAAATTCTTCGAGGAACCCTGATTCCTCGGGCAAGGGACGAAGACAATAGTTTGCATTATTAATGTTATAAGAGAATTTAAAATTCAAATGTCGTTCGTCTTATTTTCTTTGTGAATAAATTCATTTTGTAACTGTGTTTATAATAATTTTGATTGAATTAAGTTAATAAAGGAATTTAAAGATTTTCTTTTATTATAGTGATGTCGGCCCTGCAATTTATACAAACCGAACTAGACCACGCTAGGCGGGCAAACGCGGATCTACTCACCCAGATAATCCAAATAACTCGGGAAGTGCAACAAATCAAGGCAACCTGGTCAGATCCGACGAAAATGAAAACTCTTTACCACAGGCTCACGGCGGCAGAGAAGGGTTGGGCGGAAGAGCGACAGCTTAATCAGAGCTTACGCACCCAAATCAGGGGATTGGAGGTCGCCCTAGCAGTCTGTCGGGAGGGGGAAGCAGTAACATACCCGCTTGTCTTCGCCCCGTCCCAGATGCCGCATAAAAGTCCTCAATCTACGAACCATTCCGCCACTCCATCAAAAAATCGTCGGCCGGGACGCAAGGAGCGTGCCCGACGCCGAGCAGCACAACCCCCAAGTCCACCCCATTAGCTCACGAATGCTATGTATTTCTTTTGCTGATTTGAATAAATGAGTTGCATTCATCGTTAATTTATTTCCAAGATACACTTGCATACAATCATTATCATGAATACTCGTATCACGTTTTCAAACCTTCGTCCCATCTCCCACAGTCAACAAAAATCTGATCTTGAATTTTTACACAAGGGACAGAGCAAAACGAGCAGAGGTCTTCTATCGACAGCTCGTGAACCCGAGGGTTGTCCGAGCAATTACAGTATTAGTAATGATACTCACTTTTTGCGGACAATCCACCCACTCGAACACATTTCCAACGTTGCCTGGCAACGGGTGCCGAGTGGTAGGTAGAAATCATTTTGTATGGCGTTACTAGGTAACAAGAAGACAGTTTAAACAAATAGCGAAAACCCTGTAACCCACCATTAATAAAAGTAACAAAGTGGCAAAAGTATCGATAATTAAAAATGGGAATAATAATAACAATAATAATAATAATAATAATAATAATAATAATAATAATAATAATAATAATAATAATAATAATAATAATAATAATAATAATAAAAATAATAATAATAATAATAATAATAATAATAATTATAATAATTATAATAGTAATGATGGTAATAATAGGGATAATAATAATCTTGATGGCGTTTAGGGGGTAGATGCACAAAAACCCTAGAAAAAATAAATAAAAATCCACCCTATTCGCCAACAGGAATATTAGGTATTTTGATGATTTAACGGCGTGGGTTCAGTTTCTTTAATGGTTTGATAGTTTCTTGACGATTATATTGTTGGATATACGGGAAAATTTTGTCACTAACTAATTCCTGCGCATGATCGATAGCTACTTTACCAGTAAATTTAGGGTTATCTTTTCTCCGTATACCGCATGATTTGGATGTACTGCTACGTACCCATGACCGAAATCATGTTGGTACTGTACGCAACAGCCGAATGCCTTTCGAGCAGGTGAGCGCTATCACTAGTGCTACTCCCCGAAGGACCTTCGTTTTCCCCGGTCATTGGCTGCCGTTAGCAGGACTTACGCACTCTGCTTGAAGTTGCATTATCACGGAACCACTTGGGTCTACTCATATTTTACTTCTGGAATTGTGAGAATCTCTATATGAATTTTACTCTAATCTATCGTTGCTAGTCAGAAGGCCCCTCTTCTTATAGTGATCATACCCTTAACTTTTCCCTTTAATTTATCTATGAACTCAATATTATTCTTGTATTACTTTTAACCTACTTATTCCAGGTTGATCCAAAAAAAAGAAAATAACCAACACAAAAATTCTATTAAAACTCATTTCATTCCGACATTTATAGTTTAAATATAGTTATGCAAAGGATGGGAATAGTTCACGAGATATCAAGCGTTTTTGGTTAGGATACACAATTATGGTATAGAGCAAACATTAAGGAAGATCATTAGAGATTGATGACTCTACGATAATAGTGAGGGCTGCATTGTGAGAAGAGAAATGGATCATCACGACAGGCCTCGTCGGCCACCAATCTAACTCTCCGAATCGATGTCTACCGACAGGCGTCGGCGTTTCGGCTGTCGATAGAGAGGTGGATGGGCGCTTGAATTCAGTTCCACTTGAGTTGAAGTTCCAGGTTTATTAGTCGAGGGAGGACTCGTCAGAACACGTCCGCTGAGGACAGCGATTTCCCCCAAGTCGAGGCCTTACTGCTCTAGAGTGTAGTTTACTCGTGGTGTTTCGATCGCTTTCTCCACTAGATTGATGTAGATTGGTGAAGATGATGAGTGAATAGCTATTGATATCTGGGTCGAAATCGGGGAATTCAAACTCCTGGTACGGCGGAGGTGGATCATTCGCTCTGTTGGCAGTTACCGTCGATTCCGTTGCCTTAAGCAGATTCGCTTCTGCTCGGCGTCGTTCGCGGCGACGGTGATTTCGATTGGGTCGCCGTCGGGTCGTTCAGGGCCTGGGTTCGGCCATTGTATTCTGAGGGGGTTCAATAATCGGAGGTGGGGCTGGGTCTGAAAGGAGGTGCTGGGCTGGAATAATGTTTAGGCTTTGGGCCGAGATGCATCCCGGTACACGAGTTCGGAGCTCGGCCATCGTAAAAACTCGCTGGCTACGAGATTCGACCACCAGCTCATCTCTGGCCCGAAATAGCCGAGAAATTTTCTGGAACAACTTATGGGTGGCCTCGGGCGAGCTCCAGGTGCCCTTCAGTTTTTGGTATTTGGATTGGAGGGCTGCATGGTCCTTTTCTAGCTGTTCCAACCTCTGACGGGTTACGATTATTGAGGGAGATAGACGGGGAACCCTGGGAAGTTCTGACGCATTCATCGTTCAGCGAAGTAGGTAGTTAGTGGCTATCTACGGTACAAAAAAAACCATAGGGGGAGGGGGGGGGTATGTAATAGCGGATTAAATTTCGGATTATCTTGATTACATAATGATGTAATAAACTTAATTAATTTTGTGTGTATTTTTTTTTTAATTAAATTTTTGGCGCGATTTTTTGAAATTTATTTTCGAATTTATTTTCAATATTTTTTAATTATTTCTAATTAAATTTTTTAAGTAATTTTTTATCAATGTAGTTTTTTATATAAGATTTTAAAAATATGATTTTTTATATATGATTTTAAGTAGATTTTTAAGTATAATTTTATCGTTGAATTTTTATATACGAATTTTTAAGATGAAATTTTTTCAGTATAATTTTAAAATATAATTTTTCAAAGTAATAAATTTTTAACATAATTAAAAATTTTTTATACAAGGTTTGTTTTCGGTATATTTTTATCGATGAAATTTTTTATCAATTATTTTTAAGATAAAATTTTTCAGTATAACTTTTAAAATATAATTTTTCAAAGTAATAAATTTTTAACATAATTGAAAATTTTTTATACAATGTTTGTTTTCGGTATATTTTTATCGATGTTTTTAGTTTAAATATAAAATTTTTAGGATAATTTTTACAATGAGATTTTTATACAAGGTTTGTTTTCGATATAATTTTATTAATGGTTTTAGTTTAAATATAAAATTTTAGGATAATTTTTACAATGAGATTTTTATACACTTTGATTACGATCAAAGAAATTTAGCGTTATCAAAATAATAATAATAATAATAATAATAATAATAATAATAATAATAATAATAATAATAATAATAATTCAACCAATTAAAATCTTTATAAAAAAAAAAACACACAAAATAAACTTGTAAAAGATCGAAATCCTTATAAAAAACTATAAACACATAAAATAAACTCGTAAAACATCGAAATCTTTATAAAAAACTATAAACACATAAAATAAACCCATAAAGTATGTAATAAAAATTAATCAAAAAATAAAAAACAAAAACAAATTTATACTATAATGTTTATTTAATAAAAATCTTCATCTTCTTCATCATCGTCAGAGAACTGCACATCATCTATATCTATTAGTTCTTCCTCGAAGTTATGTTGCTGAATTTCATCTGTTATATTTTCGTCACATGATTCTATTTCTCCAATAAGTTCATCAACAGCGACAATTTCTTCATCAACGTCAATTTCTCGAGGTATATTTATATGCCCGTATGCTAAACTTTTATTTTTACCCACCCAAACCCTTTTATCATCTCTATTTGTTAGTGCAACTTTACTATTTTTAAAACTATAAAGTTGATGATTTTTTGATCCTATTCTAAATTGTGGTACCGAAAAGACTGAGTTTTTCTCATAACACTCTTTATAAGTTTTATGTGTTAGACCGGTATCCTTTAACGATATACCCTTAGCTTTTAGACAAGAAGATTTACCTAACAAACTGTAACATTTTGGTCGAAGGAAAACCCATTCGTCATAACCTTCTCCCTTACTTTCGTCCTTAAATTTTCCAATAACCGAATCAAGTTTGTTAGAAAAAAGTGGATGAGTAGAAGGGTAATTAGATGTATCCAAAAGATTATCCTTAACCATTTCAGACAAAAGAACATCTAGTTTACAATTTTTAATCTCCAAGAAGAAAGAGTCTGTATCTCCAGCAACTATATTGATCTCACAATTAAATTGTTGTCGATATTTTTCCAAGTCCTTATACTGAAGCTCATACATTCTAAGTTTCGACAAGTCAAGCACAGATTGTCCTATATAGCTTGGTCGATCTAAACATATCGAATCAGGATTTAACAACACAGCTATAAGATCATTGTCAATTTTTATTGATTTTTTAAAGGTAGGTTTTGAAGTATAAGTGACTAGTTTTTTATCAGTTGTACAAAGACGCAAATTCATTCTCTTTTTCAGATTTTCAACAGTTTTTCCATATAAACTGTTATTTAACAACTTATAATAATTTTTATCAAGTGTATTTGTACTTTTAGCTCGAAGTTCAGTGTTTATGTCAATATACTTTTTAAAATATTAGACTGTTTGAATCTTACTCCGCGATTAACATGTGTCACTTTAACACCAAGAGACATGTATAATTTTAATAATCGCCAATGAATTACATAGTTATATTTAGGATAATGAGTCAGCAACAATTTTTCAACCTTTGAACCCTCAGGTTTCATTTTCTCAGCTGCAATTGGAAAATCATCTAACTTAACATGAAGTTCCGAAGGAATCTCAAGATCAACTTCAAGTGTATACCCATATGACAAAGATTCAAGATCCAAAGTCAAACAATCAGATAATATTGTATCAAATCCGTCAAATATCCAATTAAATTCACCACAAGGTAATGGTTGACTTAAAGCCCAACCATATAAATTATTAATATCAATATATAGTAAATCTGTGTTTTCGTCGGTTTTAACATAGTGCTTATTAACAAAAGTAAGACCACCTCTAATACCTCCTCATAAAAGCTAAACATTTCATTTTCAGTGATTAATTCTATAGGTTCATCCAAGGATATTAAAGCAGAAGACCACGACATTCCAGGAATTCCAAAATAATTTAAAGGTTCTAATCTATTATGTGCTATAGATTTCGCTCGAAATTGTTGAAAAAAGTCTGCCAAAAGAAAACAATCTAGTTTCAGGTAAACTTTCATATAATCAAGTAAAGTCCTACAATTAGTTTCATCCCAAATAAGCAGAGCTTTTTCATATTCAGCCTCAGTGACACCTTTCCAAATCGGTGGTAACTCATAAGTATCGTGAAGAACATCTAAACTAGTAGCAAAATTGTACGGAAAGATTCCCTTTTCATCTACTATAGTCCCTGTAAAAGCTGATTGAGTCAATGGTAAAGTTGTCAGAGTTTTAACAGCTTTTGCTAAAGAATCATTTACAAATTGATACGAATCAATAAATCTCACACTAATTTTTCCCAAGTGAGCAATTAATGAAATAAATTTTTCAGATGTTATTGGAATACATCCTAAAGCCCAATTTTTAAATTTACTCAATCCATATTTTAATATATGATGCATATCATATCCCTTTAAGTTATGGAAAACAATTGGTAAAACTTTATTTATTTTTCTATTAATATTACATTCATTGCAAGCAGCACCCAAGTATTCCCCAGTAAAATGATCATGATCTCTAACCGGATCCACAATATCTTTCAAACAAAGATAACATTTTATACATGTATCAAATTGAATCTGTTGTATGTTGGTTAATTCTTTAATTGTTTTATTTCCCATTTTATAATAATACGGTAATACAGTATATTTTGCTATTTTTTCAACTGTTTTTAAAAATTGTTCAACACAATCTTCACCTATAAATTCTTTGTACATTGTACTTCCATCAAAATTATTTATTAACAAAAGTCCTGCTGAAATGGGTAAATGTATTTGATGGTGTACGTCGTCCTTTGGCAAAACAGATTCGAAATCAGCATATATAACATATGGTGGGGTTACAGTTTTGGACCAATCTGTGAATTTAATAAACTTATTTTCAGGGAAAGTATATAAAGTTGTCCCTAACTGATTTCTCATACATAAGATCTCATGTTTGTCCAATGCTTTTTTATTTCTAAATCCATTCAAACATCTGTGACACCATAATGATCGAATTCTTTCTGTTGTTTTATCTTGACAATTCAATAACCTATTGAGTGATGTAATCCCAACATAATGATATTGTTCTCCTTTATTTAATAACAATAAATTAATAATTGTTCCTTCAGTAATTTGGACCTATGTATTATGTTTATAAAAGGGTGTTTTAAAACAAAGTCATCATGTTCGGGTTTTGCTGTTTCATCATAACTAAATATATTAATTATTAACCCTTCGTTATTTGACTCAAATTTTCGAATACCATTTAATTTCATGGGCATATCATTTGGGTCATAATTTAATTCATGTAGAAACTTTGTGTAACTATAAATATTATTTCTATTTTGCCTAACAATCTCATTATTTTTTTTAAGTATTGATAATATACTGTAGATAAAACATAAATTATCACTATTTTTTACATTTGTTATACACTTTTTGTTAGCCAATTTTTTTGGTGTTTTAATATATCTTCTACCACTTAACCTACTGATGTTACTTATTTTTGTTACTATAAAGTAAATTTCAGTTATTTTTCTAATAACCCAACTACTCCCTAACTCTGTTATTGAAGATATCTTTTCATTGATCTTCTGTATACCGTCGTCAAAGAATGATTGGGTAAGTGGTCTAGCACTGTTGCTTATATTATTTAATTTTATTTCTCCATCTTTCTCAAATTCAATTTCAATTCCAAATTGAATTTTTACATAACTAAGTTCATGTATTATCTCTCTTAATTTGTTTATTATCTCTATGGGAAAAACAATTTCTTTAATGTTCAAGTTGGTCGTATCTAGACTAATTATTTTATGTGTTCCTCGTAAGTCACTTTGGATTATAGGTAAATTTCCTCCTATTTGTATATTGTTATTTTGCCCCATTTGTACCTCTTCCATCTCTCCATCCCATGAATCCATCGATCCAATATCTTCAATCTCTTCAATTGCTCTAAGCCATGAATCAATCGATCCATTATCTTCGTCCGCTTCGTCCGCTTCGATGTCTTCGTCCGCTTCAATGTCTTCGTCCGCTTCAATGTCTTCATCCGCTTCGTCCGCTTCAATGTCTTCGTCCGCTTCAATTGTTTCATTCACCATTCCAATATCATTTACAGATTCAAAAATACTATTTATAAAATCAGTTGTATGTTCTCTAATGGGTTCACTTATAGGGGTAATTTGGATGCTGCTTAATTTATTTGTTACGGGTCTTTTAAATAATTTAATTTTTTTAACATTAAACTGTCGCAAATGATTTTTATGATGTTCATAAAAATCTAAATAGGGAATGGGTTGGGAAGTTATGCATACGGGACATATAAAATAAATTGTATTATGATATTTTTTACCATAATACTCTTCCATTTTTTTGTGACATTTTATTTTATTATGCACAGTTAATTGGCAATAATTTGGATATAATTTACCTAGTAATAAAATAAAAATTAATTTAATTATTAAAATAAATGCGCATGTATGCAACCAATAAAAATCATTTATTTGCTATAAATAAAAATATTTTTGATGAAAAAGCAACAATGTCAAAAGTATATGAAATACTCCTAGAAGAAAACAGTACAGCTGTTATTGGGATGACATTTAAGCCTCCTGTTCAATACCTTCAATACAGTATGAACTATTTAAATTTTCCTATTACATATACGTTCAAAGTAATGTTTATTTTAATTTAATTTGATTAATTATTTTTTAGGAATCAGTTGATTTAAAAGCTTATGAATACAATATTATGATTGGAAATATTGAAGAGGAAGATCGAAAAAATATTTCAGATATACTACATTTGTTGAATAACGAAATGGTTTTTAATGAAAAATTTTCATTTATTAATTGTGAAAGTCAATTGAAGGATCAAGTACAAGATAATAAAAATATAAAATACGGATAATTATTAAAGGAGTCAAGATTAACAATTCTATTATCAAACCTATTTGGAAAATTCTAAATGTTGTTGAATAAATTTTTTTATCTTTTGTAAAGTTTTGTTTATTTTATAATTTGTAATTAATAGTAAACATGTTATTTTAAAAAGTTTACCTCTAGTATTTTAATAAAAAATTTTGAGCGGGGATAATTGTTGACAAATTTTATTCAAAAACTTGTTCTCTTATAAAATATAGTGGTCAGTTTTAAAATAAAAAATCAAAGGGTCTGCCCTTATTTTCAATAATATAGGGGCATCAATCCTTCATTATTGTTTAAAAATATATATGTATTAAAATTCAAAAAAAAAAAAATCAAGGGGTCTGCCCTAATTTTCAATAATAAAGGGGCATCAGTCCTTCATTATTATTACAAAAATACGTTTTTAAAAAAAAAAAAAAAAAAAATCGAGGGGTCTGCCCTTATTTTCAATAATAAAGGGGCATCAATCCTTCATTATTGTTTAAAAATATATATGTATTAAAATTCAAAAAAAAAAATCAAGGGGTCTGCCCTAATTTTCAATAATAAAGGGTCGTCAGTCATTCATTATTGTTAAAAAATATATATGTATTAAAATTCAAAAATCAAAAAAAAATCAAGGGGTCTGCCCTTATTTTCAATAATAAAGGGGCATCAATCCTTCATTATTGTTAAAAAAACATATGTATTAAAATTCAAAAAAAAAAAATCAAGGGGTCTGCTCTTATTTTCAATAATAAAGGGGCATCAATCCTTCATTATTGTTTAAAAATATATATGTATTAAAATTCAAAAAAAAAAATCAAGGGGTCTGCCCTAATTTTCAATAATAAAGGGGCATCAGTCCTTCATTATTATTACAAAAATACGTTTTTAAAAAAAAAAAAAAAATCGAGGGGTCTGCCCTTATTTTCAATAATAAAGGGTCGTCAGTCCTTCATTATTACAAAAATATAACATGATAATTTAAAATAAAAAAAAAATATATGATAAAATATATGATTTAAATAATATATCTTAATAATAAAATACTTACATTTTTGAACATTAATTGCATTGTCCTCTTGAGAATCAGTGAATGGCAAATTTGTATCTTAAGAAATATTAAATCAATTGTTAATTAAAAATTAATACTTGATTCATTTCCACCGTAGTTTTGTGGATACTGATAATTTCCACCATAGTTTTGAGGCTGATAAAATTGTTGAATATAATCTAAAAATAAATTTAAAAACTTATTTAATAAAAATTAAAATCATACTTGGTTCATTGTCTTCATAAATTTGAGGTTGATAAAATTGATGACTAAAACCTAAAAATAAATTTAAAAACTTATTTATTAATAATTAAAATCTTACTGGAATTTTGATTTCCACCATAGTTTTGAGGTCGATAAAATTGTTGAATATAATCTAAAAATAAATTTAAAAACTTATTTAATAAAAATTAAAATCATACTTGGTTCATTGCCTTCATAAATTTGAGGTTGATAAAATTGATGACTAAAACCTAAAAATAAATTTTAAAACTTATTATTAATAATTAAAATCTTACTGGAATTTTGATTTCCACCATAGTTTTGAGGTCGATAAAATTGTTGAATATAATCTAAAAATAAATTTAAAAACTTATTTCATAAAAATTAAAATCATACTTGGTTCATTGCCTTCATAAATTTGAGGTTGATAAAATTGTTGAATATAATCTAAAATAAATTTAAAAACTTATTTATTAAAAAGTAAAATCTTACTTGATTCATTGCCTTCATAAATTTGAGGTTGATAAAATTGATGACTAAAACCTAAAAATAAATTTAAAAACTTATTTATTAAAAATTAAAATCTCACTTGATTGATTTCCTTCATAGTTTTGAGGATAATTTTGTTGATAATATCCATTATTTTGTGGAATTAATAAATTATCTAAAATAAAAAGGTAAATTTGTAATAAAATATAAAATTTAAATTACTTGATACATATTTGTTATTATAGTTGTTCATTTTCTAAAATTGTAAAATGTTAATAAAAATTAAAAAGAAAAATTAAACTTACTACTAAAACTGTTTTGTAAATTATGACAAATTATAAAAATGTTTTTATATTTATTCAAATGTGTGTATTTATTTTAACCAATCAAAATCAACACATCTACACTTGTATTAATCAACACACATTACCATTCTACACAAAATCATATTAGGTAATAAACACTATGATACAAAAATTTATTTAGAGAACATTGATTTTAACCAAGCTAAACAATGCTGGCCACAAGTTTTGGTCAATGGATTCTGATAACGAATTCGATTATATTCAATTGGCATCAACATTGATTCTAGTTTTGATATCAATAAAGGTGGATAATAGAATCCCATTGGATCAAATACATGTATTTTATCTGGTTTCACGTAAATAGCAAGCCAATGTTCTCCACCGAGATTAGCTGATTGAGTATTTACAATCAAAGCTTTGTTGATATTTATATAGGGAATTTTGTCCAATGGAAAAACACCAATAAAATTTTTTCCAATTAGTTTTTTAGCAATAGTTTGTATCTGAATAGAACTAAAATTAATTAAATTAACAAATTAATTAAAATACTTACTTCATTTTTAATCATAACTAATAACACATTGGTTTATAGTATGTTCAACAATGCTTGTCAAACAAGTACTGTACGGCTTGATGTGATTTGAATTTCTTTTTCAAATACTCCGTATACAAGTACTGATACTGATTCGGTTAATGGATTTTCAAATTTTATATCCAATCGTAAATTTCCACTTTGAGGTAACTGACTTTGATTAAGATCAAAATCAGGTGCCAATACAAATGTAAAAAAGGGATATTTATTTTTAAAGTCTGACAAGGTAATACCACAATTCATATTTTTATTAAGATAACCCATATTCCTAACAATACTTTGCATATAACTAGAACTATAATTATCATTGGCAAAATCTTGACTATATTTTTCACGATAATCATTTCCTTTACTTAATGTTAAAGACTTGACATTAAAGTGTTCAAATATTGAAAATGTTTCCAAATACGATCCTCCATATCTTTTATTCCTTGGAAAGCAACAAGAATAAAATTTGGTAGTCGTCTATCACCAAATATTTGCTCCTTATAAAATGAAGATGATCCCATTGGCAATGAAAATTGAACAACTTCCTTACTTTTCATTGGATAAATTGCATTTCTATTAGTGAGCCCAATTTGATGACCAGCTAAAACTGACGGTTCAACACGAACTCTTCTTACCATCAACTTTGCATCTAATAATATTATTTGTGGAATTATTTTTGTACATGTTAAACTTCTTTCAGTATTGGATCTTGTTAATTTAATTTGAACACTAACACCGGGTAATAAATATTTTGGTTGATCAAAGAAATCTAATTGAAGTGGGGAACAAACACTGATTGGTTTTGATTTTGAAATCCAAATTTTTCTTTTTGTGTCATTTTCTTCGTAACCCATTCCACCTAAACAAGTATGTTTTGTATCGTGATTGTAATTAATAATAGTTTCAATCATTGCCTTGTGTGCGAATACATCATTACTTCCTTCAATTTTAGTAGAATTAAAAATTACTTCAACATCTTTAAAAAGAGTTTGGAAAAAGAAATTGTTTGCAGTAACATCCGATTCATTAGATAAATTTTCCCCATTGCTATTTACAACTTTCATTTGAATGTAGAGTAATGTATCATTCAAATCCAAGTATTCGGTTTGAGAGCTATTAATGTAAAATTGAATTGAGGTGTTTCCTGGATCTGTAATTGAATTCACTGGATAAATATCTTCAAAAGAACCATTTTCAATTACTGCTTGAGGAGATGGTCTATCAAAGATGCATAATTCTGATTTTGCACTAATCATTACTGGAATATAGTTCCGTATCCTTTCATTCTTTTGTTTATATGTTTCTTGATAATTTTTCGACGTTTAATTGTTCCACCTTTTTGTTCTTTATTAAATACATCAGAAACTTTGTTAATAACAGAAGGTAAGTGTTCCATTACAGAGGGCATAGAATCTTTAATTTCAGATATTGCATTTGATTTTAGAGCAGGTAAGAGTTGTGCATTATTATTTATTACGTCATTAGCAGTTTTCATACCAAAATTTCCGATACGTTTAAGAATAGGTAGTGCAAATCGCCCAATTGTTTTTAACCAACCAGATCCATACTGTTTACCTACAAAATAAGGTAAATCCCCACCATTTTGATGAGTGCTATAAAAGTTTACAATGTCTGGATTACTCATTTATTTTACGGAAATGTAATGTCAAGTAAGTTTTGTCTTGTTTACCAAATATATATTTTCCACTGTCATCACGAATATTGATTTCTATATTGTTTATATACGAGGATGATACTGGTAAATACATTGGATTTTTCTCAATGAATTGAACAAGGTCGTCTTTTTTATGTTTTTCTATCCAAACACATTTAAGAAGGGGAACACTTAATTCACCCACAAGAATTGGTTCAATAATATTTGTATAAATCATCATTTGTATATTTCTTTGCATTATAGTCGGTAAACTAGATCCAACAATGATCTTTTCACTATAAGATTCCTCAATTAATCCCAAACTATGAGCCAACAGTTTACTAAATTTAACACTTTTAACATCTTCTTCCAATTCAATTTTAACAAGTTGATCTTGTTTAATTTCACAAGACTTGAAAGGATGGGGATAAGATGTCATTAACTGATCAGTGACTTGTGAAAGTTCAGTAATGAATAAATTTTCTTTAAATGTCTCAGTATACTCTACATCATAATAATAAGTTATAGTTAATCGTATAGTATCTAATTTTGATTTTTTATTTGGTATACGTATCTGATTCAATTCATCATTAAAATCTACTTCTTTTTTATTAAATCCCAAGCAATTAGCTTCTTCAATACTATCAAATGTTACTTTGAATGGAAAATATTTACAATTAATGTTCAAAATTTTATTGTCAATATATATCAGATAAAATGTAGAGTTGTGACTGATTGTATAGTTTCCTTCAATATAATAAAAATATTCATAACTATTATGTAATGTACTCTTAATATATTTAATATGAGAATTGTTATAAAACGGAAAATTATTGTACACAAAAGTGAATTCAGTTAAAGCAACTTCCCATTCACCATCCAAGTAAATCTGATTTGGAAATTCTACATTAAACTTTCCAGCTTCATTATTTGGAAATGTAAGTGGACAACTATTACTAGGTAAATTCACGTAAAATCTCTTTTATTCATTTACTTTTCTAAAATGTAACGATAAATGTGTTTTGGTATCTTTGCTAAATTTTATTAATTTCCCACTATCATCTCGAATATTAATTTCAATGATGTTTATAGTTGAATACGATACTGGAAGGTACATTGGATTCTTCATTTCTAATTGTACAATTTCTCCTTGATCATATTTTTTAATCCAAATAGATTTTAATAGTGGAACTCTAACATCACCAACATTTATTGGTTCGATAATATTTGAATAAATGAACATTTGTTGATGATGATGTAATAATTTCGGAATTTTAGTGCCAAATATATTTTTTTCCGAATAGTTACTTAGTATTAATCCCAAAGATTTAGCTAAGTTTGTGTCAAAAGATATATTTGAAATGTCATCTGCAAGTGTTATTTTGACCAATTCATTATTTTGAATTATCAATTCTTTAAAAGGAGAAGGATTAAATGACAACAAATGACCTTGTAATTCCGATAAAGTGTTTATGAATAAATTATCTTCAAAATATTTTTCAAATATTGATTTTTCTTCATAACTTATATTTATACCAAATTGTTCCATAACACCATCATCTGTAAATTTTGGTAATTTTATTCGACAATGATCCTCTTCACAAATGATTGATGTAGATTTTAGTCCAAAACTAAACGCATGTTGAATATCGGGGAATGTTACTTTAAATGGAACATGCGGACAGACAATAACTAAATTCTCATATTTTTCAATAAACATGTCAACATCTGGAGTATATTTTGGATTTATTATTTCATAAGTATGATTTTGATTATTTATTTTCAAATACTTTATTTCACTACCACTCTTTACAGATTCATAACGTATACAAGAATTACTATAATACGGAAAAGGATTATACACAAAAGTAAAATCAATCAATGCAACTTCCCATTCCCATCCAAGTAAACAGAATTTACTTGTACATTAAAATTACTAGCTTCGTTATTAGGATAAATAAGTGGACAACTATTACTAGGTAAAATCATATAAAACTGGTTTTCTTTCATAATATTTATTTAATCAATTGAGATGAGGATATCCAAGTTGGAGTTTCGTATCCATGCCACTTGACGTAGTATTGTTTATATTTACCAACATTTTTAGTTTTTAAAATCTTTTGAATTCTAAATATTGTTGGGATTGGAATGACTTGAAGTTCTTGTTCGTAGAATTTTCCACTAATTTCTTTATTTTCATGATCTGTTATTAAATACATTACTGGATTCTGTTTTGTATCTATTTTCTTTATTACATATACTTCATCGCTCCAATTGTTGTCAAAATTCTTGATGAACGGAGAAGTACTGATTTTACTAATTCTTACATGATCACCAACCTTGTATTTTGGCTTATTGATTTTTTCTTTCTTTAATGATTGGTTTCTGCTGGTGTCTGTTATATCAACAGGTCTGAGACCATTTAATCCTTTATGAGGCGAATGATTGTAACTAAAAATAATTTTCGGTAAAACATGTATCCAAGTTTTATTACCTTGATGCACAAAGTATTTTTTCAATCTTTCTCTCAAAGTTCGATTAAATCTTCCACATAACAAGCTTTGAATTGTGAGAATACAGAGTAATGATTGGCTTTGATAACTTCTTTTACTTTGCTATTATAAAATTCTTTACCTAAAATACATTAAAATAAATAATTAATTAAATTTATTACCCAAATCAGTCTGTAGATTGTGAGGTTGTCCGTCTTTAAATAATTTTTTAATTGCAATGGCCATTTCATTAGCAGATTTAGTTTTTGTTGGAATGGCACGGGCATATCTACTGAAAACATCAATACATGTTAAAATATATTTGTACCCCTTGTTGATTCTCGAATAAGGTATCATTTCCATCAAATCCATTTGCCACAAATCATTGATTCCTCTTGTTTTGTATGGTCTGGTGGGGAATCTTTTCAACATCGGTTTATTTAAACTATATGCTAGTTGGTCTGATAACCATTTTTGAGTCTCTTTTTTAGAATTAATCACTCTTTTTGTTAATTTTTCTACACCACCAAAACCATCTGGATCTTTTGGATTTGTCCAGATTGTTTTGAGTGGATTTTTGGTTAATTGGTCCTTCATTATTACAACAAGATGTTAAAATATGGACAACTTTATCTGGTTTAGAGTATTGTAAACCCATTAAGATCTTAGTGATGAAATTGCACTAATTGCAGATAAAACTATAGGAATTAATGTACCCAAGAACCCACCCCTTTGTTTATACATTATTCTTTTCATTAAACGTCTATTTTTAGTGTTTACCAATGATAAAAGGGATCTCTTATGTCTTTGTAATACCACTCTTTTAGCTTTACTAATATTGACATTACCTCGAACTATATTTACAATAACTTCAAGCAAATCGTCGATAACAAATGAAGGGAAAGCTTGTAAAATTGCTATTCTTTTATTATTTTGAGCCTTTACCAATGCATTGAAATATGGTAGACTACGTTCAAATTTCATGTTTACTAATTACAGCTAATTATTATTGTTTATAATTTGATCCACTTCTTTTTTAAAATCTTCTTCTTTTTTAGATTCTTCTTTACTTTTGATTTGGTTTTACGAATAACTTTTTTGGGTTGAATTTGATTTTTGACAAGTACTTTTTTAAATGACATGATTGATAATCATTTATTTGTTTTCAATTTTGTTTATAAATCGTAACCCCTTTTTCATAAAAATATCTGTTCGGATACGTAAATCGTCACTACATTGTTGTGTAAAGTCAAAGAATAAATATCCATGGGGAACGCTTGTAGCATCTTGGAATGATTCAATTAAAAATTTTCTATTGTTTGGATAGGCTTGCCTGGCTAAGAAATCAATAATCGTTTGATCGCGAGGATTTTTGAAAATAACTAGGTATTGAACATTTAAATTACGAGTTCGATGACTTCCTCCTTGATGAAATAAATTTTGAGTTATGAAAATAACAGTAACTCCACAATGTCTACTGATTTTTGTGAACAAATTATTGAAATCTTTTTCCTTATTTGCTTCTTGATACAAATCGTCTATAATTATTACATCGCCTCGACGTAACCTAGACGACCAGTTTTTATCAAATCCCTTAACTATTATCATTTTCAATTTACAAAACTGATTTTGTGTCAATCCATGTTCTTCGTCTGCACCCCTATGCCAATATATTTTACTGAATTTTGATTTGAACATGTTTGACTGCAATAAATTACATACAAATAAAGTTTTTCCGCTCCCACTAGGTCCTACAATTTGATATACTGCATCATTTCTTAATTCCATTTAATTTTAATTTAATTTAATTTAATTTGTTTATAATTTGATATACTGATTCATTTATTTTGATATTGGAAAATGATTAGTAATATAAATTATAGAGGCAGATGTGAAGTAACTGGAATGAAGTTCCCGACCGGAAAACCACAACATGTAGTTGATAGAAGTGGAAAATATCCAATCTTATTCTTCAAGAGCGGAAAATGCAGAGTAATGGGTTGTAAAAGACCATTACAGGAAGGAGATCTCAAATATCAGATTCAAGATTTACAAATTCAATCATTATCATTGAATATTGACATGTGTTGTCGAATCAACTTGTATGATTTGTCCACAAAAACAGAAAACATTTACGAACCGGAACTGTTTCCTGCATTAAGACTTGTCAAGTATAATCCACTGTGTGTAAATGTATTTGCAAGCGGAAAAGTTGTTGTCATGGGGATAAAAACACTGCAATACAACAGTCTAGTACAAGAAATATTTAACTTTATAAAATCAAAAATTAATAATCTTAATACCGACGAAGAAATACTAGATTATTTATTAAGCAATGATTGTGTTTAAATAGATTGAATTCTGACGATTGTAAAAATGATCGACGAGCAAGAAGCATACGTATTCGAAACAATTCTGATGAAGATGGAAGAACTTTTTCCGAATATGAAAAACAAACTTTCCTATTGTGCTCCTAAATACTTGGCTACACGGATCTATCAAATGACAGGAATCAACATTGAAGAAATTGTACGGATGCACTACGAATCAGTTCAAGGATCTGGTTTGAAATGTTTAGACGACTGTATTGTTTGTGCAGATCCCTCAATGTTGACTTGTCCGTTTAGATGCAGATGCTGCAGAGACTACAAGAAGAAGGAAGTTGTACATATTTTGTTGGCTGAGCTAAGAAGAGCTTACTATAAGCAGATTTGTGATGATGTAAATAAATTTTGATCTTTTACGAGTTTATTTTGTGTGTTTATTGTTTTTTATAAAGATTTTAATTGGTTGAATTATTATTATTATTATTATTATTATTATTATTATTATTATTATTTTGATAACGCTAAATTTCTTTGATCGTAATCAAAGTGTATAAAAAATCTCATTGTAAAAATTATCCTAAAAATTTTATATTTAAACTAAAACCATTAATAAAATTATATCGAAAACAAACCTTGTATAAAAAATCTCATTGTAAAAATTATCCTAAAAATTTTATATTTAAACTAAAAACATCGATAAAAATATACCAAAACAAACATTGTATAAAAAATTTTCAATTATGTTAAAAATTTATTACTTTGAAAAATTATATTTTAAAAGTTATACTGAAAAATTTTATCTTAAAAATAATTGATAAAAAATTTCATCGATAAAAATATACCGAAAACAAACCTTGTATAAAAATTTTTAATTATGTTAAAAATTTATTACTTTGAAAAATTATATTTTAAAAATTATACTGAAAAAATTTCATCTTAAAAATTCGTATATAAAAATTCAACGATAAAATTATACTTAAAAATCTACTTAAAATCATATATAAAAAATCATATTTTTAAAATCTTATATAAAAAACTACATTGATAAAAAATTACTTAAAAAATTTAATTAGAAATAATTAAAAAATATTGAAAATAAATTCGAAAATAAATTTCAAAAAATCGCGCCAAAAATTTAATTAAAAAAAAAATACACACAAAATTAATTAAGTTTATTACATCATTATGTAATCAAGATAATCCGAAATTTAATCCGCTATTACATACCCCCCCCCTCCCCCTATGTTTTTTTTGTACCGTAGATAGCCACTAACTACCTACTCAGCGAGGATCTATACGTAAACAAAATAGTGTTATGCATCGTTACTTGAAACCATACTGGAACGTCATTGAAGGGATTGCAGAATGATTCGTAAGCGAAATGATCGTAAGATCGGGGTCGATGTCAATGGGAAAAGAGGTTCGTAGTACCCCTTCATCACAACGTTTTTAATTAGGGGAGTGAGTTTTTGTCGAGAGTGTATAAGATTTGAGATAGTTTAGGGGCAGGGTCATTAGTTGCTGTGGTGGTTTAACCAGTCTGAATTCGACATGAGTTTCGGGGTAATTAGTATTCAGGTTTGTCACTCAAGTAGGGTTCTTAATACTTATTAAATTATTAATGGCAGTAACGGTATGTAGGGACCTTAGCCAGACTGCCGTGGCTAGTAATCATAACCGCGATCAGGCAGTAATGGTGTTAAGGATCGTCATGATTTTAATACGGGGTTCGAGGTAATGCCGATAGTTATAATCCTAAATACAACGACAGATATAATCATGGTAACAATGTTGAGAGTGCAAATTATTCGTAATGATATTTGTATTTCCGATGATAATAATAATAATGATAATAATAATAATAATATTAAGCATAATAAGAATAGGGATAATAAAATTAATGACAATAATAACAATAATATTACTAACCATAATAATAATAACATTAACGATAACGATAACAATAATAATATCTATATTAACCAATGTTAACGTAATAATGACGGTACTAATACTACGATAATAATAATATTAGTAATAATAATAACCACATTAATAAAATACTAAGCATAATAATACTAATAATAATACGGGTCTGATAATAATAATGGTATCAATAACACTAACAAATAGTAAACATAATGATAATAAAGATAACAGTAATGATAGCAGTAATAATGGAGTAACAGGGATGATTTTAGTGAATTATGACACACTCATTACATAATAGTAATAATATCAGTGTCTATAGAGTGATCACGGAATTTACTAAATGATCAATATCAAACGAATTCTAATTTTGGAGATAATTGCGGTTAGCCGTAAAATTGAGGTCAATGGTGATTCCTGTAGCTCTGTGTTATGGGTGTGGCTGTCGTTTGGAAGAAAGCAAATATGGTCGGCATGGCAACTTGTCACGAGATGATGTAAATTTTTTTCCTCACTCTACTGGCGGTAATGAGTTTGGGGAAAATTCTATCACATTGACAAAATCTACTGGGAAAAATCAATAGTGGTAATCAGCTATTTGGGAATGTTTTCGCAATATGTCTAGGTTGATTTAGGTGCTAGCTCGATGGACTTCGTCAGACGGCTATTTCCTAAAAGTGGATCTGTGGATTCTATGATCATTGACTCGATAGTGGTATGTCGACACTCGTGATGGGTGTTCTATCGTCGATTCTAGCCAGAAAATGGAGTTTTATGGACATATCAATTCACTATATCTATCCTATGGTTTGGAATACTTATGTTCTGCCACAACTACCGAGTTCTTATTTTGTATCGTGTAAATATACTATAAATTATGATTGATTCTGGTAATTGTATTTTTGTTATTTGAAAACTTCGTATTTATTGTTGTAAAGGTGTCTGACACTTTCAGAGCCATTTCAATTTCTCTTTGATATTAATGAAAAATTTTGTTCTCGTCATTTCTTATCACTTCTGCCCAGATTTACTCGTTTTCTTTCGAGGTTTCAAGAAAAATAATCCTAAACGATCCCTTTAATTTAGAATTTCCTGCTCACCTCGACCGACGTTTCCATCAGCCGTTGCGAGTCGTTTAACGGTGCCCTACGGGGAGGGTTCTGTACCATTTTTCCAGGCCCCGTCACGGACAGACCGAGATTTCGAAAAGGCGCGACCCACAATCACAACTAGGGAACTTAATCCACCAGCCGGACCGGAATCTGCCTAATCGAGGACTATTTCAATACATACATGTAAATAAGATTTTATGAGGGACCTCGTATATATAATTAATATGCATATAAAATCATTTAAAACATAAATATGAGCATTATGAACATCAAACGGATTAATATTTGCATATAACATTACAATTACTTAAAAATAATAGAAACCAAAATACACGAAAAACTTCCTTACTTTCAAAATTTTCAGAATTGCAAATGATATTAGACAAGTTAAAATTGTAAAGTTGTAAAAGTAAAAGTTGAAATAATGAAATTGGTCACTGCTTATACACTATTTTTGTGTCTGTGTGCGACAAATGGGCGATTTTTCGCCATTTTTAGGGCTTTTTAATTATTTTATTAGTTTCAAATTATTTTTTATATTTTTTATATATTTTTTCTTATTTTTTGATATCTTAATATTTTATTGTTGGATTTTATTTTTATTATTATTTTCTTACAATATTACTTTTTAGCCCCAATATTTTGTTTTCTGGTCGCCTCTTCTGCCTGTGTTTTTTCTAAACCTTATTTTGTAAGGTTTTGGCAGTTTATTTCTTTTCTCATATGTTACTGTCTGCTGCTGTAGGCTTTTTACGAATTTTTATTAATTATTTGTTTTTATTTAATTTTGTTATATTTTTAATTTGTTTTAATTAATTTGTTTTATTCTATTTTTGATCTCTTCTTGCGGTGCGTGTGTGTGTGCAGTGACAATATTTCATATTTTTCATTTTTATCTTTTTGTTTTAATACGTTGATACATTTTGTTTTAATTTTGACTCTAAGCCCAACAATATTAGTTTTACTGGTCATTTAATAACTGTACAAGCAATTTAATAAATGTTAAATTTCACCATAAATTTTATCTGATGATCTCACAATGGAACCGCTCTTTCAACCACCTATTACATAATGATAGTTACGATTTCTAAATAACCTATTCATTCATATATTCGCGGGTATTATTATTTGTAAGTTGGGGTTCGATATGATGAGTTTAGAGAAAGGGATTTTAATCGTATTAGGAATTCATGGCATTCTATTGCAAACTTGTTAAGGAGCTGAAAATTACACTCGTTTAAAATATTTCTTTCTTAACTTTAATTTCAAAAGTCATAGCAAGATGAAATTGAGTTTCACTAAAAATCTTTTATTTTTAATTTTTGGAAGTTATAGCAACGATTTTTTGTCATCGAATTCCCCATCACCTTCCTTTACTTGATCCTAGGATAGAATTATATCAATGTTAGGAATTTATGAGTGCCCACTGGACTACTCGGTGTTATGATTTTGAGCCGTTTGTCATTATAATTTTAGGTCGAATTTATAGGAATTGAGTGATGATGAAATAGCCAAAAGACTATTCCCTCTTCAACTCATTTCCCCTATACGGAATAATAATTTACGATTCAGCTACTGCGTTCTCACGCCGTAGCCTTCACGGGCGGTTTTACACCGCACTTACACAATTCGATGGGGGTATGTAAAGTTAATTGTCTTGCGGTGATGTGTCGGCTGTGGGCCGGAAAAATTTCGACATAAATGACTTAGTGAAAACTTTTATTTGAATATAAATACATCGTGATATCATAATTGGAATTCGACATTTCATTAATCATCAATCATAACTCTTCCCAAGCTGACGCCCAAACAGAGCTCATATGAGGTTGAATGGACACGACGTGGAGAAAGTTTGCTAACATTCTTCCAATCACATTGAAATTTCGTCTAGATTCTACTGGTTTAGTCTGGCCACAAAAACTGATTCGAGTTTTTAAAACTGATTTAAATTATGTGAAAATGAATCGGTATATATACCTATTGTACGACCCTAACCTTGCGTGTTAAATTTGATTTAGTAAAACAAAATTTGACCTTGTGATTTTCTAGTATATTCTAATCTTAAATTTTATTATTTTCGTAATTTAGTTTTACAATTTTTTTTGATTTTTTAATTGAATTGTTTTCAATTCAATTTATTTAATTTTAGTTCCATTTTCATGGACTTTCGCTTTATTGGTAAATTGTCAAATTTTCGTGTTCTCATGTTATTTCTATGTTTATTTCGTGCGGATTTTGTTGCACTTTGTTATTATTTTAATTTACTTTTGTTTCTTGATTTTATATTTAATTGTTTCTCTCTCACATTTTAGCATGGTTAATTGATGTTTTATGGGTCTGATTTTAAATCTGCATGTTGTATTTGCGTGCGTGTTACTGATTCATCTAAACAAAATCTTGCCTTGGGCCAACACTACTTAACACTAAGTAGCAATATTTTGCTATTTGTGAAAAAGCCAAAGACCCATACTCAATATAAATTTGGATTCTTTATAAAATTATGGCGAAATTGAATACGTGCCCACCCTGTAGAGTTGTTCCCATCAACAGATACATTTGAAACATTTATTAAATAAACTAAATTTACAACAATTATTAATCGAACCAACCAATCAACTGATTTCAAATCATTTTATTCTTACAACAATATGCGAAAACCAATTACAGAATTAAAATCAACACTAAAACTATATTTACAACAAGGATCACATCAATCGTGTTTTCTTTGAAGGAGGACCACTTTTTTTTAACCATTGCGACCTAAGAGCATTTGGATCACTTTTAGTCTTGTTTCTCACAGTTCCCAACCAAATAAGATCGGCACAGAGATTTTTCCCACGAAGACTTATGTCTCGAATGTAATTCAATGTTTCAATTTTCTCCAACGCTGTTAGCCCAGATGCAAGTTCAACAAATGCACAACTAAATCAATGAGAAAGATTATTAATAAATAGAAGAAATAAAATTATTCGATTCCAGTGAAAAATTTTCCCCTACAAGATTCTATAAATAGTAATACATATCTATAAATAGTAACACATATCTATAAATAGTAACACATCTATAAATATTAACATACATCTATAATTATATATCACCTAATTAAACTTTAAAATATTACAAAATTCTAAAGGTAGCAGAGCTATAAATGTAACTCATCGTGTTCTCGATAAGAATGAGAATAGCAGTCGTACAGATTTTCACCAGCACAATCAACCTTTCGTTTGACATTAGAAATAGCAGTTTCAAATAGAAAAACGATTCCAATTAAAATTAATTAGAAATTTCTCTCGTTTCCTTAACATCGATTCAATTTTTTATGCACTGTTATAGCGATTTCGATATGGTTTTAGCTTAATTTATAGGATTCTCTTCTCAACATTTAATTCCAAATAAAATACTTGCTTACAATAAATGGAAAAATTCATCCAAATGGATTTATTTCGTTTTGAGGTTGACAGATTGTGTCAAACTGCGAATTTCATTTCTAAATTGATTGAATTGTATTGCCTTAATAACTAGTAATCCAAAATCAATCTTATATCATTATATTTGTATTCATCTCATCATTTGTCAAATGCTCATATCTTTTTCCGATAAATATTATTTTTTCATTTTTTAGTTAATTTTGCATTTTCAAATCCAAAAACATTTATCAGCTCACAAAAATATTCTCTTTAGTAATGAAAATGTCACTTTTTGATATTTTAATATAATTTTATGTAAATTTTCCCTAATTAAAAGGAACATGATAATTGATTTATCGATTTTCAGTGTTAACATGGTTGATTAAATCATTTGATTTGATGAAATCTCATTTAATTACCAGAAACGCATCACAATATATGAAATTTATCATTGATATCGGTAATTTTCAATCAAAGTGCTTAAAATAAATGCAGGCAATATTTAATATTTTTGTTATCAAACAATATTTGTTTTATTAAATTATAAGTGACATTTTTATATAAAGATTTTAATAGCATTCTAAAAAGTTTATTGAATAAAACCATAAAACAATAATTTGTAAAAAAATGAATAATAAAACTAATTAATTATAATTACTTATTATAATTTTAAATAATAAAAGTTTATATAATAAAATAAATATAATAAAATTAAAAAAAACATTATAATTAAAAATAATATTAATAATAAAAATAAAAATATTAATAAAAATAAAAAACAATAATAATATTATTAATAAAAATAATAATAATATTATATATAATAAAATAAATATATAATATATTAAAATAATAATAAATATATATTTTAAATAATATTAAAAAAATATTATAAATATTATAAAAATATTATAAAAATTAAAAACAATAAATAAAAATGATAATAATAAAAATATTAATAATAAAAAATATAAAAGCAATGAAAAATAATAATAATGATAAATTATATTAATAAAACTAATAATATTAAAATAAAAATAAACAATAAATAATGATGATAAACAATAATAATAATAATAATAATGTTATATATAATAAAATAAATATATAATATAATAAAATAAAATAATAAATATAATATATTAAAATAATAATATTTATATATTATAAATAATATTAAAAATATATTATTAATAAAAATAAAACAATTATAAATAATAATAATAAACAATAATAATAAAAATATTAATAATAATAATAATATCAATAATAATGAAAATAATAAAAATATTTACAATAATAATAATAAAGAATAAATAATAATAAATTCTTTATGTCATTGCAAAATGAAAAGCAACCAAAAAAATTCTTTTAATAATAATAACAGGCTCAAGTAATAAAAAGAATACAGTTGTTGATGAATAAGATTTTTCCAGTTCTATTTCTAAATATTTTAAAAAAGCTATTATGAAAGGTATTGGAAGTGTCAATGTTAATATGATTTCAAAGACTTACAAAGTTGGTGATATGTTTAGTAATAAATCTGGGCATCTTTTAGCCTGTGTTTTGATTTGGTAATGGGTATTGGAGAGACTGTACACATGAATTCAAATAAAATTTACTTGGATTCCTAACATATGATTATGTAATAGCTAATGAGTGTATAAATATTAAAATATAAATGATTATGTAATATAGCTATACGATTATGTAATAACTAATGAGTGTATAAATATTATTTTTTATTGAAGTTGTTTATTGCATGATGATTGTGAGCCATCGAAATATATTGCAATTAAACTTTTTATTAATAATAAGTCTTGAAACAAAATGTAATAATTAATAATAATAATAATGATGATAAACAATAATAATAAAAATAACAACAAATTGAATTATAAAATTTATATAAAATATTACAAACCTTCCTGATTCTTGAGTCATGGTGGAAAATCTAACAATATTTGTATTTCCTTCTAACTTCCTTGTATCACTACAATCACCGATATTGTATACAAAAACGTAATTGCTAGGAGAAATCATATCCAATCCTTTATCTAGCATCTCTTCATTTTCATCCGATTGCAAATATACCTCAGAAACTTCTACATTTGTTTCTTTGATTTTAGTTGTAACTAATTTATTGAGTGCTCCCATCCATTTATCCGTTGTTGTATCTGGATAATACAAAAACGCAATCCTAAAACCGAGCGTTAATAGCAGTTAAAAAGTTCCAGATTTACTTGTGTTCATCGCAAGACATTATAGTTAATGAATCGCACTCAAGGGGCAACAGGGAAAATGACGAATATTCAACTGTGTTCGGTAAATAGTTAACGAAAATAAAATCTGACTTCATTAGGTTATACTCCGGAGGTGGATCGCTGAATCGATTTAAGTTAGAAACTGGTATTAAATATGTCAAGTACAATTAACGAATTTTAAAAAATATTATCGGATAGAAAACTAACTATCGATTTACTGTAAAAATTTAAAACAAGCGGAAATCTTTCCGTAATAATTGGATATAAACTACTATATATATATATATATATATATTGTCTGAATTCGGGCCCTATGTGATAGTATACAAAATTGCATATATACACATGTAACCAATGACATAAGTACACATAGAAAATTGAACATAATATAATAGAAAATTAGTTATATCTTATATCGAACATTAATGTCTCAAAATATCTAAATAAAATTCAAACTATTTTAAATGTTAACATTGACTACACTTAATATGTACATACAATTGTCATGAAAACCACTTCAAATTTGTGTGAAATATAGAAAAAATTATTGATCGACAATCTAAAAAAGAAATGAAGATGTAAGCAACTGAAGAAAAATTAAATTCTTTGTATAAAACTTGAATTTATTTAACAATATAAATGTTGCTGACAAATTATAAGTAGAATGTTAAGTTATATTTATTATATATAGAAAATGTATTTTTTGGTAAAATCAAAAGACTATTTAATATTATGAAAAAATTTAAATAAAATATTTAATTATCCAATATAATCATTCTTACCTTGATATTTCGACAGAACATTCCTTTAACATTTCAATGTCATTTTCTTCATCGCTATCAATAACTTCTACTTCACTTTCTTCGAGATTGACTTCAGTGATATCGACAAAAGTGTTATCAACGTGTGATGTTATGTTATCTACATTATCCAGGGGTTCACGAGGAACGTGAACTGTTCGCCTTTCAGAATTATTATCAGGCATGTCATAACATTTCAAATAGATATTGTCCACCATTACCTGGAATCCTTCAAAAACTAAAGACCTTAAATGATCGATCAGTTGAGAAATTGCAACATCGGACAGGCCTCTCAAACAAACAAATCCAACTTGAGTAGTATTTTCAAAAATTTGAAATAAATAAATTTTAAAGTTAATCGTAGATCCCTTGGCTAATTGACTGTGATCTATACCGGCAGCAACATTGTGAACATATACATAATTCGTAAGCACATATTCAATTGTGCGTTCATCGTCCTAAGTTTATGTTAATAAAATTCAATAAAAAATTGCCACAATTATTCAATTTTCTATCAAAAAATATTTTAAATTCACAAGAAAAGTATGGAGCTTATCCAATCTCCTAGGATAACCAAATTTGGAGCAATAGATGTCGGATTAACGTTACGTGTTGTTGTTGAATGTTTATGGAGATAAATAATTGAATGATTGCTGAATTTATTATATTTGAACTTTAAGAATGTTATATATTAAGACCTACTTGATTTTTTTCTACATTAAGAGAAATAAATGTTCTAGAATTTATTATGGTAAATTGAAAAAAATGTAACAGATAATTTTTTTTACTTTAGGTTTTATTAGTGGGAAATAATTTTTTTTTAATTTAATATTTAATTCATTAAAACAAAATTTTTTAAATTTTTTTTATTCCTTTACCAAATCCACCACTCGGATACAGATTTGATTGTATATACGAGCAAACCAGTATTTGAGAAACTTCATAACGTCAATGAATAAAGTCTCTTGTTAACTATTATGTAATAATACAGCTAAAAGATATCTATTGGAAATAATTAATTATTGCATACAGGCAGCTACAGAATTGCAGCTAGGATAAATTATTGAATCTTATTTCTTATTACAGTCTATTTTTATCGAAGGCATTTTTGTTTTCGGACAATTGTTGTGTGTGAATTCGGTTATTATGTAACTTTTTTATATTATACAATCCATGCAGATTCATTACTTAATCATAAAGTGTAATGTTTGCATAGCAGTGATGTAATATATACGTATTACATAATATACATATATATATGTATATTTGGTTTTGCTTATATCCATATTTCTCATTCTGAAACTTGCTGTGAAAATTGCAATCTATGCATCCAATCAATGACATTTCTTGTTTCTCTGTGACTATTGTGTTTGCTTCTTAATTTGAGTCAGCTAGGCTTCTGGTATCGATTGTAGTTTTAACTAGATTATTTACGTAACCTAATATTTGAAAGTATTGATGTCTTTGGTTCCATATAACTGAAGTTTATTTACAATATGAACCAAGGAGCTATATAAGACCAAAGAAAATGCCTCATCGTAATCATAATGAAGCTCAGTAATGAACTTAATACCCTTGTTTTCTCATTTTAAGGTTCTGCTCGATCTCTTCAGCTCCTTGGATTGTGTGAATCTCGCTTAATATCAACCGAAGTTCTGAAAGGAATAAAACAGTATTTCGGCGAATTAACTGTTTTCCCGGAATCCAAGTAGAATTACAAATTATATTCGAGAATAACTGAAATTGATTCCAGCTTAAAAATGCAATCAGTTTGGTTCTTTCACAGGATCACAAATTATTTGTATTGAGATAAAGAAGTACTCTTTCATTCCCACTTAGTGAAAATTCATGAGACTACATTGCATGACAGTAATTATGATATTAAAACAAAAAAAGGAAACTTTTAGATGCCTAATATAGAAAAACCAGTGAGTAAAATATCAGTAAAAACATTTTAGTTCTTATTTTTACATCTATGAATATTCCCAGTAACGCTGCAGTGAATATGTATTTCCTTATTCCTTCTCTGGTCGACATTTAAATACTTTGATTTGTTGCTATTATGGCAAGTAAAAATTTAGTAATCAATTAATATTTTTGCGATTCTCATCAATTTTCAGCGCCTTATTTTATCAATTATTAAACCTATTAACTGATTTTTATAAATAAGAATATTTAATTAGATACTTACAAATTGTGAGTATTAAGTTGATATATTAAAATATATTATTTAAATCATTATAATTTTACCCTTTTCTTGTGAACCTTAGGCGGCAGAGCACCTTTAGGCTGCAAATAGACCTCGTTTAAGTTGAGCATTACTGTTTGATTACTATCTACGACAATTTCTTTTTCTTTTAGAGCTTCTTGGAAGAATTCGAATTTAGAATCAGGAAATGATTTTGGAACGAATAAAAATCCAACTCTCAAAGAATCAACGACGTCAATGAAAAATGCTTTTGATCCTTTAACGCCAAGAGCTTTAGCAGCATCTGATATTCCTTTAACTGTCAACTTTGTTGGCAAATCATAAAGAAATAGCAAGTTCGATTTAAACGAAGCTGTGCTGAAAATATATTTCATTTATTATTCATTTAGCGTTTCCACAAAATTACATCGGCAAAATTTGTAAGGTTTTAGGAACCATATTTTTTGATAATCGAATGTCTTCAGACACGAAAACTTCCAAAACACGAGGAAACAGACCATTAGATAAACGCCTCGTTCGAATATATTTCAGCACATAATCTCTAATAGCTTCATCTTGATTTACAGGTAATCGTAAAACCATCCATCTTAATTAAATTAAAAATTACAGATCAAATAATTTATTAAATAATTTAAATATTGAATATTAAATCCATTGTTAAGTAGAATAAATTACTAAAATTCAACTACTTAACAAGCATATTAAATATTGCGTACTTATCTTCTTTTTGAGGTATATCCCAATGTTTTACGTCATTCGATTGAAAGGGTAAATCACCAATTACTTCATAAGAATCACATTCTTTTGGTAAATTGTCCACAAATAAAACTGGTAGCATTGTAGCATTTTCAGGTATCTATTTTATTAATATTGATCGGATTTAGATCACATTTAATTTTAAAAGAAAAATATTTTAACAAGTTAAATAACTTGCAAAACTTTTTCGTGTTACTTTCATTATTGAAAAAAATAATTACCAGATTTGTTAAGTATACATTTGGTGGTGGAAACCATAAATGATAAACCTTTAGAGGTCTTATGCCATTTATTACTTTACTTCTCAGCCTTGAAACTCCCATTTCGAAGTGAGTTAAAAGAGATGTTGGGTTGTAAATAAAAGCCTCCTGTAAGTCTGCATAAGGATTATCAATAAAAATCAAGCGAGCCCATTTGTTTTCTAGTTCTTTGATTAAATCAAAATGCCTGATATGTTTCGGAATGTTTGTCACAAGAATTAAATTCGTGTTCATTGTAAATTAAATTTATTAAATCTATTAAATATTTTCAAAAAATTATAAGGTTTAATTATTTACTTTAAATACTAAAATGGTAATCAATAATAAAACAAAGATTATTTATAAGATTATTTAATAAGATTATTTATAAGATTATTATAAGTTATAAATTTTACTATTACAACATATTTTAGAAATTAATTTCAAAGATTTTTAATTTTCAATCAATTATCTATTAAACATAAGGTACAATGTACTAATTTTAATTAAAATTCTAAAATTTTCAAAATATTAAAATATTAAAAAAGTTATGTGGGCCAGAACACAAAAGGCCTTGAAAATTGTTTAAATCTATCAGTAATATAGCACGAAAACACAGCACCAAAATAACTTAAAATGCAACATGTGTGGGGTTAGTGGTGTGTGGGGTTTATGGTCTGGATAACCTTGACCCCAGATGTAACTATTGTTGGGCCAGAACGTAAACGGCCTTGGAAAATGTTTAAATGGATCAGAAACACACACGCAGATACAACACGCGATTTAAAATAAACCTGAAAAACACCAAGTAAACCCGATAAAATCTGAGAAATAAAAGAATTAAATATAAATAATAAACATAAAAATAAAAATAAAATAATAACAAAATGCACCAAGATCCGCACGATACCTACACAGATACAACAAGAAAACATGAACAAATTCGACGAAATTAGAAAAATCAATTAAAGTTCATTAAAGTGGAATTTAAATTGGAAAATTGAATTAGCAATAATTCAATAAAAATTTCAAATAAAAAAATTATAAAAACAAATCAAGAAATATAAAAACTAAAAAATAGAATTTGCTAGAAAAGAACAAGGTCGAATTTTGTTTTACTGCTTCAAATTTCACACGTCACACAATGAGGTATAAATACTGATCCATTTTCACATTAAAGTTAACCAAAAAACCATTTTGAAAGTGAACCAATTGTAAACAATTTGTGAACTATTTTGAAAATTTATTAGTTTGAATACTTCGAACAAAATTTTTATTTAGGTGAGAATCATTCATGTTGGAACCCTCTTTCCACATCACGACCTTGCATCTCAATGGAGCTCTGCTCGGCGTTGGTGTGGGGAGAGAGGTATTGGTGGGTTACAGGGTTCCAAATCTTGCTTATCTTCCTGGCGACCCTAGTAACGCCATACAAAATGATACTTATCCACTTGGCACCCGTTGCTAAGCAACGTTGGAAATGTGTTCAAGTGGTGGATTGCCCGCAAAAATTGAGTACCATGTGCTAGTACTGTAGTTGCTCGGACAACCCTCGGGTTCACGAGCTGTCGATAGAAGACCTGTGCTCGCTTTTGATTCTTAGGTCCCATATACTTATTCGAGATTAATGCTTAATTGACTGTTGGCGGTGTTGGTCTACGGTTATACGAAATAATAATTCAACTGCATTTAAAAACTATTTTATTCGATTCATATACATTGGCGTTTACTGCTTGAGACTCTGGAGTTGTGTTGCGCGACGTCGGGCACGCTCCTTACGTCCCGGTCGCCGGTTGCTGATTTTCGGGTTGGATTTCTCTGCCGTCCCGGTTGCTGCCTGCGGCACTTGAGTGGGGGGCGAAGATGAGCGGGTAAGTTACCGCTTCACCTTCCCGGCATACCGCTAAAGCCACTTCAAGTCCCCGAACCTGCGTACGCAGACTCCGATTTAGCTGGCGTTCTTCGGCCCAGCCTTTTTGAGCTGCAGTGAGCCGTTGGTAAAGGATTTTTGTTCGTTTGGGGTCTAAGCAAGTCGCTTTGATCTGCTGCATCTCGCGAGTTAGTTGCAGGATCTGACTAAGTAACTCGGCATTCGCCTGCCTCGCGCGCTCTAATTCCGTCTGGAGAATCCGTAGAGAAGACATTGCTGAAATTAAATGGGTTGTTACGCGTCGATTTATGCTAGAGCTAAATGTTTAAATTCATCCAAACAAATCAACAGTTCATCTTCTATTAAATAAGAAAACACACACAGTTCTAATTATAATTGGTATCTAATCACTACAGTAATGTCTGTTAGTCATTCGTCCGGACAATCCCGTTCTAAACTCCTCTTGAGGGCCTCCACCGTGTAGGGCCGCCTAGTATCTCGAACTGGACGAGGTGGATGGGCGACGGCGATCCGCCCAGCAAGGATGTCATCCAGCACGTTTGCAAGGTACATCCTTGCCTTGACGACTTGTAAGTCCACCCGCTCCTGCACCCGCTCCCACTGGGTGAGGAGGTCCTGTGCGTGAGCGAATATTTCGGCAGCTGGGTATTGCTGTCGACTTAGTTCCTCGAGGTCGTTGTTGAGATTAGGTGTCCTCCGAATGGCCGGGTACGGCCATTGTCGACGTATTTTCCCGATCGCCCCTGTTCTCCTGGGTGACTCCTTCCTGGATGGCGTGTTGGTTGAACTGAAAACTGTCCTAGCTAGAGGCATGTTTGGCTGAAAGTAAGGCAGCATGATCAATTACTAACTTTTGATAATTATAGCACTAAAACGGATTATCTAACTCGGGTGTGTGCTTCATTATTTGGTTCTCTAATGACTAGGGGATGGCTGTTGGGCGTACATATTGTTTAATATTATGTTGTGGAGATGAGTAAGAACTGGTATTCGATCAAGTGTTGTCGTTTGTCGATGTTGAGCGGAACTTAGATCTATATATTAGGCTTGGCGTTGATGTCAGGGTTAAGAGATCACGGAGGGGTTTCTATTCACTCGTTGGCCTTCTGCGCCCCTAAAATGTCTGATGCGATCGACCTGTTCTATTTGAATGAGTTTGATTATGCAATCTCTTATAAGTAACAAAAATGTCTCGATGTGTACGTTATGCTAATGATTGGGCTACTAGATAAAAATAGGTGTGATGATGACTAAAACTTATCAATGGCTAACGGATCTAATGGGTGATTTTAACAAAATTATTAATGGGCCGACAAATTAAATAAAGCGAGGTTAATGAAAAGTATCAACGGTTAACGAGTTAAGTATTAAATGTGATCAACGGATTAATTAAATATCGATTGAAAAATACCCCACCTATATCGCAAATTCATGTAAACTTTAATCATTAGGGTATAACGAACTGCGTTTGTTTATTTAAATTATGTAACATAGACTATGCTAATTAGCAAACCAAGTCCTTTCGTGCCGTTCGATCATCTCAGAATTCGGTTAATGCACACTTGTCCATTAGGTCTACGGCAATTAAATTTCACGTTAATTTATTCAAATTTATTCGTGCTGTCTCAAAATTTGATTATCGAGCTTGATCGGATCAATTGAGGTAAGTTGTCGTTCTAGTTGATTTCTCTACTTTTCTGTTAGATTTTAACGCGTTCCCACCGTGGATCTCCCCCTCGTCTCATTTATGTATTATCGGATTGGAAATTACCTTAACCTACAGTAATATTTGGTCGACAGATTTTTCAATCGCCTGAATCATTAATCAGAAGTCGTGTCTCTTCGTGTGAGTATTGATGGGCTTTGAATATCGCACATTTCCCAACTTATTTGGTCTAAATTCCGGTTGTGGGCACTTGACCTACTGGCCTATGGATTACCTATTGTCGATTTATGATCTCAAATCAGTCGATTTATTTATGTGGGATTTTAATTGCTATATTAAAGGTTCATTTAATTTTTGTTTTCTTTTGTTTTCGTAAATCATTAATACTTCTATGGTCATCAACATTTTATTAATCTCCTGGTTTAGGTTGATGGTACGAAGGGATTTTACTCGGTTATCATGAAAAGTACCGTTAAACTAAGCTCCGCTGAATCTTCCTACGATTTTAAATAAATTTGTTCGTTGCATGGAATTCATTTTATTTCGCCTAATTTTATTAATTTTCGTTACTCCGATGAATATCTTTTCATCTGATTTGCTCTCTCAGTGAACCCATCTGTCGACATTGGGTTATCACTCTAAATTGTTACTAATAATTATTTCACCTGATGAGTTGCTTTACCCTTAGTTTAACGATTTACTGGCATTTTGGTAGTTCTCGCATTCACGTGCATTTAAAATTGAGCGATCTCGTATTACTATCCTTAAGGTTATTAAATCTCTTCGAACCATCAATCTGATTTGGGGTTTTAAATTAATCATCTAGATTATTCTAAAGGTTATCTCATGAAATTTAATTCTATCAGGAATTTTGTGCAAGTCATTTCGATACCCTTTTCACCTTCTAACTTAAGTCGTTCAGCTTTCCGATAATTATTTTATTAAAATCAACTTTAATTAAAGGAATATTCGGTTGACTGGATGGGTAAATTTAATCTAAGGAACTCCTGAACACTTTACGATATTTACGTTTAATTTTTATAAGCTGATCTACTACTAGTTAAGTCATTGTTATTATCAATTGAATTTATTTATACCAACGATTTCAGTCAATTTATCCCCGTGCCCTTTCCCTTTAATAGATCCTAAGCGCCTCTGTGTTTATATTATATTTATTGAGTGCCCACTGGACTACTCGATGTGGTGATTTTAAGCCGTTGTAAGCAAATTTTAGGTCGATTTTACAGAATTGAGAAACGAGGAAGCAGCCAGAGACTTCTTCCTTATTTCTCGCTTCAGCTATAGGGATAAATATTTACGTTCCGACCGCTGCGTTGCGCACGCTGAGTCTTCACGGGTGCATATCATTGGCGATTTTCCACGCGCTTACATGCATTTGCACTATGTTTATTTTACTAACTTGCGTGATGTGTCGGCTGTGGGCCGGAAAAATTTCGACATTTTTAAGTTATAAAACAAATAGGTTTGTAAAATAATTTAGATATGATAATAATATTTATTAATTGTACAACAATTCAACAAAATTTACCCTTCATTGACTATCCCATAAACATCAAAACATAAAATCGCATAAACAACATAAATACCTCTCCCCCCACATCCACGCCGAGCAGAGCTCCATTGAGATGCAAGGACGCGATGTGGAAAGAGGGTTTCGACAGAAATGATTCTCACCTAAAATTTAAAATGATTGACAATAGTTCTATCAATAGTTCTCTTTGAAAAATGGTTTAATCAAATGAAACTGGCTTAGTTTTCAAAATGGTTTCTCGATAAAAAAAATGGTTGTTAAATGTGAAAATGGATCAGTATTTATACCTACTTGTGTGACGTGTAAAATTTGATGCAGTAAAACAAAATTCGACCTTGTTCTTTTCTAGCAAATTCTATTTTTTAGTTTTTATATTTCTTGATTTATTTTTATAATTTTTTTATTTAAAATTTTTATTGAATTATTGCTAATTCAATTTTTCAATTTAAATTCCACTTTAATGAACTTTAATTGATTTTTTCTAATTTCGTCGAATTTGTCGTGTTCTCTTGTTGTATCTGTGTAGGTATCGTGCGAATCTTGATGCATTTTGTTGATATTTTATTTTATTTTTATGTTTCTTAATTTTATATTTAATTCTTTTATTTCTCAGATTTTATCGGGTTTACTTGGTGTTTTTCAGGTTTATTTTAAATTGCGTGTTGTATCTGCGTGTGTGTTTCTGATCCATTTAAACATTTTCAAGGCCGTTTACGTTATGGCCCAACATAAAACACTCGGGGGTCCGTAAAATTGCGACCCGCAATTTCAATTGATTTCAAAATAATACATACAATTCCGTTTTCATTATTCACATTCATAAAAATGTCTACTGTAGGGTTAATTATCAAGAGAAAGATGGACTTAAGGTCCGGCTACAGTACATAATCAAATATCAATTGTGTGGTTCAATATCAATGTAGATCAATATTAGTTCGAATCACTGTAGGTCAGTATTAGTAAATTCAGTTCAAATCGATGTAAATCAGTTCGAGTCAGAAAATTCAGTTCAGATCAATATCAGTTGCTGTAACTCAGTTATATTTGTCTTCGAATGAATCGCTGACGGCTTGGGTTTCGCTTTCGAGCTGGGTTGATCTTGAAGGGTGATTGATGGAAATCTGCGAGAGTCTTGTCATTTCGTTGGGTTTGGTGGTTTTTCGACTTTGGGTGAACATTCTTCTGACTTTTTGGATTTGGGTATTTTGTCTTAGGCCGAGGATGAGACAACATATTAGGAGTATTATGTTAGATGTTATACTAATCGGTAGTATTAGTTCGATTGATAGACTTGTCATTGCATGGGGTTCATTTTTCTGCTTGATTTGTTTTCCTAGTTGGTTTTTGATTGATAGGACGATTCTTTGAATTTCTTGGATTATTTTATTATTGGGATTTGCTTTGGCTTTTCTTTGAATTTGTTTGATGACATTTTCTAAGGTTTTCTTTATCTCTTGGTTTTCATTTTTTATATTGGCTATTTCTTCATTATTTTCCAGTAGGGTTTGTACCATTGTTTGGGTTTTCTCGATATTCTGTTTTATCTCGTCCTTGTTTTCTTTTGTGGGGCATTGCATACATTGGAGGTTTATTTGTTGACATTCCTCATTATTGGGGTTACTACAAATTTCTTTGAAATCGGCACAGGTGCTGTCCTCTCTTCTGAAGGGTTGGGATTTCTCGCATTTTTCTAATGGGTTCTCAGTATTGCATTTTTTCATTATTATCATCATTATTATCCACAGGTTTGGGTTCATAGCTTCTATTTTCGAATACATAATCAATTTTCTATTTATTTACAAGATTTTATTTTGTTTATTTACAGTGGAGTTTAGCCCTTTTTACTCTTTTTCTGGGGTTGAGTGTATCTCGCACTCCTCCTTAGTTTTATTTTCTGAGAATCTCATTATCAGAACTTGGGCTTTTATTAATCGCTCGGTTAATTTTGGGATTTCTTTTAGTCGTTCTTTGTTTTCTTTGATTACTCTTTGTTGGTTATTTATTTTCATCTGAAGATTTATTTCTTTCGCTTGCTTTCTTTTAAGTTGACGTTTATAATTTATTCGTTTAGCCGTTTGCTTTTCCAGCTTTCGTCTCGCTTCCTGGAGCTGTTCTGTTAGCGTTTTAATTTCGTCTTGAGCTTGTTGATGGCTCTCTTTTATCTCTCTGGCTTCTTTACAACTGTCTTCTAGTTGTATTACATATCTCTGTTCACTTTTTCTGCTATCTCGCATTCGTTCTGCTTCGGTTTTCCAATAATCTTCCAGGATTACGCGGGTTTTTATTTCAGCTAATTCTCGTCTCAATCGTTCATTTTCTCTCTTTTGATCTCTGTTTTCTCCCATGCTAGATGTTAGTTTTCGTTTTATCATATTGGCTAGTTGTTTTGACTGTACCAGTTGTTGAGTTATCCGGGCGATTTCTGAATCTTGTTCCTCCACTAACTCTTGCCATTCTTTTCTTTCGGCTCTCCACTTTTTACTATAATACCTCAGTGGGTCTTGCTCGATTGGTTCTACTAATTGAATTGGGCTTGGTACGTATTCTCCATCTTCTAGATTCATTCGGATTTCTACTTCATTCGAATTCATGCTAAATATACATCGATTACAATTTTTTGGTTTTTATCGTTTTTTATTATTTTTATTCTCTTTTTACACTTTTTACAATTTTTCTCTTTTAGGTTTACACTATCGTTTCGTCCGTCTCCCCGAATCCTTCGTCGGGTTCGGCGGGTACTTGGTTTATAATTTCAGTTGGGTATAATGGCATGAGCAGGATTGGTGGTCGGCTCTGCAAGGTATTTATTTCTGCACGCAAAGCGTTTGATATTTGTATCTCTTCGTCTAAGAGATAAGCAAGATATTCCGTATTTTCTGTTAATTCTTCCACTTGTGTTTCCAACCGATGCGTGTTTTCCAACGCTTTCAACTTTTCAATTTCCTTCCTCAGGTTCTGCTCATTTTCCTCATATCCTTGCTTTATTGCTTTTATCTCTGCTTCAACTTGTTCTTTCAACTGCTCGTTGACTTCATGTTGGTGTCTCAACTGAATTTCTTTAAATATTGTAACTCCTCGGTGTCCATTCACCTCCTGCTGGAGTTCTGTTATCCTTTCGTTTAATTGTTGGATTTGTCGTCTTTCGTCAGTTTGTTCATTTAAGGTTTCCAGTATCTTCTGATTTAATTGATCAATCCATTTTCTGTGGGCCTTTTCGGTTTTTCTGAGCCTGTCTATTGTATTCTTTCTGATTCGTTCATTGAATTCTAATGTTTGTATTTGGTTACTGTAATCGTCGAGTGTATGTTTCTGTTCTTCAATCTGCTCCCATAGCTCCCAATCTTCGGTATTCAACAATTTCTTGGGTAATCGTCTTATCTCTTTTTTGGCTTCCTGATACTGGTCCTTCCATTTTCCTGCTTCTAGTTTGATCCAACTTTCTTTCTTTTCCGTTTTTATTTGTCGTATTCGTCTTTGTCGATGAGCTTCGTCCTGCTCGATCTGCATCTCTTTTACTCTGGTTTGTTGCCGTACTATTTCGTGATCTTGTTTTTGTATATGTTCCCATTGTATTGTATTCTCGATTTTCGACAATCTATACTTGTCTTTCCACTTTCTCGCTTCCGCCGTTGTTTGGATCACTATTCTTTCCTGTCTATCGTCTCTGGGCTCTTTAATTTTCCTTGATGGTTTTGGCCCTTGATTTCTCAGCTTGTTGACTTCCTTTTTCGCATCTTCCCATTTAGCTTTGTATGCTCTGGTTCTATCTTCCTCTTCGGCTATTTGCTGGATATAATGTCTAGCGCGTGCTTCCCAGTCATTCCTTGCACGCTCCTTCTCTCCGTACCACTTCGTTTTCCAGTGAAGTGCTTGTCTTTTTGCCCATTCTTTGGCTTGTTCCAAATGGGTTCTCTTTGTCTTCTCTATTCGGTATTGGGTGCTAATTTGCCCAATTTCCTCCTGCATTTGCTGTATGATCTTTATCGTCTCCTCTCCTTCTTCTCGTATTTCTGCTTCTTTATCTTTTATCACTTCTCTCAATCTTTCTATTTCGCTTTGTTGATCCTGTTTCTCTTGTTCTAACATTCTAATCTCCTTTCTTTGGTTTGTGATTCTGGTTTGGTTCTGCATGGATTCTTTTACTAACTCCTCTTCTCGTCCTTGACGTGGTTCATTATTTCCTTCAGAATTCATTGCCTGTTGTTCCAATTCTTCTCTTATCATCTTTATCTTTAACGTATCTCTCAGTAGTTCTCCTTCTACTGATGTTAATATTTCTTTTAATCTCATCGACCTTTGTTGCCATTCCTCTTTAATCTCCTTTAGTTGTTTGGATTGGTTTTCGGTTCTTGACTCTTTGTCCTCTGTTGCTGTTTTTCTCTATCTTTTGATTTATCGTCTCGTTTTGGTTCATTGTAATTCTGAATATTAATAATTGATTATTTTCTCTTTTCGATCATCTCAAAATTTTATCATAATTTACATCATCTCGTATTTTTGTGGTTTTTGAGTTTTTATTATTTTTTGTTTTTACGCTTATCTTTATTTACACTTTTTACACATTGTTTTCTGTTTCTATCTACTGATCAGCGAAACGGAATCCTTTGATCCGCCCGTTGATCGGCTTCCTACATACTGGACATATTTTGACTTTTATCCCGCACGCTTCACATGTGACCATATGTCCACAAGGCATATAAATTATTTCAACATGTTTCTGCCAACATGTTACACATTGATACTGCTCCAAAATAGCTTCTTTTATCATTGATTTGTCTCGATTCTCTTTCGGTTTCTCTTGGTATCGCTTGATTGCTCGGATTATTGCTTGTGTCGAGTCGTACCATTCTAAGTTATTAGCTAACCTTTCCTGGATTATTTTCCTCATTTTTTGAGTATCCACTCCTGATAATAGCATTATGGTTCTCGTTTTTGGTCGATCCAAGATATCTTCTATTTGTTGATTTGTAATCATTATCTCGATATTCTTTGACTCTTTTTCTTGTTTATACATACATTTTCCTTTGTGTTTTAACTTTTTTACATTCTGATCTGGTATTGGTTGTTGATTTTTACATCCTTCGCACATTATTCCTCTGGCTGTTTGGCAATATCCTTGACTCGCAAATTCTGCTGCTCTTGGATTTCCTTTGAAAGTTTTAATTCTCTCTTCGAATGTTCTATTTATAGTCTCTTTTTCCCAGATTAATTCTGCTGGATCTTCGAAATTCTTTATTATCGTTATCTTTTTCTCACCTCCCTTTTCCTCGCTGTCTAATTCTGCTTGTCTGAGTCCTTCTGATCTGTTCATCGCTTGGTTTCTTACATCAATATTGATTCTAAATGGACAGGTTGGAAATTTCCTCAGGTGTTCTCGTTTAGCGGTCTCTCCTTTTTCCCATTTTGCGAGTTTTCCTTTACAATAGATGCATGTTACTTCATCCGGTAGTTCTGGTGTTCCCGTAAAATAGAATCCTTGTGCGGCCATTTCTTGACTTTGCCGTTCGGTAAACACTTTATTATCTTTAAAAGTTAGGTATCTCTGTTCCTCTTTTCTCAGCTCTTCGTTCCTCACTCTCATTTGTGAGTATATCGCTTTTATGGTTTGCGTTGGCCGTCTTGTTCCGTCGTAGTCTTTATAGTATATAATTGCTGCTGCAAGTGTATTAACTTTCTCTTCCTCTTCTGGTTTTTTCCATAGTCTCGTCCATATCGAATCTGGTCCTTCTCTCATCTGTATCATTATCTCTTCGCTGATTCCGCTTGCCATCTAAATATTGTCATTATTTTTGAATTTTTGTTTTTCTGATTTTTCTGGTTATTTGTAATTTTTTGATTTTTATTTGGTTTTTGTTATTTTATTTACATTTATTTACACTTTCTTTCTCTCTTTACAACGTCTTGTCTGACCTCTCTACTTCTAATTTTATATATAGATTATCTTCTCGCAAGAACCCTTCTCCTCTCAATCGTTGTTGTGGATAGAATCGTGGTGTACCAATTGCTGTATTCCAGTCGGTTGTTGGTCTTCCCATTTGTGGTTCGTTTCCTGTTCTGATTGGGTTACGATAGTCCTCTTGTCCTTTCATTGTTAATATCATATTTTGTTTAAAAGGCCATGTTAATAGCTCGTCGTAATCTCCTCTTCCTACTCTGATGAAGACACTGATGTGGGTGCCTGTTGCATTCTCATCTCCATTTGGATATAATCTAATGCCCAATTTGTATCCATTTTCCCAACTGTATATTGGTGGACTATCTAGAATTCTTTGTGTTCCGTCTTTTGCTCTCTGGAGCTTTTCTGCGAATTCAGTTATTTTCCATATAAATGGTGCTGTAGGATGTTTTCTGGCTATAGAACTGTTGGTTTCTAGTTCCTTTATGCTGTTAGTCATCTGTTGCATTTTCTTTTCCATTTCGACCATTTTCTTGAGTGTGTCTCCTTGGCTTCTCTCGAAATTCTTTCTGGACTCTAATATTTCTCTTATTAGTGCCTTTTGTGCATCATTTTCTGTTCGTAGGCTTTTTACTTCCCATGCCAACATTCCTATCGTTTTCATCATGGTTTCGGTATGCTCGATGCTATTTTCTATCATGTGTTTTTGCATTTCCGCAATTGGTAGTTGCGTTTGACAATTGAATAATTCTAACGGACATTTGACTGGTTTGCCGCTACATTCGTTCCAATGTTCCTTTAATTTGACTTTATCTTTCTTGTCGCAGTTGTTTGCGCATATTCCTTCATATAGATCGCATTTTTGTTCCTCTTTTGGATTCCGGTGTTCCATTTCTATTTTTATCCATTCGTCGATAACTCCACAGAATTCGCATTTTTCCTCTCTCTTGATGCATACTTTGTGATGGTCTCTCATAGTCTTCTTCGTTATGATGGTTTGACATTTTCCGCATACTATCTCGCTATACTCGCATTCCTTTACGTGACTTTCGGCTTCCTTCATAAGTCCCTTCCATTCACATTCTTTTACTCGGCATTGAACTAATAGATTATTGATTTCTTTATTGGTGGCTTTATCCATTGTTGTAGGGTCTTCATCTTCTTCAAACGTTTCGTCACATCCAGGGCATTTTATTGTTTGAGTTTCTATTACTTCTATCGTACACTCTGTGCATATTCTGCATCCACATTTCGTCTGTCTCGCTCCAATCAGTAATTCTTTACATTTACAACACTTTAGTCTTTCCTTGATATCGTTCACCGTTCTAATCTTATTTTTCATTATTCGTCTCGTAGTTTCGGATGGATTCTCGCTTCCTTTAATTTTCTCGATGATTGTCTGCATATCTACAAAAATTTTTTGATTACTTGACGTTGTTTTACTTCTATCGCTTTATTTATACATATTTACACGGTGCGCTTCATTTTACTCTACTGTTGAATCCGGTTCTGGGGTAAATTCTGGCATTGATGCTATCCATTCCACCCAACTTGCTGGGTCTACGTGCTGATGATTGTGACGTAGTCTTCTAATTTCGTCAGCTTGCCATCTAACTTGATCTGTTAATTGTTCATTTATCCTCTGTAATTGTAGTATTGTTCTCTGTTGCTCTTCTAGTCTTATGGCTTGTTGTAGGCCTCTGTTCACACTTTCCGTTAATACTAGATGAGTATTTGTCCACTGCGTTTGTGCATTGTTTGTTATTAGTGTCATTAATTCGCATTGTCGTCTCCACGTTGCCTCGATTCCTTGATCTTGGTATATTCCTTGATTTAATTCTACAATCTCTATAGGTACATTGGCAGCTGCTGGTTGTTGTGTTCCTTCTGTGAATGGTGGTATTCTCACTTGATTTGGTTGATTTACGTCATTCGGATTCATCTGTTGATTATAACACATCATTAATTCATCGGCATTCTCTCTGTTTGCTTACTGTCTCTAACGTATTTTGTGCGGTATTTACATATAGATATACATATTCTTACTACTAATATACTACATAATATTTTACACTATATACAATGTCTCTTTCTCGTTTTACACCATCGTCTCCGGGGACTCTATACGCAATGTCCGTATATCCCCATATTTCTCATTCATTATCTGGTATACATCAGATTCGTTGGACCATTGTTGTGCTTCGATAATGGGCGGTTCTTTTATCCAGAGTCCGCTTGTGCTAGAGTTTCCTATGATTTCATACTCTTCGGTTCTTTCTGCATCATATTGTTCTAATTCGATATCGTAATTGAATTTTTCTACCGCTGGCCATAATCTTTTCTTCGCTGGCTTCTTTCTGCATTTGGTAGTTCTTGCTAGTTGAATTATTATCAGCATTACTACGCTGCTTATTACTGCTGTTGTTATCCAAATCATTTTAATCATATAGTTCTTTTCACTAGGCTGTATAGTTGTATTTTCTCTTGCATTGGTTGTCTCCATTATTCCTTCTTTTGGTTGTACATTTTTGAGTACTTTCTGGAGTTGTAATGCTTCATGAATTGAGAGGTGGCTGTCGTCCATGATCATTCCTTTTTTCCATGTTTCGTTACTCGTTTTTCTCTCGGATTGTTTTATTATAGGTTGATCTGTCGCATTTGACTTGAGTAGTTTCCTTGTTATCGTTCTCCAATGCTCATGGGTTCCCTTTTGGATGTTTACTACATATTTTCCCAGTTTTCTTTTTGTTGGGATTCGGTACTTTTGATTCTTTATATTTTTGCTTGTTTCGCATTGAATTCTCTTATTTACTGGTTCGTTTCTTTTAGGTTCGTATACGCAGATTTTTGTGATAGGTTTTTCGCCTGTGTTTTCAATTACTATTTCTTCTTCATTTGCTGCATTTAACTCTATGTTTATTATTACTGCTTTACTTTCTCTGATCTGTCGTTGGTACGGTTGTTCCCTTGTTTATTTTCCTGGACGTTTTGTCGTAATCGATTCTAGTAACTTTCTGGTTATTGATTTCCAGTAATCATCTCTTCCTCTCTGGACGTGTACTATATACCTTCCGCGTTTTCTTTTAGTTGGAATACGGTATTTTTGATTTTTGATATCTTCGTTTGCTTGACATTTGATTCTTTCATTTATCGTTCCGTTCTTTTTAGTTTCGAATATACAAACTTTTGTGATGGGTTCCTTGCCCATATTTTCAACTATTATCTCTTCTCCGCTCTTTGGATCTGATTCTACTTTCATCGTTATTTCTTTCTTTTCTCGTGCTCGACGTTTGTATGGCTCTTCTTTTGGTGTTGTGAATTTTTCTCCCAGGGTTTTGGCTAGTGTGCACGTTATTATTATATCATTGTTGGCACATATTATATATTCCGCATTGCCTTCTAGGCTATCCCATTCACATTTCTTTCCTGCCTTCATATTCATCTTCCAACAATCGATAATTTTGTTTTGTATACATACTTGTTCAATCGTTTCTATTCCTCCGTTTATTATTCGCAATTTGCCTATTCCTGGCTTTACTTGGATTTTTACGTTTTTATCTTCTCTGGCATCTCTACATACATCTTTGGTGGTCTGACATAATGATGAGTTCTCGGATCGTATTTCTATCTTTCCTGGTTTTCCTATGGAATCAAATTGACAACTTATGCTTGTATTCATCGTCAGTTGTAGGCATATTCCTTTGCTTGCGCTTCCTTTCTCATTTATTGTTCGTATTCTAAACGATTTTATCTCCTTTGTGATGTTTTCGTCAGCTTCTGTTAACTTGATGGACGTGATTAATATCATTATTTTTTGTAGCAGGGTCGGTCGGTTTTGATTTTTCCTTTGTTGTAGTAGCATCATCCCTCTGTTTCGTTTTCCCTCGTTATTGCTGTTGTTCGTTTTTTGACGTTCCTCGTTGGATGATTCCTTTTTCTCTTGTTGTTTGAATTTGTTTTCCTCTCTAGCCTTTGGTTTGGTATCTTGATCATCTTGGTTTTTGCTGTTGTCGCTTCCTCCTTCTCCATTATTATTTCCATCCGAGGTTTCCTTTGAAATGTCGTCCTCGACATTTATTATTTCAATAATTTCCTCGTATACTTTTATTATTCTTGCTTTTATATCGTCCATCTCTTTTATTTCTTGTTTGCTCGCTTGGAATCTTATTTGCTTTCGATGCCATCTGTGTATTATCGTCAATAGTTGTTCCTTTCTATCTCCGATTCGTACTGCTTCTTTTGGATGATTGGTGAATTTCAGTCCTTCCCATTTCAACATTGCTTTTATTGTTTTTGGAAATGGGTAGTGAGCATATATTGTTTCTTTTAATAGGACGTTTCTGTTCCTTACCATATAGTTTACGTTGAATACTTTAAGTGATGAGCCTTCGTAGGTCCATTTCATCAGATTGGCTGCTGCTTCGTCTTGTTTGGCGTCGATAGCTTCCCATAATGTTTGGATTGTTTTACCCATCATTTCTCTCTCTCTAATTGTCGCATTACTGGTTATAAATTTTATTGCACTTGCTTGTCTCGATTTCAGCGCGTAATGTAGTACATTGTTTTCTCCATTGTCTTTTTCTTTGAACGTTGATCCCGTTTTTAGTAATTCTCTCAGGACTGTTGTAGAAGCATCTGCTGCAACTGCGAACATTAATGGTGTTTGTCCCTCTTCGTTGGGTATGTTTGAGGCGTGTCCGCATTTCTGCATAAGTTGGATTATATCCATTATCCTTTGGGTGTTTCTGTGTTGCACTGCAATATGTAAAGGTACGTTTCCTTCTACATCTGCCATAATGAATATCATGGGTATACTTTCCTTAATACGGTCCATCTCTGGTGGACTTATAGCTCCTTTAGCATAATCCATTGCGATTTTTCCCGCTTTGTTTACTATTCTCATCCATCCTTTTCCTTCGACCCATTCTGGCATTATCTCTCTGATAGCTTTTACTATTATATCCATCTTGTCTACATTATCCTGGGTCGCGTTTAGAGTTATTTTGGGTTCATCCGGTTTAGGTTCCTCTACGGTATTATTTGGTGTTGCTTCTATTTTTCGACTCATCGTTAGTCCGTTTATACTCAATTGTTGAGTTTGTGATCTGGTTTGCATACCTCGATTTTCTGGTTCTTTCGTTATTGTTCTTGGTATCGCTTTACATCGGCTCACGTTTACGTAGATAGGTCTAGTGAGTGGGTTATTGACTAATTTAACTCGAGCATTGTTCTCGTTTACGTACATAATCTCGTAAGGTCCTTTACCACATCTTTGTAATTTTCTGGCTACTCCTGGGATAATTTCTGGCGTTGCTATTATTACCCAGTCTCCAACCTGAAAGTTATGCTCACGCACATCTCGCTTTTTATCATGTAATTCTTTGTAGCTCTCTTGATTAAATCTAATATTCATACCTGCCGTTTTCCAGATCTCTTGCATTCGCTCTTTGAATCCCGTTACATAATCATCAATTTCCATATATTGTGATATTGGCGGTTGATATTCTAAGTCTATTGGCATGTTACATTCTCTACCGTACATTAATTTGAATGGACTCATTTTTGTTGCTGAATGTATTGACATTCTATAAGCCATAAGGCATAGATTTATATATCTATCCCAATCTTTTTGGTGTCTGCTTACATAATTGGACATCATTTCTATTAATATGCCGTTGAATCGTTCGGTTTGACCGTTTGTTTGCGGATGGTACGGTGATGTTCTCAGCTTCGCAATTCTGAAGTAATTCGTTACTTCCTCTATTATTTCGCTCATAAAGTTGGTTCCTTGATCAGTTAGGATCTGTTTGGGTGTTCCGTATCTACAGCATATTTCCTCTACTAGGATTCTCGCTATTGTTCTGGCTTTTTGATCTGGTATTGCGAATGCTTCGGGGAATTTTGATAAATAATCTGTCACTACTAATATATAGATATTTCCATCGTTGGTTTCGGGTAATGGTCCTACTACATCCATTGCGATCATTGTCATGGGTTCTGGTGGAATTGGCATTGGCATTGGCTTTAATGGTGCTTTCAATTTACTTCCTGTGCTTTTTCTGGTTGCACATATTAGGCAATTCTTTATCCATCCTTTTACGTCCTCTCCGATATTTGGCCAATAATATTTTTGGCGCAGTCTTGCTTCCGTCTTTTTTGCTGACATGTGTCCTCCAAGTTTTCCATCGTGATATTGCATCAATACCTCTTTTCGTCTGCTTTCTGGTAAACACATGAGTCGTTTTTCGCCGTCCTTTAATAGTAACCATCCCTTTTCCATGGTATATCGGTGTCTGTGTTTTTCCATGTGCTCTTTTAATTTACTGTTGTTGTCGAAGATTTTCATATCGTTCGTTTCTATGAATTCAATTATTGTTTTTAACTCATCGTCTTCTTTCTGTTCATTTTTCAGTTTTGTAAAATCGATATCTTCTGCGATGATCATGCATATCCGCCTTACATCATGATCCATTAGTTCCTCAAATACAAACCTTGACATACAATCTGCGTTAGCGTTCGCTTTTCCTGATTTGAACTTTTTATACGGTGAGTATTCTTGCAACTGCATTGCCCATCTCATTAATCTACTAGAGGCTTCTTTATGTTGGCCTAACCATACCAATGGTTGATGATCCGTAGTGATATATATCTCGTGACCCCACAATAAATATTTGAAGTGTTTAATAGCTTGGATTATTGCTAATGCTTCTCTTTCAGTCACAGAGTAATTCTTTTCATGTTTCTTGAACGTTCGACTATAATATCCAATGACTCGCTCTCTTTTCTCGTCATCCCATTGTCCTAAGACTGCTCCAGATGCATATCCACTTGCATCTGTTGCTAACAAAAACGGTTTCTTAAAATCTGGGTGTACGAGTATTGGTGCTGATATCAGTTTATCTCTGAGTGTTTCAAAGGCTGTTTGTTGTTCCTCTTCCCATATAAACGGGGTATCTTTTTTGGTTAACTCTTGTATGGGTTTCGCAATGGTTGCATAACTCTTGATGAACTTTCGATAATATCCGCATAAGCCTAAGAATTCTTGCACTTGCGTTACTCCGATTTCGAGATCGTCGTCTAATGATCGTCCTTGGTATTGTAAATGAAATGGCGGTTCATACGGTATTCTCTTTTTCACTTCACTCACCTTGGCCGTGATATAAAATTCTCTTTCAATTGGTTCGAAATCTGGCATCATAATTTTTAAACTATACTTCTCTATCGTTTCGGCTGCCCATTCAGTGTGTTTCCATTTTCGGATGATTTCCCGGAATTGCTCTGGGTACCACGCATACATTCTCCGATACTCTTCTATTTCCTTTACTATATTTCGCAGATTCTCTACTCTGCTACAAGAATCGATTATCCAATTTGCTAAATCCGTTACAGTTCGTCTTTGATTTTTTGCTCCGGTTCTTAGTATTGCTGCTAATTCTCTACATTTTTGCGTTTCCGTTAATCTTGTTAATCCTTTCCTCCACAGGGTCGTCTATATCTGTGGGCAAGTATTTTGTTCCTGGTATTCGTTTCTCGAGTACACTGATTCGCGGTCTCGCTTGTTCCTGTTGGATTCGCGATTTCATTTCTCGTTCTGTTTCTACTTCGATCGTAATATATATCGTATCATCTTTTACAAATTGAGGTGTTACATATTTTTTCAACAGAAATTGTGGTACTCCTCCCGCAACATTTTCAGTGGATTTTGGCTTTTGACTTATCATAGATCTTGGGTCCATTCCCAGTTTTTCGCTGTGTCGCTCTTCCCATTTTCCGGGTTTAGCGATTGAAATCGTGACTTTTCGATTAAATGGCCACTCTAACTTGCCGTCATATCTGCCTCTTGCTAACAGAAAATACACTGATAGATATTTTCCTTTTCCTACCCCATCTCCGTTTGGGTACACTCTCAATTTCATCCGGTATCCTCCGATCTCTGTATAGAATTGATGACTTGTAATACCGATGATTTTCTCTTCTTCAGCCGATTTTACTTTTTCAGCCCATCCACCTATCTTCCATGTGTATGGGGCTAGTCGAGCTTTATCGTTTATTTCCTCGTCTTCTTCTGGTTGCCATTCCATTTCGTTTATCATTTCCTCTGGTAAATTTTCATATGGTTCGTCTTCATATAACTCTAAGGTTGTTTCATTGGCTGCCTCTTCTGGCGCTTCCCCTGGTATATATTTTCTCCATTTTGGTTCGGTTCTCTCCATTTTCCATTTCCACTCCTTTGTCTTTTCATCATACACCTTTTTCCATGGTGTTGATCGGCATCGCGAATCATCTATAGGTTGTAATTTTGTACTCAACTTTGCATCTTGTCTCCATAACTGGTAGATGGTTAGTATTTGATCCATTTTTCTTTTCATTTCCTCTTGAAATTCTTGGATCTGTTGTTCCCTTTTTGTTGTATTTTTCCTCTCTGGTTCATCCATGGCTATGATATTAATGGTTTGTCCGTCTTCCCATATACCTAATTCGTATATCGGGGTTCGTTCTCGCTGGCTTATTTGTCGTTTGTGATACATTATTGCCACGTCCTCTACCATGCCATCGTCGCTACTTTCGATTATTGGTTGGATGATTTCTCGGTTTATCCGTCGGTATAATTCGTGCATTTGACAATCGGGGATCTACCAATATTTCTTTTATTTCATCATTTGGTAGCTTTATTCTTATCTTTATTGGTTCATCTCCCCTCATATCTCTTTGATGCTCTCCATATTTGGCTATCAACTCATCCGTTCTCTCGTTGTCAAATCTCATAATGTCTGTGTCTCGTACAGCTTCTACGAATATTTTCATTGAGATCGGTCTTGTTAATGATAATCGATTAATATATTTTCTAGCTTGGTCTATCGCTTGTTCTGTCATTTTAATCTGGTTTTGTCTCATTATCTTTTGTCTCTCTTTTTTCTAATCCAGGTTTTATTTCTTTGTTATACAGTATTTGGATTTTCTGCCATATTTCTGCTGTCGTTTCTTCGCTTCCATTTTTGTTTAACGTTACCACATTTATTCCTTTTGGCCATATTAGAGCATCCGCTAGGTGTATATCTCGCTTTATTTTCCTTCCTTGATAATATAAGGGTTTATTTTTATAACTGGGTCCTAGTTTTTTCACTACCCAATCATACAATTCGTTGGTGCTTTCGCCTCTTGTTGCTATTATCTGTCTCGGTATTTCTGGAAAATCAATAATTACCTGATATTCTTCTCTATCATATTCTTTCAGATTCTCTTGGTACTTTTTTATCATATCTTTCCATGATGCCGTAAATGTACCATTATCCTGTTGATGTCCTTTCGCAATTAATTTCATTATTCTGCTGTATGCGGTTGTATCTCTGAGGTTTAGGAACATTTGATTTCGATCTACCTCTTCTACGATCTCGTTAATTTCTTTTAATATCTCGATTTCATCTTCTCTTGGCACGTTCGTTTCCATTTCCTCTAATTCGGATTTTGATTCATCTTTGTGTGGTTTATTTTCCTCGCATGATTGAAATATTTCTCCGCCCAGACTGCTTATCTCGCTTTCATCCTCATCTGTTTGATCGTCTGGTATTTGTCTCAACATATTGATATGTAGTTGTTCCTCCTCTTTCATTATCTTTGTTGGCCCTTTTGTTTGGAACCATATCTCTTTTATTCTATTCTCGATTTGAGCTTCACTCCACGTGGGCTTTTCTTTTCTGATTCTTGTTTCTATTTTTTGTAGCAGTATCCTCTGGATTCGATTTTTTGTTATTATTGGTTCTGATCTCTTTTCTTTTCCTTGTGGCATTGATGCTTCTTGCTCGTCTTTTTGTAGTTCTAGTTTTGGCTCCTCCATTTCTTGAGATAACACTTTCTTTGCCAGCACTTCTATTCTTTGATCTAGTGCTTGCTCTTGTTCTAGATGTTTCAACGCTCCGTCTATTTTTAATATTAGTGCCTTCTTTCTAAGTTCCGCTTTCTCTTGTTTCAGGCTTGCTTCTTTTTCTTTTAACTGATCCTCCTCTTGTTCTAAAGCTTCCTCTTGCTTTATTTTCTCAAGTGTACTCTCTGTCTTTTGTATCATAATTTCTTTTTCGAGTTCGTCTATCTCGTACACCAATGTTTCCTTGTTTTGTTCCTCCGTTATCATCATTTCTATTTGTTTAATCTCTTGAGTTTCTGGTTCATTCGGTTTCCCCATTATTGTTTCTTTTAACTGTCGACGTCTTTGTTTTTCCTCCTCTGTAAATTCTTTGATGGCCTCTATTTTCTCCATCGTATTTAATTCAACTGTTTTCTCATTATCGTTTATCATATTTCCTCCCCCTTCGTTCTCAACACACTGCTCCGCAGTGTGAGTTTCATCTGGAATTTCCATTCTCATCATATTAATTCTTTTCGGGGCTTGTTTTCGATTCTCCCATCTTTGCTGGATTTCCTGGGCCTCCTCTGTTTGTAGTCTTTGCCATTCAGCTTGTTGTTGTTCTTGATATTCCCTAGTTCTCAGCTCTTGAATCTCCTCATTGCTTCTCATTACATTGATTCGTTGTTGTTGTATATTGGTGGGCATCTGTTGCATCATCTCCTTTAATTCCATGGGCATTCGTTGTAGTGTTTCTCGTAACATGTCTATCTCTTGCATCACGTTAATTTGTGGATTTCCCATAGAGTTGTTTAATCTTGACTGGTTTGGTTCTCTTCTTATGTTACATTGCCTTGCGAAATGTCCTTGTTGTCCACAATTGTAACATGCTTTGTTACTAGGTTGTCTACATATTTTCTCAGTATGCCCTCGTCTACCACATTTTTGACAAGTGTAATTTCGGAAACAATTCTCTGACCGATGTCCTATTTTTTGACATATGGAGCATTTTTCATTTGTGTTTGGATTGTTCCTGAAATTATTATTATAACTTACTTGGTTGTTACCTCTATCCTCTGGATTTCTCGTTGTTGGTGGCTTGAACATCTGCTGTGCTCTTGGAATGAATTGATTCATGGCTGGATTGGTATTGTTGTTTTGATTGTTGGCATTGACTGTTGATGTTGTTGGTTCTGTGGCCAAGACTGCCACTTGATATCCCAGTCCTAGGTGGGCTTCACATCTGTTTGCGATTGCTACTGCTTTATCTAACGTTTCTGGTGCCAAGCATCCAAGGTTGGCTCGTATGTCTTCCCTTTTGATTCCTCTTATGAAGACGTCTACCATTTTATCTTCGGGCAAATCTACTTCTCCGAAGGCTTCTTTACACAATTTCTTTAATTCGCATGCGTACACTGCATTTGATTCATCTCGTCTTTGTTTTCGATGTAGGAAGTCTAATATCTTCCTATTCCCCTTTTTCTCTATTCCGAATATCTTTATTAAGAACTCTTTAATCTCTGTCCACGTTGTTAATTTTGTATCGTCTCTCGCTTCCTCTACGAATACATCTTGTGCGCTCCCTTTCAAATACAAAGGTAGTCGCTCTTTTACTTTCTGATCTGTCCAGTGACAGATATTCTTATACACTTCGAATTCCTTTATAAATGTATCCAATTTGTTGAGACTACCGTCGAACGGTTCTCCTCTAAACTTTTCTCTGAATTCTCCTACTATTGTATTGTTGTTATTTATCATCATGTTTGGATCCGGAGTTGAAGTCGTGATGGAATTTGCCATGTTTGAGTTAATGTTTAAGTTTTTTAGTATCTCTTCCTCGTTCTCTGCTTCTATTATTGGCAACCGGTTTTCTATATCGTTTTTTTCGTTTTCTTCGCTACTGTTGAATTCAACGTCGGTTAATCCACTATCTGTGCCGGTTCCTGTCGCTGCTGTAATTGATACTCCGGTTTTAGCACTTCTACCGTTGCGAACTTTTTCCTTTTCTTCCGCTTTTAGTAAACTTTTTTCTCTATTTTCTTGGCTTTTGCTTCTCGTGCGGTTGCTGATGCTATCAATGTTTACGGTTATTCAGCTGCTTGACTGGTTTCTCTTCTCTTGTTTTGGTTGCTTTGAAACTTCTGGTTGCTTATCTGTTTGTCACTACTCAAAATCTTTTCTGCTCGTTTATTCAAATTCCTTTGTTATCACTTTGCTTTGTCGTTTGCTCTGAAATATTTTCTCTTTTGCTTTGCTTTGCACTTGACTTGGATTGCTTTGCTTGACTATTGATTCCTAAAAATAAATAACACTCCAATATTCTATACTCTATACTAATTTCTCCTCCGTTTACCATACTATATATGTTATCATCCCCTGTTCGCATTTATCGTGGTGGTCTTCTTTATCTGACTCACCCCCCTCATTTTAAGTCCATTTTTAATTATCTATTCCTCGTAATAATTATCTATTCATCTCGTATCAATTATCTATATAGTCTTATCAGTTATCTATATAGTCGTATCAATCATCTATATCATAATATCAATAATCATCATACTCATATTTTCATTCATTCCATTAATTGTTTTTCCTATGTCCCCCAAAATTCATTTACTTAATCCTCAATCGCTGGCGCTCTATGCCCTCTATGATTTCCGTCGGCTCTTTGGCCTTCGGTTTTAACTCTCTTATTGGTCATCTGTGACCTTAATATCTATTCATAATCATTTTTCATCTTTACTCATATCATATCTTATCTGGTACTCTATGGCCTCCAGTATCTGATCATAATCATCCGGCCCTCTATTGCCTCAAGTATCTGATTATGATCATCCAGCCCTTTATTGCCTCAAGTATCTGATTATGATCATCCAGCCCTTTATTGCCTCAAGTATCTGATCATGATCATCCGGCCCTCTATTATCTCTTATTGTTTCATCGGACTTGAGCTCAACAGTGACTTTTGGGTATGTTTGAGGCCTCACACTGACTCTCAAGCCATGGCGTCTTTTGGCCGCGCATTTTTCCGGTTACGCTTTACTCACCGCCATTCGGATATTTGGTACTCGGTGTGGGATCCGGGTTATTGTACCAAACTCCTCGCTGGGCAATAAAAAAACATTCCCTCGGTACTCGGTGTGGGATCCGGGTTGTGTACCTCGAAGAATATAAAAGTATGGAAATGCCTAGACGTTCAATCAAGTTCCAAAAGCGGTTTACTTGATTTCCCGAATAGTGAAAAGAAAAGGAAGTGCTCAAAAGTGGGAGCGGGAAATAAACTATCAAATCTCTGCCCGCTCCATCCATCAGATTTCTCGGCTCAATTCGGCCGCTCTCATCTGGCTTTAGTAGGACATTTTGAGTATGAACCATTTACCGGTTAGTTCACATCTCACCTACCGTTTGGCCCCGATACTCGGTGTGGGATCCGGGTTGTTGTATCGAGTGCCTCCCAGCGAAAAAAAAGAATCGTCCGATACTCGGTGTGGAATCCGGGTTTTTGTATCGAACGGCCCAGCGTCATCAGTCCCTTGGCTGATAACAACCTGAGCACGACAGTCCGTAGCTGTCCTCTGGTGCCTCACCACCAGCTAGGGAAAAAAAGAAGTCATCTCTAGGTACCTTTACTCTAACTATTAATTCTGTTCCGTGTACACTCTTTCTCTCACCTCTCGGTCTATCTCTTCACTCCCCCCTTCAAAATTTGTGGTAATCGCATCAACAAGCTCCCCAAAAGAGGTGATCAATCTCTCGCCGGTTACTTGCTGACATACGCGACTTGGCCTACCAGTTCCTTTCTCAGTAAGGTTGATCAGGGTTTCCCTTGGGTGAGCGTACTATCATTAGATAGCTCAGGTTAACCATTTTTCTTCGTCCTATCTCAGTATAATATCAATAAATATAGTATCAATAAAACAAAAGAATTATACACTAGGAAAACTCGGTTGTCGAAATTTTTCCGTCCAATATTTTGTGTCTCTGTGCATGTGTTTTGATTATTTCCCTAATTCGGCTTTTATGTTTTCGGTCTATTACCTTTGTTTAGCATTGTCAGGTGGTTTTATTATTTATAAACATTGCATATTATCTAATAATAATTCAAGTAATGCATAATATACATTTATTTCACTTCGTCATAACAATTCATGGAAAGTAAACCGTTAGTCTTTCCTTTATCTTTCGCTGGCATAACATACAATGCGACTCTTGTGCGCATCCATGACAATAACTCAGGTGTCCGCAAGGTATCACCATTACTCGTGCTTCCTCTGTTTTGCACGCATAACACTCCACATAAGCCTTAGTCTGCTCCTTCATTGTTGTTGTAATCTCGTCCTCGATGTTTTTGACTTTTTCCATTAACTTGTTCCAGCTTTTCCCAAATTTGGTTATCTCTAATCTCATAGATAGAATTTCATATATTCTCTCAGTTGTTACGTCTTTATCGATATCGATCAATTTTATTAATATGCAATGTTCATCGGAGTACAGGTTTGAAATCGTTGATATATCCTCTTTAGCTCGTTTAATTAACTTTTGTTTATTAATTAGTTCCTCGAGATTGTCGTTTTCGATGTTTAAAATCCCTTTTAGTTTTTCTATGATTTTTGTTGGTTCCATCTAAAATTATCAAATTACCCTTTAAATTTATCTACATACTAATTAACTAAATTCATTCACCTCTTTAATATATTTTGATTCATTTTATCTACTACTATTTTACTCATTACCTGTTGTGCTTTATTCTATTACCGTTGGCTTCCTCTATTTGGTTCTGTTGTTTTCTCTTGTTTATCATTACTCCCCTTACTTACCCCATTTCATTTTAGCCCGAATTTTGCCCTTTTAATTACTTATGCGTCTTGTCATTGTTGTTGGTGTCCTACAAGGGTGTCATGTCGTCAAGTATTGATGGATGTTGAGTGTCTTAGCGTCTTAATTTGTAGTCGGGTTGTTCGTTTCTCAATAGTTGTTGTCTGGCGTTCTCATCTCTCTGGGGTTTGTAACATATCGTCTCAACATCTCTGTTTAAACTTTACACATTTGCTTATATTTCCTTGGGTTCTTTGTAAAAACAATCCTTTATGGGCCCCCAAATTTGTGTCTCGTAGTCAGGTTTTTTTTATTCCAATTTTCTCCTCGATCTTCACACTTTCTCATCGATTTGTTTGCACACGAAAATCCTTCAATCCCGGCTGAAGGTGTACTGGCATAATTCTCTGTTGTTTCTTAACTTGATTGTCCTGGTCTCTCCAAATAACAAAACTTCAATCCCGCTGAGACCCCGAATTTGTACTTGGTGGGCCAGTCGTCTGTTATTTGCTCTCTTGATTTGTAGTCAGGTTGTTCGTTTTTCATCGATCTTTACAATTTCCCATCAATCTATACAATCGATCCTTACAACTTTTAAGTTTCACCTATTTGTACTTGGTGGGCAAGCCATTCGTTTCATCAACATATTTTCTCATTTTGTAGTCGGGTTAATCGTTTTTTTTATCTTTCTGTATTAAGCTCCCTTCTTTCTCATTTGTCATCTCTCCGGGGTTTGGTAAAATGTCGTCCCGACATTTCCTGTTAAAAAGATAGTTATGTTTTATGTCCCCTCGCTTGTTGTACAAAACAATCATTCTATCCCGGCTGAGCCCCCAAATTTGTATGGTGGGTTACAGGGTTCCAAATCTTGCTTATCTTCCTGGCGACCCTAGTAACGCCATACAAAATGATACTTATCCACTTGGCACCCGTTGCTAAGCAACGTTGGAAATGTGTTCAAGTGGTGGATTGCCCGCAAAAATTGAGTACCATGTGCTAGTACTGTAGTTGCTCGGACAACCCTCGGGTTCACGAGCTGTCGATAGAAGACCTGTGCTCGCTTTTGATTCTTAGGTCCCATATACTTATTCGAGATTAATGCTTAATTGACTGTTGGCGGTGTTGGTCTACGGTTATACGAAATAATAATTCAACTGCATTTAAAAACTATTTTATTCGATTCATATACATTGGCGTTTACTGCTTGAGACTCTGGAGTTGTGTTGCGCGACGTCGGGCACGCTCCTTACGTCCCGGTCGCCGGTTGCTGATTGTCGGGTTGGATTTCTCTGCCGTCCCGGTTGCTGCCTGCGGCACTTGAGTGGGGGCGAAGATGAGCGGTAAGTTACCGCTTCACCTTCCCGGCATACCGCTAAAGCCACTTCAAGTCCCCGAACCTGCGTACGCAGACTCCGATTTAGCTGGCGTTCTTCGGCCCAGCCTTTTTGAGCTGCAGTGAGCCGTTGGTAAAGGATTTTTGTTCGTTTGGGGTCTAAGCAAGTCGCTTTGATCTGCTGCATCCCGCGAGTTAGTTGCAGGATCTGACTAAGTAACTCGGCATTCGCCTGCCTCGCGCGCTCTAATTCCGTCTGGAGAATCCGTAGAGAAGACATTGCTGAAATTAAATGGGTTGTTACGCGTCGATTTATGGTAGAGCTAAATGTTTAAATTCATCCAAACAAATCAACAGTTCATCTTCTATTAAATAAGAAACACACACAGTTCTAATTATAATTGGTATCTAATCACTACAGTAATGTCTGTTAGTCATTCGTCCGGACAATCCCGTTCTAAACTCCTCTTGAGGGCCTCCACCGTGTAGGGCCGCCTAGTATCTCGAACTGGACAGGTGGATGGGCGACGGCGATCCGCCCAGCAAGGATGTCATCCAGCACGTTTGCAAGGTACATCCTTGCCTTGACGACTTGTAAGTCCACCCGCTCCTGCACCCGCTCCCACTGGTGAGGAGGTCCTGTGCGTGAGCGAATATTTCGGCAGCTGGGTATTGCTGTCGACTTAGTTCCTCGAGGTCGTTGTTGAGATTAGGTGTCCTCCGAATGGCCGGGTACGGCCATTGTCGACGTATTTCCCGATCGCCCCTGTTCTCCTGGGTGACTCCTTCCTGGATGGCGTGTTGGTTGAACTGAAAACTGTCCTAGCTAGAGGCATGTTTGGCTGAAAGTAAGGCAGCATGATCAATACTAACTTTTGATAATTATAGCACTAAAACGGATTATCTAACTCGGGTGTGTGCTTCATTATTTGGTTCTCTAATGACTAGGGGATGGCTGTTGGGCGTACATATTGTTTAATATTATGTTGTGGAGATGAGTAAGAACTGGTATTCGATCAAGTGTTGTCGTTTGTCGATGTTGAGCGGAACTTAGATCTATATATTAGGCTTGGCGTTGATGTCAGGGTTAAGAGATCACGGAGGGGTTTCTATTCACTCGTTGGCCTTCTGCGCCCCTAAAATGTCTGATGCGATCGACCTGTTCTATTTGAATGAGTTTGATTATGCAATCTCTTATAAGTAACAAAAAATGTCTCGATGTGTACGTTATGCTAATGATTGGGCTACTAGATAAAAATAGGTGTGATGATGACTAAAACTTATCAATGGCTAACGGATCTAATGGGTGATTTTAACAAAATTATTAATGGGCCGACAAATTAAATAAAGCGAGGTTAATGAAAAGTATCAACGGTTAACGAGTTAAGTATTAAATGTGATCAACGGATTAATTAAATATCGATTGAAAAATACCCCACCTATATCGCAAATTCATGTAAATTTTAATCATTAGGGTATAACGAACTGCGTTTGTTTATTTAAATTATGTAACATAGACTATGCTAATTAGCAAACCAAGTCCTTTCGTGCCGTTCGATCATCTCAGAATTCGGTTAATGCACACTTGTCCATTAGGTCTACGGCAATTAAATTTCACGTTAATTTATTCAAATTTATTCGTGCTGTCTCAAAATTTGATTATCGAGCTTGATCGGATCAATTGAGGTAAGTTGTCGTTCTAGTTGATTTCTCTACTTTTCTGTTAGATTTTAACGCGTTCCCACCGTGGATCTCCCCTCGTCTCATTTATGTATTATCGGATTGGAAATTACCTTAACCTACAGTAATATTTGGTCGACAGATTTTTCAATCGCTTGAATCATTAATCAGAAGTCGTGTCTCTTCGTGTGAGTATTGATGGGCTTTGAATATCGCACATTTCCCAACTTATTTGGTCTAAATTCCGGTTGTGGGCACTTGACCTACTGGCCTATGGATTACCTATTGTCGATTTATGATCTCAAATCAGTCGATTTATTTATGTGGGATTTTAATTGCTATATTAAAGGTTCATTTAATTTTTGTTTTCTTTTGTTTTCGTAAATCATTAATACTTCTATGGTCATCAACATTTTATTAATCTCCTGGTTTAGGTTGATGGTACGAAGGGATTTTACTCGGTTATCATGAAAAGTACCGTTAAACTAAGCTCCGCTGAATCTTCCTACGATTTTAAATAAATTTGTTCGTTGCATGGAATTCATTTTATTTCGCCTAATTTTATTAATTTTCGTTACTCCGATGAATATCTTTTCATCTGATTTGCTCTCTCAGTGAACCCATCTGTCGACATTGGGTTATCACTCTAAATTGTTACTAATAATTATTTCACCTGATGAGTTGCTTTACCCTTAGTTTAACGATTTACTGGCATTTTGGTAGTTCTCGCATTCACGTGCATTTAAAATTGAGCGATCTCGTATTACTATCCTTAAGGTTATTAAATCTCTTCGAACCATCAATCTGATTTGGGGTTTAAATTAATCATCTAGATTATTCTAAAGGTTATCTCATGAAATTTAATTCTATCAGGAATTTTGTGCAAGTCATTTCGATACCCTTTTCACCTTCTAACTTAAGTCGTTCAGCTTTCCGATAATTATTTTATTAAAATCAACTTTAATTAAAGGAATATTCGGTTGACTGGATGGGTAAATTTAATCTAAGGAACTCCTGAACACTTTACGATATTTACGTTAATTTTTTATAAGCTGATCTACTACTAGTTAAGTCATTGTTATTATCAATTGAATTTATTTATACCAACGATTTCAGTCAATTTATCCCCGTGCCCTTTCCCTTTAATAGATCCTAAGCGCCTCTGTGTTTATATTATATTTATTGAGTGCCCACTGGACTACTCGATGTGGTGATTTTAAGCCGTTGTAAGCAAATTTTAGGTCGATTTTACAGAATTGAGAAACGAGGAAGCAGCCAGAGACTTCTTCCTTATTTCTCGCTTCAGCTATAGGGATAAATATTTACGTTCCGACCGCTGCGTTGCGCACGCTGAGTCTTCACGGGTGCATATCATTGGCGATTTTCCACGCGCTTACATGCATTTGCACTATGTTTATTTTACTAACTTGCGTGATGTGTCGGCTGTGGGCCGGAAAAATTTCGACATTTTTAAGTTATAAAACAAATAGGTTTGTAAAATAATTTAGATATGATAATAATATTTATTAATTGTACAACAATTCAACAAAATTTACCCTTCATTGACTATCCCATAAACATCAAAACATAAAATCGCATAAACAACATAAATACCTCTCCCCCCACATCCACGCCGAGCAGAGCTCCATTGAGATGCAAGGACGCGATGTGGAAAGAGGGTTTCGACAGAAATGATTCTCACCTAAAATTTAAAATGATTGACAATAGTTCTATCAATAGTTCTCTTTGAAAAATGGTTTAATCAAATGAAACTGGCTTAGTTTTCAAAATGGTTTCTCGATAAAAAAAATGGTTGTTAAATGTGAAAATGGATCAGTATTTATACCTACTTGTGTGACGTGTAAAATTTGATGCAGTAAAACAAAATTCGACCTTGTTCTTTTCTAGCAAATTCTATTTTTTAGTTTTTATATTTCTTGATTTATTTTTATAATTTTTTATTTAAAATTTTTATTGAATTATTGCTAATTCAATTTTTCAATTTAAATTCCACTTTAATGAACTTTAATTGATTTTTTCTAATTTCGTCGAATTTGTCGTGTTCTCTTGTTGTATCTGTGTAGGTATCGTGCGAATCTTGATGCATTTTGTTGATATTTTATTTTATTTTTATGTTTCTTAATTTTATATTTAATTCTTTTATTTCTCAGATTTTATCGGGTTTACTTGGTGTTTTTCAGGTTTATTTTAAATTGCGTGTTGTATCTGCGTGTGTGTTTCTGATCCATTTAAACATTTTCAAGGCCGTTTACGTTATGGCCCAACAGTATTTATGTTATTTTATGCCTTATTTTATGTTTGATGGGTTATGGAATGGATAATGGGTAAATTTACTTGTTTTATGATTAATAAATTTTATGAATATGTATACTTAATTTATATGTTTTATAAAATTAAAATCTTCAAATGTCGAAATTTTTCCGGCCCACAGCCGACACATCACGCAAGTTAGTAAAATCAACATAGTGCAAATGCATGTAAGTGCGTGGACAATCGCCAATGATATGCACCCGTGAAGACTCAGCGTGCGCAACGCAGCGGTCGGAACGTCAATATTTATCCCTATAGCTGAAGCGAGAAATAAGGAAGAAGTCTCTGGCTGCTTCCTCGTTTCTCAATTCTGTAAAATCGACCTAAAATTATCTTACAAACGGCTTAAAATCACCACACCGAGTAGTCCAGTGGGCACTCAATAACTATAATATAAACACAATGGCGCTTAAGATCTATTAAAGGGAAAGGGTACGGGGATAAATTAACTGAAATCGTTGGTATAAATAAATTCAATTGATATTTAAAATCGATTTAACTAGTAGTAGATTAGTTCATCAAAATTAAACCTAAATATCGTAAACAGTTTGGCGAATCCCTCAAATTGAACTTATCCATCACATTGACAGATTTTTGTCGTCATTAAAAATAGACATTCTAGTATTTAAAGAAGACTTTAATAAAATAATTATCGAAAATTTTAGGTGATTTACGGTTCCATCTAAACTAACTCCTTGAGTAAAGTAAACGAGATAAAAATAAATATGGAAAGTGTATTATAATAACTAAAAATCGCTGATAGAACTGAACCCGTGAATTAATTTGTAGAATAAGTTGGATGATTAATTTAAACTCCTGATAAAGATCGATGGTTCGGAGAGATTACGCAACCTTAGGGACAATAATAGCAGGCCAAACTCATTTTAAAATGAACATGAATGCGAGAGATACCTGAATGCCAGTAAATCTTTAAACTAGTTAGGCGAAGGGTAACCGACTCATTAGGTGAAATTTACGAGAACATTACCTTAGTAAATAATAGTTAATAGTAACAATTTAGAGTTACCATCCAATGTTGCCCAATGAGTCGGCTGAGAGGACGAATCAGATAAAAATGTTTTTTTTATTAATAGGAGTAAAGAAATTGATAAAACTATGTGAACTTGATAGCCAGAACTAAATGAATTCCATATTAACCGTAATCGATTTTAAATTCCTATAATGTCAGCTTAGCTTATTTTAATGGCATCTTTGATAGTAGCCGAGTAAACATCTTTCGAACTATCAACCTAACTCAGGAGATTAAAGAAATAAAATGTCAACGACTATAAAGGCATTAATGACTTACGAACACAAAAGAAAACAAAAATCAAATGAACCTTTAATATAGCAATTAAAATCCAACATAAATAAATCGACTGAATTGGGTCGTAAATCGGCAGTAGGTAATCCATAGGCCAGTAGGTCGAGTGTCCGAAATCAGAAATTAGAGATGAAATTTCTGACTGACTAAGTAGGGGAGGGTGCGATATTCGAAGTCCATCAATACCCAAACGAGGAGACACGACTTCTGATTAATGGTTCATGCGATTGAAAAATCTATTGACCAATATTACCGAGGGCTAAGATAATCCCCAACCGATAATGCATAAACCGACCCGAAGGATACGAGAAGAGATCCACGGTAGGAACGCGTGTACGGCACTAAAAATCTAAAAGAGCATTAGAGGAAACAACTATGACGATAGGCTTACCCTTGTCAATCTGACCAAAATTTGACAATTCTAAGATGACCCAATAAGGCCGAATGATGAAATTATTGAACGAGAAATATGGACTGAATATATTAGAATCAGTCAGGTCGCGTAATCAGATTTCGGTAGACAAAGAGATGAGTGTGCATCCGAAATAGACACCGACGGAAAATAATTAAATGCCAACGTGATCGGCACTGCACCGTTGATAAATAAACAAACGCATTCCATATCGAGATACTTAAAGTTAACATCAGAAGTTTGGTAATTTTTAATCACGATCACATTCATTATTGATATTTTTAATTAATGTCACATTCATTTTTTAGTTGAGATTTTTAATTAATATCGCAAGTATTATTTAATCAGTTAACCCATTAGTATCTTTAGCTAATATCTCATTTATTCTTTAAACTAGTAACTAAACTATCAATACAAGGCACGCATAAAAAACATTTTTTTTGTTAATTATGAGGGATGCATGATCTAATCCATCTAAATAGGAGAGGTCGATCAAATCCGATAATTTGAGGGCGCAAAGAGTTAACAAGTAAGCAGCAACCCCTCCGTAACTCCTAACCCTAATATTAACGTCAAGTCTACTATAGATCCAACGATAAGTCCCACCCAACATTAACGAATGACAATAAGTGGACGAACGCCAGTTTCCACTCATCTCAACAACGTAATATCGAACAATATGAAAGCCCAACAGTCATCCTCTAACCATTAGAGAGCCAAATAACAAATCACGCACACAGTTTGGATGATCCGTTTTATTTTCTTCGTTATAATAAGCTAGTAATTGATTATACTACATTGCTTTCAGCCAGACATGCCTCTAGATAGGACAGATTCTAGTTCAACTAACACGCCATCTAGGAAGGAGTCGCCCAGGAGAGCAGGGGCGATCGGGAAAATTCGTCGGCAATGGCCGTACCCTACCATTCGGAGGACGCCTGATCTCTATAACGACCCCGAGGAACTAAAACGACAGCAGTACCCAGCGGCCGAGATATTCGCCAACGCGCAGGACCTCCTCACCCAGTGGGAGCGGGTGCAGGAGCGGGTGGACTTGCAAGTAGTCAAGGCAAGGATGTACCTTGCAAACGTGCTGGATGACATCCTTGCCGGGCGGATCGCCGTCGCCCATCCACCTCGTCCGGTGCGGGATACTAGGCGACCCTACACGGTGGAAGCCCTCAAGAAGAGTTTAGAACGGTACTGTCCGGACGAATGACTAGCAGACATTAATGTAGTGATTAGATAACAATTATAATTAGAACTGTGTGTGTTTTCTTATTCAATAGAAAATGAACTGTTGACTTGTTTGGATAAATTTAAAACATTTAGCTCTATCATAAATCGACGTGTAACAACCCATTTAATTTCAGTAATGTCCTCCCTACGGATCGTACAGACGGAATTAGATCGCGCGAGGCAGGCGAATGCCGAGTTACTTAGTCAGATCCTGCAACTAACTCGCGAGATGCAGCAGATCAAAGCGACTTGCTTAGACCCCAAACGAACAAAAATCCTTTACCAACGGCTCACCGCAGCTCAAAAAGGCTGGGCCGAAGAACGCCAGCTCAATCGGAGTCTGCGTACGCAGGTTCGGGGACTTGAAGTGGCCTTAGCGGTATGCCGGGAAGGTGAAGCGGTAACTTACCCGCTCATCTTCGCCCCCACTCAAGTGCACAGGCAGCTACCAGGTCGGCAGAGAAATCCAACACGACAATCAGCAGTCGGCGACCGGGACGTAAGGAGCGTGCCCGACGTCGCGCAATTCAACTCCAACACCCCCAGCAGTAACAGTTGTATGTGAATCGAATAAAACAGTTTAAATGTAGTCGAATTATTAATTTAACATAACCGTACACCAACACCGTCAATTCGTTTCGTATTCAATTAAGCATTAATCATGGATAGTTAAGAGGGACAGAGCAAAGCGAGCATAGGTCTTCTATCGACAGCTCGTGAACCCGAGGGTTGTCCGAGCAACTATAGTACTAGCCAATGGTATTCAATTTTTGCGGGCAATCCACCACTTGAACACATTACCAACGTTGCTTAGCAACGGGTGCCAAGTGGATCAGCATAATTTTGTATGGCGTTACTAGGGCAACTAGAAAGATAAGCAAGAGTTGAAACCCTGTAACCCACCATACAAATTTGGGGGCTCAGCAGGGATAAACGATTTTCTTGTACAAGTAAACAAAGGAAAAATTAAAAGGGAAAAATTCGGGATAAAATGAAATGGGGTAAGTAAGGGGAGTAATGATGAAGAGGAGGAAGCCAACGGTAATAGAATAAAGCACAACAGGTAATGAGTAAATAGTAGTAGATAAAATGAATCAAAATATATTAAAGAGATGAATGAATTTAGTTAATTAGTATTTAGATAAATTTAAAGGGTAATTTGATAATTTTAGATGGAACCAACAAAAATTATAGAAAAACTAAAGGGGATTCTAAGCATCGAAAATGACAATCTTGAGGAACTAATTAATAAACAAAAGTTAATTAAACGAGCTAAAGAGGATATATCAACGATTTCAAACCTGTACTCCGATGAACATTGCATATTAATAAAAATTGATCGATATTGATAAAGACGTAACAACTGAGAGAATATATGAAATTCTATCTATGAGATTAGAGATAACCAAATTTGGGAAAAGCTGGAACAAGTTAATGGAAAAAGTCAAAAACATCGAGGACGAGATTACAACAACAATGAAGGAGCAGACTAAGGCTTATTCGGAATGTTATGCGTGCAAAACAGAGGAAGCACGAGTAATGGTGATACCTTGCGGACACCTGAGTTATTGTCATGGATGCGCACAAGAGTCGCACTGTATGTTATGCCAGCGAAAGATAAAGGAAAGACTAACGGTTTACTTTCCATGAATTGTTATGATGAATGAAATAAATGTGTATTACGTATTACTTGAATCATTATATAAAAGAAATATGCAATGTTTGTAAATAATAAAACCACCTGACAACGATAAACAAAGGTAATAGACCGAAAACATAAAAGCCGAATTAGGGAAATAATCAAAACACATGCACAGAGACACAAAATATTGGACGGAAAAATTTCGACAACCGAGTTTTCCTAGTGTATAATTCTTTTTGTTTTATTGATATTATATTTATTGATATTATATTGAGATAGGACGAGGAAAAATGGTTAAACCTGAGCTATCTAATGATAGTACGCTCACCCAAGGGAAACCCTGATCAACCCTACTGAGAAAGGAACTGGTAGGCCAAGTCGCGTATGTCAGCAAATAACCGGCGAGAGACTGATCACCTCTTTTGGGGAGCTTGCTGATGCGATTACCACAAATTTTGAAGGGGGGAGTGAAGAGATAGACCGAGGGGTGAGAGAAAGAGTGTACACGGAACAGATAGTTTTGATTAAAGGTACCTAGAGATGACTTTCTTTTTTCCCTAGCTGGTGGTGAGGCACCAGAGGACAGCTACGGACTGTCGTGCTCAGGTTGTTATCAGCCAAGGGACTGATGACGCTGAGCCGTTCGATACAAAAACCCGGATCCCACACCGAGTATCGAACGATTCTTTTTTTCGCTGGGAGGCACTCGATACAACAACCCGGATCCCACACCGAGTATCGGGGCCAAACGGTAGGTGAGATGTGAACTAACCGGTAAATGGTTCATACTCAAAATGTCCTACTAAAGCCAGATGAGAGCGGCTGAACGGAGCCGAGAAATCTGATGGATGGAGCGGGCAGAGATTTGATAGTTTATTTCCCGCTCCCACTTGTGAGCACTTCCTTTTCTTTTCACTATTCGGGAAATCAAGTAAACCGCTTTTGGAACTTGATTGAACGTCTAGGCATTTCCATACTTTTATATTCTTCGAGGTACACAACCCGGATCCCACACCGAGTACCGAGGGAATGTTTTTTTATTGCCCAGCGAGGAGTTTGGTACAATAACCCGGATCCCACACCGAGTACCAAATATCCGAATGGCGGTGAGTAAGGCGTAACCGGAAAAATGCGCGGCCAAAAGACGCCATGGCTTGAGAGTCAGTGTGAGGCCTCAAACATACCCAAAAGTCACTGTTGAGCTCAAGTCCGATATAAGAGATAATATGAAATAGAGGGCCGGATGATTATAATCAGATACTTGAGGCAATAGAGGGCCGGATGATTATAATCAGATACTTGAGGCAATAGAGGGCCGGATGATTATAATCAGATACTTGAGGCAATAGAGGGCCGGATGATTATAATCAGATACTTGAGGCAATCCAGATAAGATACGATAGGAGTAAAGATGAAAAATGATTATGAATAGATATTAAGGTCACAGATGACCATTAAGAGAGTTAAAACCGAAGGCCGAAGAGCCAACGGAAATCATAGAGGGCATAGAGCGCCAGCGATTGAGGATTAAGTAAATGAATTTTTGGGGGACATAGGAAAAACAATTAATGGAATGAATGAAAGTATGAGTATGATGATTATTGATATTATGATATAGATAATTGATACGACTATATAGATAACTGATAAGACTATATAGATAATTGATACGAGATGAATAGATAATTATTACGAGGAATAGATAATTAAAAATGGACTTAAAATGAGGGGGGTGAGTCAGATAAAGAAGACCACCACGACAAATGCGAACAGGGGATGATAACATATAGTATGGTAAACGGAGGAGAAATTAGTATAGAGTATAGAATATTGGAGTGTTATTTATATTTAGGAATCGATAGTCAGATAAAGCAATCCAAGTCAAGTGCAAAGCAAAGCAAAAGAGAAAATATTTCAGAGCAAACGACAAAGCAAAGTGATAACAAAGGAATAAACGAGCAGAAAAGATTTTGGAATAAACGTCAGAAGCAGATAAGCAACCAGAAGTTTCAAAGCAACCAAAGCAAGAGAAGAGAAACCCGTCAAACAGACGAATAACCGTAAACATTGATAGCATCAGCAACCACACGAGAAGCAAAAGCCAAGAGAATAGAGAAAAAAGTTTATTAAAAGCAGAAGAAAAGAGAAAAGTTCGCAACAGTAGAAGTGCTAATACTAAAGTATCCACTGCAACCGGAACCGGCACAGATAGCGGATTGACCGATTTTGAATTTAATAGCAGCGAAGAGAACGAATTACGTAATATCGAAAACCAGTTGACAACGATAGAATCAGTAAACGAAGAAGATCTGGACAACAATCCAAACATGACGACTTTAATAAACTCTTCAATTCCGGATGCAAATGCAATGTTAAATAACAACAATGTGATGGTAGGGGAATTCAGAGAAAAGTTTAGAGGAGAACCGTTCGACGGTAGTCTCAACAAATTGGATACATTTATAAAGGAATTCGAAGTGTATAAAAATATCTGTCACTGGACAGATCAAAAGGTAAAAGAGCGACTACCCTTGTATTTGAAAGGGAGCGCACAAGATGTATTCGTAGAGGAAGCGAGAGACGATAAAAAATTAACAACGTGGACAGAGATTAAAGAGTTCTTAATAAAGATATTCGGGATAGAGAAAAAGGGGAATAGGAAGATATTGGACTTCCTACATCGAAAACAAAACGAGATGAATCAAATGCAGTGTACGCATGCGAATTAAAGAAACTGTGTAAAGAAGCCTTCGGAGAACATGATTTGCCCGAGGATAAAATGGTAGACGTCTTCATAAGAGGAATCAAGAGGGAAGACATACGAGCCAACCTTGGATGCTTGGCACCAGAAACACTAGATAAAGCAGTAGCAATCGCAAATAGATGTGAAGCCCATCTGGGACTGGGATATCAAGTGGCAGTTTTGGCCACGGAACCAACAACATCAACAGTCAATGCCAACAATCAAAACAACAATACCAATCCAGCCATGAATCAATTCATTCCAAGAGCACAGCAGATGTTCAAGCCACCAGCAACGAGAAATCCGGAGGATAGAGGTAATAACCAAGTAAGTTATAATAATAATTTCAGGAACAATCCAAATACAAATGAAAAATGCTCCATATGCCAAAGAATAGGACATCGGTCAGAGAATTGTTTCCGAAATTACACTTGTCAAAAATGTGGTAGACGAGGGCATACTGAGAAAATATGTAGACAACCTAGTAACAAAGCATGTTACAATTGTGGACAACAAGGGACATTTCGCAAGGCAATGTAACGTAAGAAGAGAACCAAACCAGTCAAGATTAAACAACTCTATGGGAAATCCACAAATTAACGTGATGCAAGAGATAGACATGTTACGAGAAACACTACAACGAATGCCCATGGAATTAAAGGAGATGATGCAACAGATGCCCACCAATATACAACAACAACGAATCAATGTAATGAGAAGCAATGAGGAGATTCAAGAGCTGAGAACTAGGGAATATCAAGAACAACAACAAGCTGAATGGCAAAGACTACAAACAGAGGAGGCCCAGGAAATCCAGCAAAGATGGGAGAATCGAAAACAAGCCCCGAAAAGAATTAATATGATGAGAATGGAAATTCCAGATGAAACCCACACTGCGGAGCAGTGTGTTGAGAACGAAGGGGGAGGAAATATGATAACTGATAACGAGAAAACAGTTGAATTAAATACGATGGAGAAAATAGAGGCCATCAAAGAATTTGCAGAGGAGGAAAACCAAAGACGTCGACAGTTAAAAGAAATAATAATGCGTGGGAAAACGATGAACCAGAAACTCAAGAGATTTAAACGAGCAGAAACGATGATAACGGAGGATCCAAAAACAAGGGAACATAGTGTACGAGATTAGATGAACTCGAAAAAAAAACTATGACACAAAAGACAGAAAGTACGACTCGAGAAAATTTAAAAGCAAGGAAGCTTCTTAAGAACAAGAGAAGATCAGTTTAAAAGAAAAAGAAGCAACTGAAGCAAGAGAAAGCAGAATAAGAAAAGAACGCCACTAATATTAAAATAGACGGAGCGTTTGATACACAATCTAGAACAAGAGCACAGCACATAGATCAAAGAATAGACAGTGCGCTGGCAAAAGAAAGTGTTAATCTCAAGAAAATGGAGGAGCCAAAACCTAGAACTACAAAAAGACGGGCAGAAGCGATCCATGCCACAGGAAAAGAAAAGAGATCAGAAACAATCAATAAACAAAAATACGAATCAGAGGATACTGCTTACAAAAAATCAGAAACAAGAATCAGAAAAGAAATAAAGCCCACGTGGAGTAGAAGTCAATCGAGACCAATACAGATAAAGAGATATGGTTCCAACACAAGGAGCCAACAAAAGCTATGACAAGAGGCAGGAACAACTACAATTCAAATATCGTTGAGACAAATACCCGCGACTCAAAACATCATGAGGATTGAAAGCGAGATGAGCAGTCTGGGCGGAGAAATATTTCCACATCATGCGAGGAAAATAAACCCACAAAGACTGAATCAAAATCCGAATTAGCAGGAAAATGACACACCAACGTGCCAAGGAAGATGAACTCGAGATATTAAAAGAACATTAACGACGTCGTAGAAGAGGTCTAGATCGAAATACGAAATGTTCCTAACACTCCAGCAGATACACACGCCACTACCAGCAGACAATAATTGAACTTTTAATTGCGAAAACTCAACCAGATAATGGTCACATTACGGGCTCACTTGGGACAGATATGATAAAAAGTTACCAAGACGAATCTGAAAGACATATGATAGAGCAGAATATCAGGCTAATTATTTGATTTATCCAAACAAGAACATACCGGAAGATAATGAGCAACAAGAGGCGAAAGCACCAAGCGAAATTGTATTGATTGGGTAGTGAACAAACTAGGACCCACTTATAAAAATAAACCCTCTATTATTATCAAAGGAAGGAAAATAAAGGCGAGATATACACTAGCGGAAATGCTACTAATATGGCCAAAGGAATAAATGTGGACGATAAACAAAAAATGGAAGCGAAGAACCGACAGCAGAAATATGGCAGAAAGATCACAAAATAATGCTAATAAGACAAAGAAAATAAAACAACTGATTAGAAAAGAGAGAACAAAAAAGATAAGTACAAACCAGATTACAATATGACAAGAACAAGCGATAGACCAAGCGTAGGAAAATATATTAATCGATTATCATTAACAAGACCGATCTCAATGAAAATGATTCGTAGAAGCTGTACGAACAGACATTATAGATTTGACAACGAGGAGAAAACGATTGAGTTGATAGCCAATATGGAGAGCATACAAAGAGATATGAGGGGGAGATGAACCAATAAAGATAAAAATAAAGCACCAAATGATGAATAAAAGAAGTATTGGCTAGATCCCGATGTCAAATGCACGAAATTTATACGACGGAGAAACGAGAAAATTTCACCAATAATCGAAGATTAGTGACGACGGTTGGTGGAAAGACGTCAATATAAATGGATCAAAACGACAAATAAGTCAGGACGAACCAATATACGAAATTAGGTATTATGTGATAGACGAACCAACACCATTAATTCGTAGCCATGGATGAACAGGGGAAAAATACAAAACAAAAAAAGGAACAACAGATTCCAAGATTTCAAGAGGTAAATGAAAAAGAAAGATGGGACCAAATTTTACTAACCATCTACCAGTTATGAGAGACAGATGCGAATTAAGCACTCAAAATTACAACCTAGTAGATGATTCGCGATGCGAGCAACACCATGGAAAAAGGTGTATAGATGAAAGACAGAGAGAGATGGGAAATGGAAAAAATGGAGAAACTGACACAAATTGGAGAAAATATATACCCAGGGAGACAGCGCCAGAAAGGAGGCAGGCCAATGGAAACAACCTTAGAGTGTTATATGAAGATGAGCCTATTGAAAATTTACCAGAGGACAATGATAACGAAATGGAATGGAACCAGAAGAAGACTGAGGAATAGAACGATAAAGCTCGACTAGCCCTACACATGGAAAAAAAAGTGGATGGGCTGAAAAAGTAAAATCGGCTGAAGAAGAGAAAATCATCGGTATCAACAAGTCATCAATTCTTTACAGAGATCGGAGGATACCGGATGGAAATTGAGAGTGTACCCAAACTTGAGATGGAGTAGGAAAAGGAAAATATTATTCAGAAGTGTTATTTTCTATTAGCAAGAGGCAGATATGACGGCAGGTTAGAGTGGACCATTTAATCGAAAAGTCACCGATTTCAATCGCTTAAACCCGGAAAAAATGAGAGCGACATAGCGAAACTGGGAAGTGGACCAAGAGTCTATGATAAGCCAAAAGCCAAAATCACTGAAAATGTGCGAGGAGGAGTACACAATTTCTGTGAAAAACGATGTAACACCTCAATTTGTAAAAGATGATTACGATATATATTACGCGATCGAAGTAGAACAGAACGAGAAATGAAATTTACGAATCCAACAAAACAAGCGAGACGCGCAATCAGTGTACTCGAAAACGGAATTCCAGGAACTAAAAATATTTGCCCACAGATATAGACGATCCTGTGAAGAGAGGTTAGACGAGCGAGTGAACGGGGAATAAAATTGTAGCAGAGTAGCAGCTACTTTAAGAACCGGAGCAAAGAATCAAAGACGAACTGTAACAGATTTAGCAAATTGGAGTAATGCGAGTTCTTGTTAAGCCAGAGTAGAGAATCTGCGAAATGATAGTAAAGGAAATAGAGGAGTATCGGCAGAATGTATGCGTGGTACCCAGAGCAATTCCGAGAGATTATTCGAAAATGGAAAACAACTGAATGGGGCAGCCGAAACGATAGAGAAGTATAAGTTTAAAAATATATGATGCCAGAATTTGAACCAATCGAAAGAGAATCTTTACACACCTGCCAAGGTGAGTGAAGTAAAAAGAGAAACCGTATGAACCGCATCTTCATTTACAATTACCAAGGACGATCATTAGACGACGATCTTCGAAATCGGAGTTACGCAAATGCTAATTGGGATTAATTAAATGTCACAGTAACAGTTGCAAAGATCGCGGGCTAGAGAACTCCACATAAAAGAAGAAACCAGACACGAAAACAGCCAATAGGACGACAAGGAGTCTAAATACGCCAGAATGTCACCACCGGCAACAGGGGAAGTAGTCGGTTCATCACAACAGGGGCTGAAGACGATATTAAATGATCATTAGAAATGATTTGTGGACGAGGAACAACCAGGAGAATCCGGAATCAAGAGATTTTGTTCATGACAGAAGATGAAACGATCTGATGAACAGAATGAACAGACCGTAGCTAGTATGTGGTCAAAGACGCCAGTCGAAATTATAGCAGCCAAGATACCGAAGAGGAAAATAACAAGAAAGGAGAGAAGACGCCAATAACTCGGACAGGAGACGAATGAGGATAATTTGGAAAAACGAAACGAGGAGCTACAACATCCAAAGAAACAACAGACGAACAACCACAAATCGAAATAGAAACAGCCACCGGCAATGGGCAAAAGAAATCCAGAGGACGACCAACACGAAATTAGATAAAACAGGCCCCAGAAAGGAAAGACTAGAAAGAACAAATGCAGATGGATCAATGACAACGAAATTGAACAAACTTAGTTCAAGTGACAAGCAGTTACAGGGAAACTGAAAGCCAAGAACAAGGAGCAAAATTGGTATCAATAGATTGATAACTAGATATGCCTGGGAATTAGCAAATCCATAGAATAAAGAGAAATTTGAAACTTAAATAATATCGGAACAGAAGCGAAACACAGCTTTGAGCAGCAATAAAACCACATAATAAATGAAAATCGATGGACAACAAAGTACTTAACCACAACCAAGGAATCAGCAGGAATTATTGTGAAATAAATCATTTAACAAAACGATTCAGACGGATCCAAACAGATATTTGAGTTAGGAAAATGGCGCCTACCTGATGCTATAATACAGTTGATATACAGAAAGCGAACTCCAGAAATACAACCCAAACGGATAACTGAAATTTGAGATAGACAGACCATTATCAGGAAGGTAATCGACACCATTATCCTGAACCTCAAAGGTGGATGCAAGCCTTTATAAATTTGGTAAGTAAAGCACATGATCAAACCGATTATGATGCAAGCGAAGTTAAAAGAGTGTATTAACCGGAATTCGAGACGACCAATAATGCAAGCGATCCAAAAAACAGACTAGAAAAGGTGATGAAACCGACTAATTTACCACAAAATAACTCATAATGGAGTAGATGTGCAGTTGTTGAAAAGGTAGAACCGTTGTTAGTATATGATTGTGACAATAATAAAGATTGGTGATAAATACTCATTAAAAGAAAGGAGAGTGCCAAAGCTGCAAACCACAGGTAAATTACAGTACAACGGCAACAGCAGTCTCGTATAATTGTATATCAAGAGGTAGACTTTAAAAAAACGAGAGATCAGGAATGTTCAAAGTAACAAGAAAAATTGTAGATTTCATTGCGGACATGCACTACACACTCAACAATTTATAGAAGCTGGGAAACGCGAAGACAACAGTGGTTTCAGTAACGGCGTAGCGATGTGAGAAGTGCACTTACACGAAGGACGCATCTCAGATAAGGCTGGAAGAGTGAAGTAGCCGCCGAGAGGAAGATAAAAAACTACCGAGTATACGCGCGGACTGAGAATAACGGCTGGAGACGGAACGTTGTCAAGGAGCGAGAGTACACCCTATTAAATCAAACTAGTCACAGAGTAGTACGTGATTGAAAGCTATCAAGATAAAGTTGGAGAAATATTCGAGGAGTATTTTCGTCCAGACACACACAAGCCAATGAAAAAAGCTACCCTCAATGGTCTAGCAACAGATAAGATCAATGCAATACTGAGGGAATGTTCAAAATTGTATATCACGCCAGGTACCAGAACTTTAGACTCACCTAATTGGGAAAGCGCAATAATTCGATGAAGTGCAAAAGGACAGTGCACCAGAGAAACAGAAACTAAACACAAAAAGCGCATTAGATAGAATTACGGAGAACACGGAAAGAATCGGAAACCACGATTAACACAACTATCGATCGGAGATCACGCCAACGTAGTAATAATCACGACACCACAATCGGAATGATATTTATAAAAGGACGACGGTGAGCAAATGTGACGAAATGGTAGCATACCAATTTAAAGAATTATCTCGATATCGCGAAACAGCAATACCAAACGCAAAAGCGCACAATGAGAAACGACCAAGATGTAAATTATATGCTCTAGTAAACACACAAGATGGATTTCTTATTATCATAAAGGATTGGCATCAACCAGAGAAAATATATTACGACACTTGACGTTTAAAAATGATTTATCTTGAATAGGAAATATTAAAAACAAAAGTTTAGACAATAGGGGCAATCAACAATCCAGATAACCAACAATATACACAACTTACAATACCAACTTCCAGAGAGCAGATATTTTGGGAGAATCGTTGGAAGAGTTAATGACAGACGTATAAATGCGAAGACAATGCGAAAACTGCCAGAGAATTCAACAAATCCCAGAGATAAATGCAAGTAAACGAAATTAGAGAATAAATGCATAAGAGGAAAAATCAGATCGCTCAACCAGTTACACAAGGGATACTAACCAGAGAAAAATTATGTACCCAGCATGTTCAGTTTACCAGTAAATGTGTAATTTGGACCATTTATTCGAAATAAGAGACGGACAGTTGGTTACAGTTTCACAACCCCGAAGTGAATAGTTAGCACCACAAAAATATTTGGACTAACAGAATGGGACCGCGAAGCAGAATTCAAAACCCGTTGACATATCACAGAGTGGGAATATACCAAACGAAAGATCTGGAACGAGCCAGAGAAACATTTATTATTTCCAGCACAAGCAAGCAATACCTATCTAATATTGTAAACGATAACGGAAAGTTAACAACTATGGAGAGAAAACCCAAATACGAATTGTTACTATCGCCGAGATCATTAAATTCAAAACATGGATACAGCAAAATATGATGAAAGCCATGTGGAGGAAGGATTACTAATCTTCGGACAAAATGATGGCAGAAATATCTAAAGAATAAATACTTATTATGTTCAAATCGTTAAGAGATCATACACAAAATGTTAAGCATGTTTCGATATTACAAAAGAGAAGAAAAAATCAACTGGAAAATGGCAATGGATTCTTACCGTTTTTAGGCAAAAGACAATGGTATTAACACGAGAACACTCAAAAACATGATCCACAAGATCAAAAGCTAGTAGGAATTCTAACGAAAATGAACAGTACCGCATGAAGCAAGTTGGACGGAAATTTAAAAGCCGGATATGAGGATTTGGAACCGAAGAAAACCAGAAATGGAAACGACAAAAAACGAGTAACTTGGAAACGCATGGATAATTTACAGAGATGATAGCCGTAATACAGCGACAATGATAGAGAACCAAGAGGAACGCAGATGCTACTCAGGCAAGGCAACTTAAACATGGGAAAATCGAAGACCAAGACATAGTGGACATTACTTAAATCATTCCAACCACCAGTATATGATGTTTAAAGAGAGCAACAACATCAGCAGAGAGAAAACATACAGTGGAAAGAAACGTACCCGATACCAAGATCAACAACATTACGAAATATTTATCCAAGTACCATACGAACGCAAATTGGGCAGACTTAGTGCCAAGAACCAGCAAGATCAAGACGTGTGGATCAGGATCCAGAAACTCGAAACGTATAGCTATGTTACAAACGTTAGCTGTACAACATTAACAGGTACCCATTAGAAAATAAATGGGGGCTTAGAATTTAAAAGCAATGATTATACAGAGTGAGCAACATACTCAGCAATAAAAATGGATAATTACCCGGAAGATTGTGGCCATGTATAGAATAGCTAACATGGATGTGATAACGTGCAGTAAAGAATCGGTAGCAGTCATCGGAAAAATCTGGTCGATAATAGAATATAAAAATGTGAAAATCAACACGTATTTAGCAGTTATCAGGAAACTGAGCGCAGATTGTATAATTGGACACAGATCTGCATGCCAGAACAGAATTATAAAAAGAGAATAATATAGAATCTAGGAATCAATGGGCCTGAGAAATAAAACCGCACGAATTGTATGCTGAGATTCAGAAGTAGATTGCTCAGAAAAAAAATCAGTAAGTGCCAGGGCGCACACAAATGATTTGTTACGGTAAAAGTAAACGAGGGAAACTAGAGGAGAAATGATATTCGAACCTAATCAAGAAAATATCGAGAAAAAGAAAAATGCCATTAGGCCAGAGAAATAGTGTATGTAAACGATAACAGTGAAATTCCGATCAACATTACAAATTTTGATGAGGAAGATAAAGTTATCTATTGAACGAACGAATTGAGTGAAAATAACACACCAATGAATGAGACAATTTGAACATACAAAACAGCAAAAACTAAAGGCGAAGGAGAATTATGACTATTGACAGCTCAGCTACTAAACGAAAGCGGAAAAGAGCAACTACAAAAAAACTGCTAATGGAATTCTAAAGGACATATTTGCAGCATCTGACTTAGGATCTCCGGTTACAGCGATGTAACGCCAACATACCGATACCACTACAGAGATACCCTAATAACATTTACGGCCATAATCCGATTGCAGAAGCTCAAAACCAGAAGCAGAAAAAGAAGCTTCAAAGATGTTAGACGCCAGGATAATCGAACCAAAGTTGTTCGCCATGGCAATCCCAGTGTCCCCTGGTAAATAAAAAAGACGGAACACAACGGTTCTTATAAGCATTACCGACGGACTCAATGCAAGTCGAGTAACAAACAGGGAATACATACCCGTTAACAATGATAAAGAAGAATGACATTAACAATGTTACACGGAGCAGAACATTAATTTACAATCGCAATAAGACTTAAAAGTAGGATTATTAGAGCAGAATAAAAGATACAAAGAAGAGAACAGGGAAAAACATGCTATTTACTATACGAAAGACTTATAATAACCAAATTTCAAAGAAAATGGCCAATTTTGGATAAACCAAATAAGCAGCCAGCTTCAATATACAAAGATGGTATTGAAATTTTGTGAACTCACGGCATATAAACCAACAATGTTTATGGTATATATTGATTGATTTGTTAATTTTTTCTAGCACCTTCGAGCCAACATTTAAAAGATATTCCGTAATGTATTTCGTTCGACTGAGCATAGGAAATTTGAATTGAAACCAAGTCAAAAAATGCGATTGGAGACAAAGGAAAAAACGTACAACCTTCATAATAGGAAACAATATCATTATGTAATCAAGCAAAGGCAAAGACCAGATCCAAAACATCGAAAAGATAAAAGAATATGACCTTGCAACCAAAGACACTCACACAGAGGGCAAGAATTACTTAAGCTATGTGGGATATTATCGAAAGTTCATCAAGAATTATGCAACCATTGCGAAATCCCTCCCAATACAAGAATTAAACGCCAAAGATACCCCGTTAATATGGGGAGGGGAAACAACAAACCACAGCCCTTCTGAAACACACCTTAGCAAGAATAAACTGCCATAATCACGCACCAATACTCTACCACCGCATTTTAGAAACCGTTTTTGTTAGCAACAGACGCAAGTGGATATGCAATCTGGAGCAGTTCTAGGACAAATGGGATGAGAGAAAGAGAACGAGGTATCATGGCATATCTATAGTAGCGAAAACGTTCAAGACAACATGAAAAAAGTCACCTCGGCTGACCCGACCGAGAGACAGCACTTAGCATAGCATCCAAGCTACTTAAACACCTACCAATATTTGTTCATCGGCGGTCAACGAGATACTATATCACTACAGCTCATCAACCATTGTATGCCATAGGCCAACACACAAAGAAACGCCTCGAAGTAGATTACATAACATGGCAACTGCAGTGCAAGGCACATACTCCCCGTATACTAAGCTTCAAATCCAGGAAAAGCCACACGCTACACAGCAGACCTCTGTATGTCAAGCATCTGTCGTTTGCCCGCGACACTGATGGATCAACGATGTTAAGCGAAATATGCCATGATCATCGCACGAGATACTCGATCTTTACAAAACCTGAAAAACTGAGCAGAAGAAGAATGATGAAATTGAAAACCAATAACGTCGAATTCATGGAAACGCAACCATACTGACAACATCTCTACCGACAACCAACAGTAATTAAAGACAGCACATCATGCGAAAAACACAGACATCGACCTATACCCATGGAAACACGCGCATGGTTGCACTATTAATCGGACGGCGACAAAACACGACTCCATGATGTTACCAGAAAGCAAGACCGACAAAGACCGGTGGTATTGATGCAATAGTCACCGATGGAAAAAACTATGTGAGGACACATGCAGCAAAAAGACGGAAAGCAAGGACTGCGTCAAAAATTTAATTGGCCAAATATCGGGAGAGGACGTAAGGATGGATAACGAATTGACCTAATATGTGCACAGCAAAAAGCACAGGAAGTAAATTGAAAGACACCATTAAAGCCAATGCAGATTCCACCAGAACCATGACAATGATGCGCAATGAGATGATAGTTAGACCGTTACCCAGAAACCAACGAATGGAATATCTATATATTAGTTGTGACAGATATTTATCAAGTTTCCGGAAGCAATTGCAATTCCAGATTCAATAAAGCCAGAACAATAGCGATGAATCTAGTAGAGGGAAATATGCGGGGTGTAGATACGGAACACCCCAAACAGATCCATAACTGCACAAGGAACAACTTTATGAGCGACAATCAATACGAGGAGTTACGAATTACTTCAGAATTGCGAAGCTGAGAAACCAAAATCACCGTACCATCCGCAAACAAACCGGTTCAAACCGAACGATGTCACGGCATAACTAATAGAAATGATGTCGAATTATGTAGCAGACACCCAAAATAATTGGGATAGATATATAAATCTATGCCTTATGCCGCTTGAAGAATTCAATACACTCAGCAACAAAAATGAGTCCATTCAAATTAATGTACGCAGAGGAATGGTTAACATGCCCGATTAGAGCTTAGAATCAAACCCCAATATCACGAATATATGGAAATTGAATGATTATCGTAACGGGATTTCAAAGAGCGAATGCAAGAGATCTGGAAAACGGCAGGGTTATGAATATTAGATTTAATCAAGAAAGTTATAAAGAATTACGATGATAAAAAGCGAGATGTGCACGTAGAGAGCATAACTTTCAGGTTGCGAGATTGGGGTAAGTTGAAATTTGCGACCGCCAGAAATTTATTCCAGGAGTAGCCAAGAAAATTACAAAACTGTGGTTAAAGGACCCTTATGAGATAACTGTACGTACACTCGAGAATAATGCCGCGAGTTAAAGTGGTCAACAACCCAAGCTCACCAGACCATATCTACGTAAACGTGAGCAAGTAAAAGCAGATTACCAAGAACAATAACAAAAGAACCAGAAAATCGAAGGTAGTGCAAACCAGATTCACAAACTCAACAGCTGAGTATAAACGGTACTAACGCATGAGTCGAAATAGAAGCGACCAGCAAATAAATACGCTAGAGGAACCGTAAACCGGATGAATCAAAATAACGCTAAACGCGACCCAAGGACAACTGTAGGAACAAGTGCGATACAATCAGTAAAAGCTTATCGAGAGATAATGCCAGAATGGCGTCCGAGGAGAGGATGGATGAGAATAGTAAACAACAGCAGGGAAAATTCGCAATGGATTATGCTAAAGGAGCTAGAAGTCCACAGAAATGGACCGTATTAAAGAGAGTATACCCCATGATCTTTCTATGCCAGATGTGAAGGAAACGACCTTTACATTATTGCAGGGTGACAACACAGGAACAACCTCAAGGTAAGTAGACTATAATTCAACTTATGCAGAAATGCGGGACACGCACTCAAATATACCGAAACGAAGAGCGGACACACCATTAATGTTCGCAGTTGCAGCAGATGCTTCTACAACAGTCCTGAGAGAACTACTAAAAACAGGATCATCGTTTAAAGAGAAAGATAATGGAGAAACCATTGTTTAAACTTTTTTAACCATTAAAAACGCGCTGAAGTCCCAGGCAGCAAGTGCAATAAAATTCTATAACCAGTAATTGCGACAATTAGAGAGCGAGATGATGGTTAAACAATCAAACATTATGGGAAGCTATCCGCCAAACAAGACGAAGCAACAGCCAATCTGATTGAAATGGACCTCGAGTCATCACTTTAAAGTATTCATGTAACTATATGTACGGACAGAAACGTTCTATGAAAGAAACAATATATGCTCACTATCGCATTCCAAAAAAGCAATAAAAGCAATTGTGAAGTGGGAAGGACTGAATTACCGACCATCGAAAGAAGCAGCACGAATCGGAGATAGAAAGGAACACTTATTGACGATAATACATAGATGCCATCGAAAGCAAATAAGATTGCCGAAGCGAGCAAAACAAGAAATAAAGAGATGGACGATTATAAAAGCGAGAATAATAAAGTAATACGGAGGAAAATATTTGAAATTAATAAATTGGTCGAGGACGACATTTCAAAGCGAAACCGGGAGGGTGTAATAATGGAGAAGAGAAGTGACAATAGCAGAAAGCCAAGACGATCAAAATGCTAGCAGACGAAAACAAAATCGCAAACAAGAGAAAAAGGAATCATCTAACGAGGAACGTCAGGAAACGAAAACAGCAATTAAGCGAGGGGAAAACCGACACCAGAGGATGATGCTACCACAACAAGAAAAATCAAAACCGACCGACCCTGCTAAAAAAATAATGATATTAATCACGGCCACTCAAGTTGACGGAAGCTGACGAACATCACGCAAAAAAATAAAATTGTTCAGATACGCAACAATAAATGAGAAAGGAAAGCGCAAGCAAAGGATATTGTTACAACTGACGATAAATACAAGCTAAGTTGCCAATTTGTTCCAGATAGGAAAACCAGGAAAGATGGCAATACGATCCGAAAATCATCAGGTCATGCCCAAACCACCAAAGATGTATGTAGAGATTGCTACAGAGATAGAAACGGTAAAATCCAAGTAAAGCCCAGGGATAGGCAACATGCGAATATAAACAGAGGCAATAGAAACCATTGAACACAGTATGTATACAAACAAAATTATCGATTGTTGGGGAAGATGCAATATGAAGGCAGAAAGAAATGGAATGGGAGAGCTAGAAGCAATGCGGAATATATTTAATATGTGCCAACAATGATTAATTAATAACGTGACACTAGCCAAAAACCCTGGGAAAAAATTTTACAACACCAAAAGAAGACCATACAAACGTCGGCACGAGAAAGAAAGAAATAAACGAAAAAGTGAAGCAGATTCCAAAGGGTGGAGAAGAATAATAGTTGAAAATATGGGCAAAGAAGCCCATCACAAAAGTTGTGATTCGAAACTTAAAAAGAACGGAACGATAAATGATAAGATCAAATTGTCAATAAGTGATGATGATCAAAAACCAATACCCGTATTCCACTAAAGAAACGTGGAAAGTATATAGTACACGTCAGAGAGGAAGAGATGATTACTGGAAATCAATAACCAGAAAGTTATTAGAATCAACTACGACAAAACGCCCAGAAAAGGAAACAAGAGAAGAACCGTATCAACGACAGATCAGAGAAAGTAAAGCAGTATAATAACATAAGTCACTCGCAAATTGAAGAAGAAATAGTAATTGAGAACACAGGTGAAACTATCACAAAAATCTGCGTATACGAACTAAAAGAACGAACCAGTAAATAAGGAATTCAATGCGAAAAAGCAAAATATAAGAATCAAAAGTATCGCCATACCAACAAAAAAGAAAACTGGAATATGGTTAAACATCCAAAAGGGAACTCATGAGCATTGGAGAACGATAACAAGGAAACCACTCAAGTCAAATGCGACAGATCAACCTATAATAAAACCACTTTGAAGGAAAACCAAGAAACGAAACATGGAAAAAAGGAATGATCATGGACGACAGCCACCTTTCAATTCACGACCAAGCATTACACTCCAGGAAAAGTACCTTAAAATGTGACAACCAAAGAAGGAATAATGGAGACAACAATGCAAGAGAAAAATACACATTGCAAGCCTAATGAAAAAAATATATGATTAAAATGATCGGGGATAAACGACAGCAGTAATAAGCCAGCCGTAGTAATGCTATAATAACTTCAACTAGCAAAAGAACTACAATGCAGAAAGAAGCCAGCCGAAGAAAGATTATGGCCAGCCGGTGAAAAATTCAATTACGATATCGAATTAGGACAATATGAGCAGAAGAACCGGAAGAATACGAAATTCATAGGAAACTCGCACAAGCGGACTCTGGACAAAAGACCGCCCATGTATCGAAGCACAACAATTGGTCCAACAATCTGATGGTATACCAAGATAATGAATAGAAATATGGGGATATACGACATTACGTTATATTTAGGTCCCGGAGACGATGGTTGTAAACGAAAGAGACAGTGTATTAGTGTAAAAATTATGTAGTATATTAGGGGTAGATACTATGTAGATCTATAGGTAAATACCGCAACAAATACGTTAGAGACATACGGCAAACCGAGAGAATGCGTGAATATAACATGATTTAGATTAGTAATTAACAGATGAATCCGAATAACGTAAATCAACAAAATCAAGTTAGAATACCACCGTTCACAGAAGGAACACAACAACCAGCAGCTGCCAATGCACCTATAGAGATTGTAGAATTAAATCAAGGAATATACCAAGATCAAGGATCGATGCAACGTGGAGAACGACATGTGAATTAATGACACTATACAACAATCGCAAAACGCAGTGGACAAGTACTCATCTTGTATTAACAGAAAAGCGTGAACAGAAGGGGACTACAACAAAGCCATAATAAGACTAGAAGAGCACAGAGAACAATTATACAATTACAGAGAATGAATGAACAGCATTAGCGATCAAGTTAGCATGGCACTACAAATTGAAAGACTACGTAACAATCAACAGCACGTAGATCCAGCAAGTTGGGTGGAATGGATAGCATCAATGCCAGAATTCACCCCAGAACCGGATTCAACAGTAGAGTAAAAATAACGACGTGACTGTCCGTAAATATGGTTAAAGATAACCACGACAGAAACTTGAAGCAAAGCCGTCAAGTAATTGAAAATTTTTGTAGATATGCAGCGATCTCGAGAGAATTTAAGAGGAAGCGAGAATCATCCGAAAACTACGAGACGATTAATGAAGGAAAAATCAGAAGTGTGAACGATATAAAAGAAGACTAAGCAGTGTTGTAAATGTAAAGAATTTTGATTGGAGCGGACAGACGAAATGCGGCATGCAGAATATGTACAGATGTGTACAATAGAGTAATAGAAGTAAAAGGTTAAATGCCCTGGATGTGACGAAACGTTTGAAGAAGATGAAGACCCTACAACAATGGATAAAGCCACCAATAAGAAATCAATAATCTATTAGTTCAATGCCGAGTAAAAGAATGTGAATGGAGGGGATTATGAAGAAGCGGAAAGTACGCAAACAATGTGAATGTAACGAGATATTATGCGAAAAATGTCAAACATATAGCAAAAAAAGACTATGAGAGAACACCATAAAGATGTGCAATTCAAGAGAGAGAGGAAAAATGCGAATTCTGTGGAGTCATCGACAATGGAATAAAAATAGAAATGAACACCGGAATCCAGAAGAGGAACCAAATATGCGATCTATATGAAGGAATATGCGCAAACAACTGCGACAGGAAAGAGAAAGTCAAATTAAAGGAACATTGGAACGAATGTAGCGGCAAACCAGTCAAATGCCCGTTAGAATTATTCAATTGTCACGCAACTACCAGATTGCGGAAATGCAAAAACATATGATGAGAAATAGCATCGAGCATACCGACGACTTATGATGAAACGATAGAATGTTGCTGGGAAGTTAAAAAGCCTACGAACAGAAATGATGCACAAAGTCAGCTTATGAAGAGAATAGTTAGAGTTCCAGAAAATTTCAGAAGCCAAGGAGACGCACGCAAGAGAATGGTCGAAATGGAAGAAAATGACAGATGACTAAACAGCATAAAGGAACTAGAAACAACAGTTTCTATAGCCAGAAAACACTCCTACAGCACCATTTATATGGAAATAACTGATTTCGCAGAAAAGCTCAGAGAGCAAAGTACGGAACACAAAGAATTCTAGATTAGTCCACCATTTGACAGTTGGAAAATGGATACAAATGGGGGCATTTATTATATCCAAATGGAGATGCGGAATGCAACAGGCACCCACATCAGTGATATTTCATCAGAGTAGGGAAGAGGAGATTACGACGAGCTATATAACATGGCTTTTTAAACAAAATATGATATTACGATGACAGGACAAGAGGGATTATCGCAACCCAATCAGAACAGGAAATGACCACAGATGGGAAGATACCAACAACCGACTGGATACAGCGATTGCGACCGTTTCTATCACAACAACGGATTGAGAGGAGAGAAGTTTCTTGGAAGGATAATTGTATATAAAATTAGAGTAGAGAGGCCAGACAAAACGTTGTAAAGAAGAAAGAAAGTGTAAATAAATGTAAATAAAATAACAAAAAAACCAAATAAAAATCAAAAATTACAAATAACCAGAAAAATGCAAAAAAACAAAATTCAAAAAATAATGACGATATTTAGATGGCAAGCGGAATCAACGAAGAGATAACGATACAGATGAGAGAAGGACCAGATTCGATATGGACGAGACTATGGAAAAAACCAGAAGAGGAAGAGAAAGTTAATACACTTGCAGCAGCAATTATATACTATAAAGATTACGACGGAACAAGACGGCCAACGAAGTCATGAAAGCGATTACTACAAATGAGAGTGAAAGGAACGAGGAGCTGAGAAAGAGGAACAGAGATTCTAACTTTTAAGATAATAAAAGTGTTTACCGACGGCAAGTCAAGAAATGCCGCACAAGGATTTTTTTTACGGGCACGCCAGAACTACCAGACGAAGTAACATTGCATCTATGTAAAAGGAAACTCGCAAAAATGGGGAAAAGGAGAGACAGCTACGGAACACCTGAGGAAATTTCCAACCTGCCCATTTAGAATCAATATTGATGTAAGAAACCAAGCGATGAACAGATCAGAAGTTCGAGACAATCAGAATTAGCAGCGAGAAATGGGTGAGAAAAAAATAACGATAATAAAGAGTTTCGAGATCCGCAGAATTATATGGAAAAAGAGACTATAAATAGAACATTCGAAGAGAGATAAAACTTTCAAAGGAACCCAGGCAGCGAATTTGACGAGTCAAGATATGCCAAACAGCCAGAGAATAAGTTGCGAGCGATGTAAAAAATCAGCAACCATTACCGATCAGATGTCAAAAACTAAACATAAACGAAGAGTGTATGTATAAACAAGAAAAGAGTCAAAGAATATCGAAATAATGAATTACCAACA